>SMDT01002869.1:0-352099 GCA_005392925.1 Aquilaria sinensis | reverse complement strand
AGGAGAAAGTAGCCAGGCAGGAGAGAAGCAGAAAAAGCGACAACATGGCAAAAGTATTGCCAAGAGTTCCCATCTTGGTGGTGAGGGCAAGGTTAAAGGGAGGTCCATTGGCCTAAGGTCCCCTAAATGCAAGAAGTTTCATGTAAAGAAACCTTGCTATTTTGATACTCTAGCTTGCCTAAGTTGTGGTCCAATGGATCATTGGATCAATGATTGCCCACGTGTGCAAGGGAAAAGGTTAGAAGACCAAGGTCCAGTAAGACCTACTCGAGCAGGACCCAGAGAGGCAGCACCCAGGGAGGGATATCAGAGACAAGTTCCTCCAGCGCAAAGGCCTCAAGTGCAAATAGTTGGCAGAGTGTTCCAAGTGAAAAGGCCAGAGACATTACAGCACGGAGGAGCGCTAAGAGGTAACATTCACCTTAATAGTATGCTTGTTAGTGTTCTGTTTGATACTAGTGCATCTACGTCTACAGTGGCTAGGAAATTTTTTGATGCCACAAAATTGCCTAATGAAATCAGGCCTGGGATATCCTTAGTGAAAACAACATGTAGTCAATGTCTTTTCAATAATGACCTAGTTAAGGATTGTGAACTAGCAGTAGGAAAGGCTAAGGTTATGACCAATCTGCTAGTGTTGGACTTTGCTAAGTATGATATAGTGTTGAGTATGAGTTCGCTTGCTATGCATAACATAAGAATTGATTGTACTAAGAGAGAAATCACATTGCCCAATGGTGAAGTGCATGCAGTAGTGAATTATAAGGAATTAGTGCATGAAATGCATGGCATGGGCCTAGAGGTACTAGATGAGATACTTGTGATTACTGAACATGATTATTGTTATGCATTTAATGAATTTTACTGTCAACAGGACGTGGACAAAATACATGTTGTGAGAGACTTTCCACAAGTCTTTCCTAAAGACCTGCCAGGTATTCCTCTGCCAAGGAAGATTGAGTTTAAGATCAAGCTGCAACCAGGGGCTAGTGCAATATCCATTCCTCCTTCTAGAATGCCTATCATGGACATGAATGATCTCAAGAATTAACTTGATGAACTTCTTGAAAAAGGGTTCATAACGCCTAGTGTTTCACCATGGAATGATCCAATTCTTTTTGTGAAAAGAAGGACGGATTATTGAGACTATGCATTAACTATAGGAAGCTCATTGTAGTGGCTATCAACAACAAGTATCCATTCCCTAGGATTGAAGATCTATTTGATCAACTTAAAGGAGTGAATATCTTCAAGATAGATTTGAGATCTAGATACTTCCAGTTTAGAGTAAAGGAGGAAGACATTCCTAAGACTGCATTCAGGACCAGATATGGGCATTTTGAGTCCACAGTCATGCCATTTGGATTGACTAATGCCCTAGCTACTTTCAAGGATTTAATGAGCAGGGTGTTCAGTCCACATCTGTACAAATTTCTGTTAGTGTTGTGCCCAAAAGCCAATCATGAGATGATTGTATTTTTGCACATTGAGTCATGATATTTTATTAAGGCATTAATCCGGCAATTATGTTTGTTGTTTTGTTTTTGCGTAACTTAACAAACATAATCGTAACCCTAGAATAATGATATTCTTAAACGTCCCTAGTCTAGTATTATTGTGGAGGTCATCAAGGTTCCCTAATACATAACGAATAATGATATTACATATGGGTACAAGTTGGAGAACTTAAACCGTCCCTAGTATGAGTAAGTATTCTCATTGTGGAGTCCTTCGACCTAAGATCATCAAGGTTCCCTACATGTGAGTCACATACTTTGATACTTTTCTTTGTTGCTCGTAACTGAGTGAACTTGAAGGAGGTCACTGGGTATGTCACATATCATGCGGAGGGATTTGTATGATCAAGATGGGATTTGTCCCTCCTATGTAACGGGAGTGATATCTTCGGGCCCCTTGATAGAGTGAGACTTAGAAAATGCATGGCCATGCTCGGATGAGTTGATATATGAAGTCAATGTCATTAGTTTAAGTTGGTCCACTCAGTAATCAAGAAACCAAAGATTGGGCTATACGAGAGTGACACATTCCATGTCTCGTGCTTAGTCTTGATATCTTGGACAAAGGGACAATGGCATATATCGGTGATGATCATAAAGGTTTAGTCGATTCACCGACAATCTTGTCACTTGGGTAGCAATGATGTGTTGCTAGACACCGCTCATTGCTTATGATCATAAATGTGATTTATGATCATTGCCAACGTGGCAAGAGCCTATTGGGTCGCACACATAGAGCTATTTGGATCATTAGAGTGCATGGGCTAATTATTTGGGTTATGGTTTCACTTTAATTTCGTATTAATAATGGGCCCAAGAGTTGAGCCATTATTAAGCCCGAAATTAAATCCTAATTGGATTAGGGCTTTGAAACCCATTAGGCCTGGAAGTTGAGTCTCACTATAAATACAACTTTTAAGTGAGAAATTCGCAGGTCTCCTTGCCCTAGCCTCCAAAAAGGACAGCCACACTCTTCTCTTGCAATTCCTTGGAGGACGCAAGCTAGCACTGCGAGCGCAAGAGAAACGCATCTGCCGGGACGTGGTGGAAGCGTGGTGATCCCGAGAGGCTCGTGTGGATACCATAGAGAGCCTGAACACGTCAACTGTTCAGGTTTTGTGATTCGACTCTACAGTTGAGTGAGAGATCTCAACCGAAAATTAGGTATGAAAATTTTCAAACACCCGGTTTACCCCGTTTCACTTGGATCCTGGAGGGTTTCGGTTAAATTCCACTGCGCTGTTTGGCTCCCGAAACCCATCAGTGGTATCAGAGCTACTGGTGAAACCCTAAATCGGGATTGAGTGTTGAATCGCATGATGCTATGTGTTCGGTTGCTTTTCGGCCATGATTAATTAGATTGATTCAAGATGCATGAAACTGGAATTCGTAATGAACATATGAGATATATGAAGAAACGACACAAATTGGTTAATGAGATTAATCTCAAATTGAATGGTATGAGATACCTATATGGATTAGGATTCTTGCAATAGTTGCAGAAACCCTAGCTTGGTTCGGATTCAGCCTGTTCAGGCACTGAAAGTAAGGTATTTTTGGTGGCTCGAATAGAGGAGTCTCGGGTGCCTACTTTCTCAAAATACAAGATTTCGGGCTAAGCAATTGTAAGAAAATTTTTTGCGCAGGGGGGCGCTGCCCCCCACGCCCCCCGCAAGGGCGGCTCCCCTTGACCTCGTCCGCTGACCGGTCAGCGGAACCACCGCCCACTGACAGGCCAGCGGGACCGCCATATGCGAAGCGCCACATAAATAAAAACTGGTTAATCAACGCGCGAAAATTGGCATGCATCTTTGTTGAATGAGATTTGACATGATATGCTGATTGGTGTTTGAAGCATGGTGCATGGTTATAGCCCTTGATTGGTTGTACTTGTAAATACGGCCTGCGAGTCGTGCCTTTTCTTATCACTCTCATTGTACATTCTCTTCTCACCTTACTCCCCTCGAATGTAACTCGAGGTTTCTATTATTGATGTAATGGTGCATTATGGGATCATCCAAGGTGGTATGTCTAAGGATCATCCAAGGAGGTATGTCCAAGGAGATGACAACAAAAGGGCAGCCAAGAAAGGAAGAGAAGGAGCTTGTGAAGACTCTTTTCTTTTCTTAGGCTTTTATGATATTCTCATTGGCTTGAGAATATCGCATAGTTTGGGCTATAACCATGTCACGTTTACTTTCTTGTACGCATGAGATGCATGTTTTATATTTGTATGTGATGCATGTATAAGACAACCGGAGATAACAAATTGGTGAGATCAAAATGAAAAAAATCCCTCAAACAAATATTAAGTCATAAATGTGATGCCTTCCAAATGTTGGCACTCGTCAAGACTTTGATCAACATTAGGTGGGTTTGCCAAAGCAAAGCACCTATGTTCATCTTGGTAAGGCGCGATGGGATAATAGTGATATCCAAATTGCTAACTTTGGGTCTGACTTAACTAAGTCATCCTAATAGGATTAGGGACTTAGAGGCATAGAGTTGGGCTTAAGCTCATGAGATGAGCTTGGACAAGTGTTGTTCACCCAACTATCCAAGAGTTGCATAAGATGCAATTGGCAAGGAGTTGCCTACCTAAATAGCTGTAACTTGAGAGAAAAGCCAAAGCTGACTCAGGTTGTGGTCAAATATGGATCTTGGCCCACTAGAATACCTTAGCGCCGAGGTGTTCCGAAATAATATCGAGGGTTATTATTTTGAGGAAAATAGTGGGAGTATCGTTTAATAAAAGTCCTTATTAAATGAATTAAAATACATGACTCTTACACTGCATATTTACTGTTGTAGATAACCATGGCACAAAACACATCGACACTTTCGTTGCGATCGATCCTTGAGAAGGAAAAACTGAATGGGACCAACTTTCTCAAATGGTACCGAAACTTGAGGATAGTCCTCAAGCAAGAGAGAAAGGCTTATGTCCTAGAGCAGCCCATTCCGAATGAGCCTGCTGCCACTGCTCCAAGAGCTGAAAGGGATGCTCACAAGAGGCATTCTGATGATGCTTTGGATGTTGCATGCCTCATGCTTATTACCATGGAATCTGAGCTTCAGAAGCAACATGAGAACATGGGGGCGTTCGATATGATCGAACATCTCAAAATGCTTTTCCAAGAGCAAGCTAGGCATGAGAGGTTTGAGACCTCTAAGGCATTGTTTCAGTGCAAGATGTCTGAGGGAAGTCTCGTGGGTCCTCATGTGCTCAAGATAATTGGATACATTGAGAATCTTGGGAATTTGGGATTTGCTCTTCAGAAAGAGTTGGCTATTGATGTAGTCTTGCAATCGTTGCCTGAAAGCTACAGTTAGTTCATCATGAACTATAACATGAATGACCTTGACAAGTCCCTCCTTGAATTACTCAACATGTTGAGAACTACTGAGCAAAACCTTAAGAAGGCTAAGCCCATTTTGATGGTTCAAAAGGGCAAGGGAAAGGGAAAAGCCAACAAGAAGAAGGATAAAGCTAATGGAAAGTCCAATGCTAATTCTTCTTCAGCTGCACTGAAACCAAAGGGTGGTGTGGCAAAGGAAGGGGAGTGCTTCCATTGTAAGCAACCTGGACACTGGAAGCGCAACTGCAAGCTCTATCTTGAAGAACTTGCTAAGGAAAAGGGAAGTAAGACTTCCACTTCAGGTATTTTTGTTATAGAGGCTAACTTTTCTACTTCCTCATCTTGGGTATTGGATACTGGATGTGGATCTCACATTTGTGCAAATGTGCAGGATCTAAGTAGAAGTAGAAGATTGGCCCGAGGTGAAGTGGACCTACGTGTTGGAAATGGAGCAAGGGTTGCTGCCTTAGCCGTAGGGACTTATGTTCTCACTTTACCTAGTGGATTAGTTTTAGAATTAGACAACTGCTACTTTGTGCCTACTATTAGTAGAAATTTGATTTCTGTTTCTTGTTTGGACAAGAAAGGTTTTTCATTTATAATAAAGGACAAATGTTGTTCTATTTATTTGAATGAAATCTTTTATGGTAGTGCTCAACTTAGCAATGGGTTGTATGTTCTAGACCTCGAAGATCCAATCTATAATGTGAATACCAAGAAGGTCAGATTAAATGATTCAAACCCGACCTATCTCTGGCACTGTCGCTTGGGCCATATAAATGAGACCCGCATATCCAAGCTCCATAAGGATGGACTCTTGGACTCATTTGATTTTGAATCATATGAGACATGTGAGTCATGTTTGTTGGGCAAGATGACCGAAGCCCCATTCACAGGGCAAAGTGAAAGGGCTAATGACTTATTAGGACTCATACATAGTGATGTATGTGGCCTTATGTCTACACAAGCTAGAGGAGGTTTCCAATACTTCATTACTTTCACTGATGACTTCAGCAGATATGGCTATGTGTATCTCATGAGACACAAATCAGAATCCTTTGAAAAGTTCAAAGAATTCAAGAATGAAGTAGAGAATCAACTCGGGAAGAGTATCAAAGTGCTTCGATCAGATTGAGGTGGAGAATACTTGGATCAAGAATTCCTTGACTATCTGAAGGAGTGTGGTATAGCATCACAACTCACTCCACCAGGTACACCTCAATGGAATGGTGTATCTGAAAGGAGAAATCAAACTTTGTTAGACATAGTTCGCTCTATGATGAGTCAAGCTGACCTTCCAAACTCATTTTGGGGACATGCTCTAGAGACAGCCGCTTTTACACTAAACCGAGTTCCATCTAAATCGGTTCAAAAGACACCATATGAGATATGGAGTGGGAGGCGTCCCAATTTGTCTTTTATGAAGATTTGGGGCTGTGACACTTATGTGAAACGTCAATCCTCTAACAAACTAGGGCCCAAATCTCAAAAATGCCTTTTTGTTGGGTATCCCAAAGAAACAAAGGGTTACTATTTCTACAATCCTTCTGAGCAAAAAGTGTTTGTTGCTCGAACTGGTGTCTTTTTGGAGAAAGAGTTTATCTCTAAAGAAACTAGTGGGAGGAAAGTAGAACTTGAAGAAATTCAAGAACAACAAGGAGACATCGAACCTGAAATGGAACCTGAACAGACACCGCAAGATGTTGTTCAAGAGTCTGTTCCTGTAGCACAGAGCCCACGTAGGTCTGGTAGGATTCGGCGTGAGCCCGAGAGATATGGATTTCTCGTGACTCACACCGGTGATGT
The DNA here is from genome assembly GCA_005392925.1 of Aquilaria sinensis. NCBI lineage: Eukaryota > Viridiplantae > Streptophyta > Magnoliopsida > Malvales > Thymelaeaceae > Aquilaria > Aquilaria sinensis. Next base: position 345,417 of record SMDT01002869.1, on the reverse strand, counting down.
GATGCTCATGGATCAGGATGAGCCCACAACCTACCAACAAGCTATGTCAGGGCCTGACTCTGAGAAGTGGCTAGTGGCCATGAAATCCGAGATGGAATCCATGTATGAAAACCAAGTATGGACTTTGGTTGACCCACCTGAAGGGGTAAAACCCATAGGGTGCAAATGGGTTTTCAAGAAGAAAACTGACATGGATGGTAATGTGATTACCTTTAAAGGACGATTGGTTGCAAAAGGTTTCAAGCGAATTCATGGTATTGACTATGATGAAACTTTTTCACCAGTTGCTATGCTTAAATCCATCCAAATTTTATTTGCGACTGCTGCACACTATGATTATGAGATATGGCAAATGGATGCCAAAACTGCATTCCTAAATGGAAAGCTACTTGAGGATGTGTACATGACACAACCTGAGGGTTTTGTCACTCCTGAGAATGCCAATAAAGTGTGCAAGTTGCAAAGGTCCATTTATGGACTAAAGCAAGCTTCTCGAAGTTGGAATCTTCATTTTGATGATGCAATCAAAGAGTTTGGTTTTATAAAAAATAAAGATGAACTTTGTGTCTTCAAAAAGGTTAGTGGGAGTGCTATTGTCTTCTTGGTGTTGTATGTAGATGACATACTACTCATTGCGAATGACATTCCTGAGCTACAGTCTGTGAAGACTTGGCTGGGGAAATGTTTCTCTATGAAGGACTTGGGTGAAGCAGCCTATGTGTTAGGCATCAGGATATATAGAGATAAATGTAGAAAGCTTCTTGGCCTAAGTCAAAGTACATATATTGACAAGGTGCTAAAGAGGTTTAGCATGCAAGATTCCAAGAAAGGATTCTTGCCCATGTCACATGGTATAACTCTTTCTCGATCTCAGTGTCCGAGTACACCCGAGGAGAGAGAGCGCATGAGTAAGATTCCATATGCCTCAGCAATTGGATCTATCATGTATGCCATGATATGTACTCGTCCCGATGTCTCATATGCTTTGAGCATGACGAGTAGGTACCAATCAAACCCCGGTGAGAGTCACTGGACAGCTGTTAAGAACATCCTTAAGTACTTACGAAGGACTAAGGATGCATTCTTGGTCTTTGGAGGTGAAGATGAGCTCGTTGTAAGGGGTTACACCGATGCAAGCTTCCAATCCGATAAGGATGATTTTAGATCGCAATCTGGTTATGTGTTTTGTATTGGTGGTGGTGCTGTCAGCTGGAAGAGTTCAAAGCAAGAGACAGTAGCTGACTCTACAACAGAATCTGAGTACATTGCCGCCTCTGATGCTGCGAAGGAGGCAGTTTGGATCAAGAAGTTCATCACTGAACTTGGAGTGGTTCCAAGCATTACCGACCCGATAGAGCTCTATTGTGACAACAATGGAGCAATCGCACAGGCTAAGGAACCTCGATCTCACCAGCGATCCAAACACATACTCCGACGCTATCATCTCATCAGGGAGATCATCGAGAGGGGTGATGTAAGGATATGCAGGACTTCAACAGACAGCAACATTGCTGATCCACTGACAAAGCCCCTTACGCAGCAGAAGCATGATAGCCATTCTAGGTCCATCGGTATTAGATACATGGATGATTGGCTTTAGTGCAAGTGGGAGATTGTTAGTGTTGTGCCCAAAAGCCAATCATGAGATGATTGTATTTTTGCACATTGAGTCATGATATTTTATTAAGGCATTAATCCAGCAATTATGTTTGTTGTTTTGTTTCTGCGTAGCTTAACAAACATAATCGTAACCCTAGAATAATGATATTCTTAAACATCCTTGGTCTAGTATTATTGTGGAGCGGGTTGCAATAATACATAACGACTAGCATATATGGAGACTAATATAAGATATGTAGTCTACATATGGGTACAGGTTGGAGAACTTGTGTACTGGACCAACCAACCATGAAAACACTACATGGATCTTTATATGAGTGTCATAAGTGATTCTCATAGTGATCATGGTATATGTAGTCCTTCGACCTAAGATCATCAAGGTTCCCTACATGTGGGTCACATACTTTGATACTTTCCTTTGTTGCTCGTAACTGAGTGAACTTGAAGAAGGTCATTGGGTATGTCACATATCATGCAGAGGGATTTGTATGATCAAGATGGGATTTGTCCCTCCTATGTAAAGGGAGTGATATCTTCGGCCCCCTTGATAGAGTAAGACTTAGAAAATGCATGGCCATGCTCGGATGATTTAATATATGATATCAATGTCATCAGTTTAAGTTGGTCTACTTGGTAATCAAGAAACCAAAGATTGGGCTATACGAGAGTGACATATTCCATGTCTCGTGCTTAGTCTTGATATCTTGGACAAAGGGACAATGGCATATATCGGTGATGATCATAAAGGTTTAGTCGAATCATCGACAATCTTGTCACTTGGGTAACAATGATGTGTTGCTAGACATCACTCATTGCTTATGATCATAAATGTGATTTATGATCATTGCCAACATGGCAAGAGCCTATTTTGTCGCACACATAGAGCTATTTGGATCATTAGAGTGCATGGGCTAATTATTTGGGTTATGGTTTCACTCTAATTTCGTATTAATAATGGGCCAATGAGTTGAGCCATTATTAAGCCCGAAATTAAATCCTAATTGGATTAGGGCTTTGAAACCCATTAGGCCTGGAAGTTGAGTCTCACTATAAATACAACTTCTAGTGAGAAATTCACAGGTCTCCTTGCCCTAGCCTCCTAAAAGGACAGCCACACAGGGATGTGGTGGAAGCGTGGTGATCCCGAGAGGCTCATGTGGATACCATAGAGAGCCTGAAAACATCAACTGTTCAGATTTTGTGATTCAACTTTAAAGTTGAGTGAGAGATCTCAACCGAAAATTCGGTATGAAATTTTTTGAACACCCGATTTACCCCATTTCACTTGGATCCTTGAGGGTTTCGGTTAAATTCCGCTGCGCTGTTTGGCTCTCAAAACCCATCAATTTTTGGTTGCATTCATTGATGACATCCTAGTGTATTCCAATGGATGAAAATGAACATGAACATTATCTGAAGATTGTCTTAAAGACTTTGTTGGAACATCAGCTTTATGCCAAGTTATCCAAGTGCCAATTGTAGATAAAGGAAGTGTCTTTCCTAGGACACATCGTAGATGCACAACGCCTTAAGGCATACCCTAAAAAGGTGAAAGCATTACAAGAATGGGAAAGGCCAAAGATTGTGAAGGAAATATGAAGTTTCCTAGGATTAGTTGGCTACTACAAAAGATTTGTATCATGCTTCTCTATGATTGCCTGGGCTCTTACTCATCTGACCAAGAAGGGTCAAAGGTTTGAGTGGACTAAGAAATGTGAAAAGAATTTCCAGAAACTCACACAAACAAGTTGAACATCCATGCAAAAAGTGAGGAAATGTATAAAGACTTGAAGACTCACTTCTAGTGGCCAAATAAGAGGAGAGACATAGTTACTTATGTCTCCAAATGTGCCACATTCCATAGGGTAAAGGTAGAGCACCAAAAGATAGCTGGTACCTTATAGACTCTACCTATACCAGCGAGGAAGTAGGGCAGGAAAAGCATGTAGTTTTTGACTGAGTTGCCTATGACCAGATTAAGGCTTGATGCAATATGGGTCATTATGGATAGGCTAACTAAATGTGCCCACTTCTTACCTATAAAACTCACAGATTTTTTAGAGAAGTTAGCTCAGATGTATATGCAAGAGATAGTGAGGCTACATGGAATACCAGATTCCATTGTATCTGATAGAGATCCAAGATTTACAGCTCAGTTTTAGAGTGCTTTCCACAAAGTACTAGGTACCAAAATCCACCTGAGTACTGCTTATCACTATCAGATTGGTGGGCAAACTGAAAGGTTGATACAAATATTGGAAGACATGCTCAGGAGCTATGTGCTAGATTTCAAGGGTGAATAAGAACAACAATTATCGTTGGTGGAATTCTCATATAACAATAGTTATCATAGCACCATTGGCATGTCATCTTATAAAGCATTATATGGAAGAAGGTGGATGACACCCCACTCTTGGGTGAAAGCGTCAGATGGGCTAGAGTTGGGTCCCAAAATTATCAAGAAAACTACTACCAAGATCAAGAAGATTCAAGAAAGAATAAAGGCAGCTAATGAAAGAACCACAGCCTATGTGAACAAAACAAAATGAGACTTCGACTTTGAGGTTGGTGGCAATGTTTGGCTGAAAGTTGGACCAACCAAAGGCACTATCAGATTTGGTAGAAGAACTAAGTTAGCTCCAAGATATATAGGTCCTTATGAGATCTTGGACAGAGTTAGGAAGCTAGAATACAAGTTAACTCTACTACCAAGCATGTCAGGTGTTCAAAATGTTTTTCACATTAATATCCTGAAGAACTGTCTGTTGGACACAAAGAATGCTATTGTAGTGGAATACGTACAATTGGAACCTAACTTGACATATGAAGAGAAACTTATAGCTATCTTAGCCAAGCATACCAGAAAGCTAAGGAACAAACTCATTCCCATGGTTAAAGTTTAGTGGTCACACCACTCTAAAAGAGAAGCGACTGGGGAAACTGAGAAAGACCATATGTGTTACCCACTTCAGGATAGTCCAATTATGGTGCCAAGATTGTGCATTTAGACTCCCAAGATTGGTAATGTTGTGTAGGCCATCAGAACACTACCCTTAGTGTGCATACCCAAGTGGCCCTTTTGGGTGCTATGTAAACACATGCATATTGGTCCAACCATCACACACATATTCACATTTCATGCACACCATGGTAGCAAAGAAGGAAAACACTAGCACAAGTCCTAATCTTGGCTATTACACAATAGACAATCTTGTTAAGTTCTAGTGACAAGCCACTGCACCTGTAACTTCCATGAACAAACTGTATCATTCAAGCCATGTAGCACCCATTTTCTTTACTCCATTATCAAGTAGAGACTTAGAGAAAACCATGGAATTTTTTTTTACATCAATATCCCATCTATGGACCAAGTTATGAATTTTTGAATTTGGTTACAAAATTCTGACCAAATGAACAGTAACTTAGCCAACTTTGCAATGTCATATCTTTGGCTAAAGGGCTCCAAATTCCAAAATTCTAAATTCTAATTCAACCTCTAGATGTCAACTAGGTGTGGTCAAACTTTCATGCCAAGATTCATTCAACATAGGGAGATATAGAACTTTAAGTGCGAAGTAAAAATTCTGCTCACCTTATAACCATTTTGCCCATACAAAATTTCACAAGGGGAAAACTCTCAAAGGTTATCCTATATATATCGATTACACATAAGAATTACATGCTCTTATATCTAGCAACTTTATGTGGGAAAAATAGAATTTAAAAGTAAGCAACGTATCATTCACACTTAGGCAGCTTTGCACCACATCACTTACATAGCCAAAACATTACTCAAATGTTCACATACTTGTCTCATGTTACATACACTACATGTACATGCATACATGCACTACAATTTGGTCTTAACTCAGCTAAATATGCAGCCTAGGTTACGGGAGGTCCTGAGACACAATGGACTCCAAAAAAAGGATGTTGTACAGCTGCTGCACAACACAATAAGTACCACCATTAAAAATACCAAATGTTCTCCTAAAATCACCAAAATTTTCAGATCATAAATAGACATATGAAAGTTCACGTACCTGAAATTTTAGATGAAAAATCAAACTACAAATGTCAGTTTGAATGTGATCTTTCTGCTGGACTTGAAATGACAGAATTGAGAGGAGTAAGTTTCATTGAGAAACTTAGTAAGGGTAGCACTTGGATTCAATAGGCAATGTAACTGATGGCCAGGGGCCTCATCGTTCAGAGTCATGATGACTGGAGGGGAGACTTCTGGGAGGAAGAACGCCTGGTGGATTGGATCGCCCAAAGGAGAGTGCCTGAAAGCTCAGAAACAAAGGGTTAGGAGGCCCCCGAGTGTTTTTCCGGGGGGGGGGAGATCCTCCGACGCCCAAGTCAGTGGTGGCTGAGAGAAAGGCAGAGAAAATAGCACAAAGGGCTGAGGAGTCTCGCCTGGTAATTTTCTCAGAGTGTGGGAGCAGTGTTTTTCCTACCAGCCTCTTGCCAAGTATTAATTCCTGGTATTTATAGGAGCGCCTAGCCCATTCAGATCGCGACACTTGTTCGGTCGGATGTTCCTGAATTTCTGGGCGTAGGAGACAGATAGCTGGTAGCAGGTTGCCTTGAGCCATGTGCTGAGACGGGCCATGATGTGATTCTGATGGCGTCCGTGTGCCAGTGCGCCTTTTGAGGCAGATTGTGGCGTCTGCGAATGGATGTGTCAGAGGCTTCCTTAAATGCTCCCATAAATGCTCCTGCCGTACTCCCGAGGTCCCTGGGTGAGGTCGTCCTTTGGTACGGACAGAGCGTCTTCGGGAAACAAGCCCTCAGTTCGGGGGTTCCCAGTTTCAGGGAGTTCCGCGTTCGGGGATATCATGTTCGGCTCGCTGGGTCTGGTGCCGCTTTTCCGAAGGTGATCTGTTCACAACCTTGGGGGGCCGAATAGTGTCCTCGGGTTTTCCTGGCGTGCCAGGCTCGGAGCTCTTCAGCTATCTCCCAAGGTGCATGATCACACCTTTTCTCGGGTAGCGCCAGCTTCTTCTGGCCATTCTTGTGGCAGGGAGTTCGGCCAGATCGAGGCGATAGCGTTTGGCTATCACATGCCCCCCTTTGGAAAGCCGAAGTGAAGACTTCGGTTTTGCATCTCTTTCCGAGGTTGCTCTTGGGAGTTTCTTAGGAAGCTTAACCTGTTCCGAGGATGTACCTCTTGCCCGAAGATCATGGGCTCTTCGGCCTTGGCCTGTTCTTTGGTGTCTTCGAGGCGGAGCCTGTGCCGAAGATACACCTCTTGCCCGAAGGTCATGGGCTGTTCGGCCATAGCCTGTCTCTTGGCGTCCTCGAGTTGGCCTGCTCTTTGTTTCTGCAGGTCTGTTTGGCCAAGCGTGTCAGTCTGAGCGGCGCGTCCCAGTTTTCCAGGGATGTCAGAAGACGTGTCCCAGTTTTCAAGGGACGTTTGGAGGACGTGTCCACCATTTTTCCGCAGCGGTTGACACGTGGCGCTTTGCCATTGGAGGAGAGTCACGTCGGTTACAGAGGGCGCGCCTTTTCAGGTGCAGAGAGCAGTTACGGTGACGGTTCGCCTCCAAAGGGTACTTATGACGATGTTTCGGTTACCCACCTCTGGCTTTATAAATAGCCCATTCCATCATAAGTTCCCTTTGCTTTTTCTTCTGCTCTTTTCTCTGCTTTGCCCCTGTTCTTGCACTTTCTTGCTTTCTGTGGCGGAGCTACCTTAATCAGAGCTTTTTTCCAGCCAACTTTCACGACGGCGTCCTCAGATTTTGGCAAATCTTTCGGTGGGTTTTTGTTTTCCAGAGTGTTTTGATCCCTCTGTTCTTTTGAGTTTTTCTCTGGAAACTGTTTTCTTCCGTTTTCAAACTCGTTTTCATGTCGAAAATGCCCATTCCTGAGAGCTGGCAGCCTCTTTTAGCCCATCCTTGTTGCACCACCCCTGCAAAGTTAGAGAGGTGGAAGAAAAAATTCTTTCTTCCCTCTTACGCCATTACTAGGCTGCCTCGTTCTAGCCATTATGCTTTTTCAAACCATAGTAAGGAGGTTACCGTTTTTCGAGCCCAGCTGAAGGCCGGTCTTCGGTATCCTCCCCCGAAGATGGTGTGCGAGTTCTGCAAATTTCATGGCATTGCTGTGAACCAGCTTCCCCCGAACTCGTTCTGCTATTTTAACGCCTACCTCTGCATGTGTGGCGTCTTCGGGATAGAACCCCATTTTATAATCTTTATGCAGTACTACAAGCTCTCTGTGGTCCCGAAGGGTGGCTTCTATTTCATGCTACCTCGGGGATCCGGGAGCAAGAAATTCATGTTCACCTTCGCCACTAAGGATAGCTGGCGGGGGTGGCAACTGGCGGGGGTGGCAACAGAAGTTCTTCTTCCTGAAGATGGACGAGGCCTGGTCGTACGTTCCGACCAAATGGGCTCAGGGAACACTGGATGTGGACGTTGTTGATCCGAGGATGCTGCTGACCCCAGAGTTGGCTCCCGTGTTCGCGGATTTCGACGCCCGCATTCGGGCTGTCTCTGACTGGGATCCCGAGGTCGCTCCGCGCGCCCTTTACCCTTTTCCAATCAACTGGAAGTTGATGACCGAAGAGGTCCTTCGGGAACTAAAGGTGGTAAAGGAGCACAAGACTGACCTCAAGATGCCAGCTCCTGCCATCGCCGGGAAGGATTCCTGGTTGGTCAAGCTTCTTAAGGAGGAAATTTCTTTCGAAACGCTTGTCGAAAGTGAGTCATCTTCTACTCCTTTGCTGTTTTTTTCCTTGGACTTACGCTGATGTTTCTCTCCTTTTTCAGAGATGGGCGACGGGACTGCCGCCTATTACAAGTCCCTTTTCTCCGGCCAAGTGGAGAAGGGGGAGTAGACAAAGAAGGTGGCTTCCCGAAGGCGAAAGTCCGTTGGTGCTGGTCCCTCGTCTAAACGGGCGAAGAAGACTGTTATTTCTTCCCATTTGGAAAGTATTAGGGAGGGAAACGAGGACGCCGAGGTTGCTGTCACTTCGCCGCCTGATGATTCGGCCGAGGTCCCCTGCTCAGGTTCCTCTAGAAGAAATTCCCGAGGAGACTGCTGAGGAGCCTGGGACAGCCGAGATTCCGGCGCCTGAGACTGCTGTTTCCGAGGTCCCTTCAACCGACGTCCCTCCTCAAAGTCCTACTGCGTCGCAGGCCCTCCTTGATGTAGTGGTAGAAGTACCTTCTGCCGAGGAGCGGCGCAGGCGGAAGGGCAAGGGCATTTCGACCGAGGAGGCCGAGGACTCCGAGGACGTCGTTGTCGAGGTTCCACCAGGTTTGTTTCCAGACAAAGTGTACTTCCTTTGTTTTTTCTGGATTGCCTTCTTTGTCTTTAATCTCCTTCTCATTCTTGCCACGCAGGGGAGTTGACTACCCCTGACTGGGCGGCCGAACATGCTCGGAAGCGAGCTCTTCGGGACGCCAAAATCCCGCAAGGGAAGATACCCAAGGAGCCTTTCTGGACGTTCACGGAGGACATGAATTTGTACTCCGAGGACGTTCCTCAAATGGCTAAGGAAATTTCGAAGGGGGTGCTTACTGAGGCCTCCTTCAAGGCTATAGCGGCGGCCCATCCGGGGGATAACACTCTCGCCGCAAAGATCACCGAGCATGCTGCTCAGGTATATCCTTCACAGCTCTTTCCCTTCAATTTTTTCCTAAGTGTTTGGCTCTTACTGACCTTGCGTTTTATCTTCTTGCAGCTGCTGGGGTACGCCGGCTTTCTCCGAGTTCGGGTGGCCAGGGAGGTTGCCTTCCGAACTTCGGCCACTCAGACCATGAATGAGGCGAGGACCGCACTCGCGGAGTCGGCCGCCAAAAACCAGCAGCTGAAAGAGGCTGCTGAGAAAGAAGTGACTGCCCTTCGGGAGGAGTTCCGGAAGGAAAAAGAACAACTTCAAAAGGATTCCTCCCAGAAGATTGCTGACCTCGGTGAACAAATAAAGGGGATGCTCGCCGCCAACGAAGATCTTCTCAAGCACAAGGCTGGTTCTGACAGCCTTATAGTGTCGTTGACGAGTGAGAATAAAACTCTCCGGGCTGAGGTCGAGTCTTTGAAGAAGGGGTCCAAGGGGACGCTGGAGATAAAGGCGCTGAAGGAGGAGATCGCTGAACTGGAGGACGAGCTTGACGACCTCGAGCTTGATAAGAACGAGTCTGACCAAATGGCGAAGGTTGCCTTCCAGGACGGCTTCTGCCTTGCTCGTCACCAGATTCTCCAGAGGTTCCCAGATTTAGACCTCTCTTTTCTTGAGGCCCTAAATATTCCTGAGGGACCTCGGTGGGAATGGTCCAAGGTCGAGCATCTGAAACTTCCTCCTTCAATGCCGGCGCGAAAGGTGGTGGAAAAGGGCGGGCCAGCGAGTGGCTCTCGGGACGCCGCGAACCCCTAGGCTATTTTTTAGGGCCCCTTTTCCTTCCCTTCCACTTTGTACTCCTTCTTCGGTCACTTCTTCTGTAAAGCAGCTGTGCTCTTAATGAAGATATATTTTTTTTGGCTAAGCCTTTTCTTGCAAGTTTCTTTATTTCCATTGTCCCGAACACGTTCGCTCAAGAGACTTCGGAAAACCTGCGATCAAAGAAACTTTTTTACCTTCCCTTGGCCGAGCCTGTTTGCTCCAGAGGCTTTCTGGAAAGTCTGAAAAAATTTGACTAAGTCTTTTTGCAGGCTTTTGCATTTCCAATTTGTCCCGAACATGATTGCTCAAGGGACTTCGGAAAACCTTTAGTCAAATTTTTGTTTTTCCAGTTGTCCCGAGCATGTTTGCTCAAGGGACTTCGGAAAACCTTTCGCGAGATTGTTCACTTTCCATTTTCCCGAGCACGTTCGCTCAAGGGAGTTCAGAAAATTATCTCTGCGCTGGCTATGGCGAGTACTTCTGCGAGATTTTTGTTTTCCATCTTTCCCGAGCGTGATGGCTCAAGGGACTTCGGAAAGTCATATCTACGCTTTATCATGGCGAGCATCTTCGTGGAATTCTGCTTTGCACAATTTTGGATACTTAAGAACTTTCCTTAAGAGCATTCTGTACTTACAATTCCTCCGCTTCATCTTAGGCGTAGAATTTTTTCAAGGCGTCTGAGTGCCAAGTGTTTTCAATTCTAGTCCTTCGGCGTCGCCAAGTTTGTACACGCCTTTTCGTACTTCGGCGAGAACCAGATAAGGTCCTTCCCAGTTTGCGCGAAGTACTCCGTGGGACGGCCTTCGGGGTGCAAAGTCAGCCTTTCGGAGAACGAGGTCTCCCTTCTTGATTTCTTTTGGCCTGGCCCGTAAGTTTACAGCCGCGGCCACTCTTTGCTGAAAAGCTTTTCTTCTCAGCTCGGCTATTTCTCTGTGTTCGCCGACGAGGTCGAGCTTGGTTCTGAGGCCGAGGTCGTTTCCACCTTCATCAAATATTTGCACCCGTACTGATGGTCTGACTATCTCGACTGGGATAATGGCCTCTGTCCCGAAGACTAGTGAAAAGGGAGTTTCCCCTGTGGCCCTTCGGGGCGTCGTTCGGTAGCTCCACAATACGCTTTGGAGTTCTCCTGGCCATTTCCCTTTTGCTTCTCCCAGTCTCTTTTTCAGGCCATCTTTTATGGTCCTGTTCGATACTTCCACCTGCCTGTTACTTTGGGGGTGAGCTACTGGGGCGAAGTGCATCTTTATTCCGAGGTTGTGGATAAATTCCTGGAATCCTTTGTCTATGAATTGGGATCCATTATCAGCTACTAGTACCCTCGGTATGCCAAATCTGCATACAATGTTCTTCCATACGAACTTCTGCACTTCTTTTGCCGAGATAGTTGCTAGTGGTTCTGCCTCCACCCATTTTGAGAAATAGTCCACTGCTACCACGCAGAATTTCACGCCTCCGGGTGTTGTGGGGAGTGGCCCAATAAGGTCTATACCCCAGACTGCGAAGGGCCAAGGATAGTCTGCCGAAGTTACCATTTCCGAGGGTGTCCTCTGGATTTTCGCGTGTCTCTGGCAGCTACCACATTTCCGGACGAACTGTCTTGCGTCCTTTCTCAGGGTAGGCCAGAAGTATCCTTGGCGGAGTATCACTGCTGCAAGGGCATCAGTTCCAATGTGTGAACCACACATGCCTTCGTGAACTTCTTCAAGGACCATTTCAGTATCCTCTTCATTCACACATCTTTGCAGCGGGTTCGTATATCCCTACCGGTATAACTCTTCGCCAATCAGGAAGAATCTTCCGGAGCGTCTTCGCAGTCTTGCAGCATCGCCGGGGTCTTCGGGGAGCAAATTCTCTGCGAGGTATCTTTTTATTGGGTCTTTCCACCCTGTTCCCGAGGTCGCTATGCTTAGCACTGAGATGCTCGGATGGTCTAGCACCTCGGTGTATGTTTTCGACTTCGCCAAGCAATCTGCCTCAGTGTCATTCCGCCGGGGTACATTTTCGATCCGTACGGCGTCAAACTCTTGGATGAGCTTTGCTACCAGCTCGTGGTATTTTGCCAAGGTTGGGTCCTTCGCCCCATAATCTCCTGCCGTCTGCCGAACTACCAGCTGGGAATCGCTGTGAGCCTTTAAGTTTCTCACGCCAATCTTTCTGGCCAAGCGTAATCCCGCTATGAGGGCTTCATACTCAGCTACATTGTTGATGACGTTGAAGCTGAACTTGATAGCCTTCGTTACCTCCAGGCCTTCGGGGCCCCTGATAATTACTCCAGCTCCCTGGTGTTCGGACCCCGAGGCTCCGTCTACGTGCAAGGTCCATTCTGGCTCACCCTCTTTTGGATCTGAATGGCTCTCCTCAGTGGTGGGTATTTCGGCGATAAAATCTGCCAGTGCTTGAGCTTTTATGGCCTTCCGAGGCTCATACGTGATTTCGTGTTCGCCCAGCTCTATGCACCACTTGGAGAGCCTTCCCGAATGATCAACTCTCTTCATGACATCCCGTAGCGGCAGACTACTTCGGACGATGATGGGGTGAGCCTGAAAGTATGGTCGCAGCCTTCTCCCTGCAAGCACCAAGGCGTATATAGCTTTTTGAAGCAAAGGGTACCTGACTTCGGCGCCATGCAGGGACTTGCTGACATAGTAGACCGGCCATTGCTTTGGCCCTTCTTCTTTCACAAGGACCGAGCTCACAGCTTTTTCTGTGACGGCGAGGTAGAGTACGAGGGGCTCTCCCTCCCGAGGTTGTCGCAGAGTCGGCAGGCTGGCCAAGTAGACTTTGAGTTCTTCCCAGGCTTTTTGGCAATCTTCATCCCAAGGATGATCATTTCTTCCGAGGTTGCCTTCCATTTTTGCTGCCTTTGTGAGGACTTTGAAGAAAGGTCGACACCTATCTCCGTACCTGGAAATAAATCTGCTCAGAGAGGTTATTCTTCCGGTGAGTCTCTGCACGTCTTTGACTGTGGCAGGAGTTCGGAACTCAAGCAGAGCCTTAATCTTCTCGGGGCTAGCATCGATGCCTCTTTTGGATACCATGTACCCAAGGAATTTTCCCGAGGTCACCCCGAAGATGCACTTCTTAGGATTAAGGCGGATCCCGAAGGCTCTAAGCTTTTGGAAGGTTTCCTCTAAATCTGCAACGTGGTAGCCAGGCAGCTTGCTCTTGACTATCATATCATCAACATACACCTCCATGTTTCTCCCCATTTGGTCTTTGAAGACCTTGTTCATCAGCCTCTGGTAGGTGGCTCCTGCATTTTGGAGCCCGAAGGGCATCCTGATATAGCAATATGTTCCTCCCTCGGTGATGAAGGCAGTCTTCTCTTCATCTTCGGGGTTCATCCTTATCTGATGGTAGCCACTGAAGGCGTCTAGGAAACTTAGGAGCCCATACTCAGCAGTTGAATCTACCAGTTGATCTATTGGCGGCAGAGGGTATGAGTCTTTCGGGCAAGCATCGTTCAAGTTTCTGAAGTCGATGCACATCCGGAGTTTGCTGCTACCTTCTTTTGTGGCAATGACCACGTTGCTCAACCATTCGGGGTACTTGACCTCCCTGATAACTTCAGCATCTAGGAGACGCTGGACTTCGGTTTTGACAAAGTTGCTTTTGTGGGCTGAGATGCTCCGTTTCTTTTTCCGGACAGGTTTTGCTTCCGGGCTTACTTTGAGGCTATGCTGTATTATGCCAGGGTTTACTCCTGGCATATCTTTCGGCGAGTAGGCAAACAGATCTTTATTTTCCAGCAGAAAGGATACAAGTTTTTCCTTGTCACCTTCGGCCAAGCTCTTCCCTATTCGGGTAGATTGTCCTGGGACAAGCTCTACTGCTTCCGTTTCTGCTTTGGCGAGATCTTCTTCTTTGCCTTTTTCTAGCGCCTTTGCCTCCATCGTTTGCGCGAGGTTGCTCGCCGGAGCTTTTCGTGCTTTTACAAACACCTTTCTTACCTCGGCTTGGTCTAGGAAGACCTCTGCATCTCCATCCTTGGTCGCGAATGTGACAGTCAAGTACTTCACATCAGGGCGAATATGCAGGTTCCCCATTGTCTGCCTTCCAAGGATGGCGTTGTACGAGGACGGGACGTCCATGACGATGAATCTCGCCATTGTGGAGGCGTACAACTCAGCTGCTCCGTCTACCGAAGTCCCTCTCATCATCAGCGGGAGGTCGATCCATCCGAGGACGGGGAGTTCGGATGGTCCAACCCCGAAAGTGGATGGTCCAACCCCAAAAGTGGGCGAGGTGACAGGCTTAAGTTCGCTGCTGGAGATGCCCAAGCTCGGCAGCAGGTGCGAGAATAGGACGTCAGCATTTGAGCCATCATCAAGCAACACTCTTTTGACGTCCCAGTTCCCTATTCTCGCCATTATCAGCAGCGGATCGTCGTGGGGGAAGACGACGGTGGAGCCATCTTTGCGAGCCAGCTTCTTTGATGGACTTTGATACTCCATGACTGCAATTTCTCTGGCTTTCCGCTTTCTTTCCGAGGATGGGAGCCCCGTGGTGATGGTTTGGATAACCCCTGCTGGAGGTGGAGGGCGCCTTTTTGGACTTCTATTTCTCCGCCTGTCGGAGTCGTAATCCTCGTCTTCGGCCCTTTCTTCCTCCTCTTTTCTGCCTTTTGGGGAAGGCATCCGCAGGTATTTCCGAAGTTGGCCTTGTTTTATCAGCGACTCTATGTACTTCTTCAGCTGGAAGCAGTCTTCGGTGTCATGACCGTGGTCGCGATGAAACTGGCAGAACTTCTTGGCATTCTTTTTGTTATCGGCGGTCATGGCCCTTGGCCGCCGAATCTGCGTCCCTTGCCTTTCCAGCGCCATGAGAATGTTGGTCCGTGTGGTGCTCAGGGGCGTGAAACTTTGAGGTTTCCTTCCCCGCATCCTCCGAGGTCGTCCTGCTTGTTCGGTCGGATGCCGAGCTTGCTGATTGGACCCATCGGCGCGGTGGTGATCGGGCTTCGGCCCTGCCATTCTTAGTTCCTCGGCGGTCATGTGCTGTTCTGCCCTTCGGTAAAATTCTCTGAGGGTCTCCGGGGGGTCCTTTGAGAACTCGTAGAATAGCTGTGAGTCTCGCCGAAGGCCCCGTGTCATGGCAAGAATGCGGATTTCGGGCCGGAAGTCTGGGATGCTCAGAGCTTCCCTATTGAATCTTTCGACATAGTCTCGGATGGTTTCTCCGTTCCTCTGCTCTATGTCGAACATCTGTACAGGCATCTTCGCAGTTGGCCTGCTCCCAATGAATTGCTGCGTGAAGGCCGTGGACAACTCCTGGAACTCAGTGATGGTCCCTGGAGGCAATGAATTGTACCACGCAGTTGCTGGCCCTGTGAGGGTGACTTCGAAGCATTTGCACATAGTAGCGTCATCAGCACCGTGCATTATCATGCTGCGTCTGTACTTCGTCAGATGGGCCTGTGGATCAGTACGGCCATCATAAATTTCCAGGCGAGGTACTCTGAAGTCACCTGGCATAGCTGCCTCAACGACGGCCTGAATGAATGGGGAGTCATCTTCGCAGCATGTTCCCGAGAGTCTGGCCCAAACGGGTTTTCTGGCCACTTGTTTCTCCACTCTGTCCAGCCGTGCTAGTATCCTCTCCATAAGCACTGTGGCGCTAGGGCCTTCTTCAGGGAATGGAGATCGCCGGCGCCTCTTCGGGGAGCGAGTTCGGCGCTGAGGGGACAAGGACCTCGCCTCAGGCGACGAACTGCTTCGCTGTGAGACTCTCGGTCGCTTGGACCCGGTTTGTCCCACAGGCCGTTTCCCGAGGGCTATATCTTCTGTGGATGATTCTTCGCGAGGGTCTCCACTCCCCGAACTGCGATGTGTAGACTTGGGGCTTCTCTCCCGAGGGCGTGTCATTGAGGGGGGTCTCTGGGCCCGTGCCTGCTGTGGCCACCTTCGGTCGATCTGCTGGGTCACTTCAGCAACGACCGAACGCTGAAAGTCCCTCAAGAAGCTCATGGTGACTACCAGAGGGCGGTCTTCCTCAGGCGCAGAAGTCCCTGGGAGTGTTTGCTCAGCAGCCGGTTGTGTCTCAGGCGCGGACTGAGACCTTGGGAGTCCCTTGTCCTTAGAACGCCGAGTCTCAACGACGGCGATCTCAGAGCGGGTTCCCACAGACGGCGCCAAATGATGGCCAGGGGCCTCATCGTTTAGAGTCATGATGACTGGAGGAGAGACTTCTGGGAGGAAGAACGCCTGGTGGATTGGATCGCCCAAAGGAGAGTGCCTGAAAGCTCAGAAACAAAGGGTTAGGAGGCCCCCGGAGTGTTTTTCCGGGGGGGGAGCCTCCGACGCCCAAGTCAGTGGTGGCTGAGAGAAAGGCAGAGAAAATAGCACAAAGGGCTGAGGAGTCTTGCCTGGTAATTTTCTCAGAGTGTGGGAGCAGTATTTTTTCCAACCAGGCCTCCTGCCAAGTATTAATTCCTGGTATTTATAGGAGCGCCTAGCCCGTTCAGATCACGACACGTGTTCGGTCGGATGTTCCTGAATTTCTGGGCATAGGAGACAGATAGCTGGTAGCAGGTTGCCTTGAGCCATGTGCTGAGACGGGCCATGATGTGATTTTGATGGCGTCAGCGTGGCAGTGCGCCTTTTGAGGCGGATTGTGGCGTCTGCGAATGGATGTGTGAGAGGCTTCCTTAAATGCTTCTGCCGTACTCCCGAGGTCCCTGGGTGAGGTCGTCCTTTGGTACGGACAGAGCCTCTTCGGGAAACAAGCCCTCAGTTCGGGGGTTCCCAGTTTCAGGGAGTTCCGCCTTCGGGGATATCATGTTCGGCTCGCTGTGTCTGGTGCCGCTTTTCCGAAGGCGATCTGTTCACAACCTTGGGGGGCCGAATAGTGTCCTCGGGTTTTCCTGGCGTGCCGGGCTCGGAGCTCTTCGGCTATCTCCCGAGGTGCATGATCACACCTTTTCTCGGGTAGCGCCAGCTTCTTCTGGCCATTCTTGTGGCTGGGAGTTCGGCCAGATTGAGGCGATAGCGTTTGGCTATCAGTAACCATCATTAAAACTTGCATCCAAGGGCACTAAAACAAAAAATCCATAATGCATATATACAAGATATAGCAACCAAATGCAGCAGCCAAACACAAACAACAAACACATGAAATGTGGCAGCAAACATATACCATAGGTTAGTCCATAAAACACAAAATAAACAAAACCAAACCAGACATGAAATGTGGCAGCAAACATATACCATAGTTACCAACTTGGAACACTTTTAAGGAGGTGTTGATCATGCCTTTTAGCCCCCACACTTCAATCACTATGGTGAGAATTACACAATATAATGGTTTTTAGCCATTACGACACACTTGTAATTCTCCCATTTTGGGAGGTGGTAACAATATGGAAAGGTATGCTGCAAAATACCTGAAGCTAAAGGGCATTTTGGAGGACCAAAATTTTTAGGGGGAGGGGATTGTTGCCACCTCACAAAATTGGGAGAATTACAAGGGTGGCATAATGGTTAAAAAATCATTATATTGTGTAATTCTCTTCATAATGATTGAAGTATGAGGCATAAAAGGTATAATGAACACCTCAACAAATGTGCTCTAAGTCGGTAACTTGGCCCCCAAGAAAATCCTTAAGGATTGACTTTTTTCAAGTAACCTATGGACCTTTTTGTTAGGTTTTGGAAATTTGGGTACTTAATTGCAAAACTCTCAACAAAGAGCCTTGGAGAGTTATGGGAACGATATTAATGGTATGAAAGTGCTATTGGAGGACCAAATTGCTCATGGAAGACCAATTTGGAAAAAGGAAACATTAAAGGCATTAAGGACCTAAATGTCTTATTGTAAACCTTAAGGTGTTCAAGCTTTTCACTTAAGTCAAATGGTGGAATTGTGGGGTTATCCCACCATGGGGGAGATGGCTATGGCTTGATAAATAGTTGAAAAGGTGAGTAAAATATGGACCAATAAGTTTAGGACATAGAAATCATGCTTAGAGGCAAAGAAAATGAAATTAAGCATGATTAAGGCTATTACATGTTTAGTGTCCTAAAGCTAATTTAAGAAGCCAAACTCAATTTTTCTTCTCTCATATTTAACCCAACCAGCCACCATCCTTGAACACACTTCTTCCATAGCTCCTCCATAGCCACCATACTTCCAATATTGAAATTGAAGACAAAAGGAAGCAATTTGGAAGCAAACTAAAGGTATTGCTTGAATACTTCAAGGATCAAGCTTGAAATTCGGCCTACTCATCTTGGTATGGGTTTTGTTGCTCTCATAGATTCTTTGCTATATTTTAAAGCATCCATGGAGCTATGGCTAAGCTTAAAAGAGAGCAATGAGCTTGATGAACCAAGCTTAGTGAGGGGAGTGCACTTATTGAAGGTTTTGTGACCTAGTGTGAAGTGCACAATGATGGCAGTGAAGTGAAGGTTTCTAGAGCCCAAAATTAGTACTAACTGATGTTAGAATCCTACTAAGACCAAGAATCATCTTGAGGAGGGCTTCCATAGTGATTTACTTAAGTTTATTGAATGTTTTATGGACTAACCTATGGTTTATGTTGCTGCCGCATTTCATGTGTTTGTTGGTTCTGAATGGCTATTGCATTTGGTTGCTATATGTTGTATATATGCATTGTGGATTTGTGTTTAAGTTTACTTGGATGCAGGTCTTAATGAGGATCACATTTCCTTAAGCAACCAAGTGTTTCCCTTACTAAGTTTTACAGTGAAACTTACTCCCCTCAATTTTGCCTTTTCAGGTGCAGCAGAAATATCACATTCAAACTAAACCTTGTCACTTGATTTTTGATGTGGAATTTCATTTATTTTAACTTCCATGTATCTAGTTGTGATCTAGAAATTTTGGTGATTTTAGCAGCAGATTTAGTATTTTTAGTGATGGTGCTTATTGTGTTATGTACCGACTGTCTAGGATCATATTTTTGGAGTCGATTGTGTCTTAGGTACATGTATTCATGTACATGTAGTGTATGTAATATGAGACAAGTATGTGAAAATTTGAGTAATTTTTTGCCAACATATGTGATGTGGTGCAAAGCTGCCGAAGTGTGAATGATAGGCTGCTTTCTGGTCAATTTTGTTTTGGCCTCATAAAGCTGCTAGATATAATAGTGTGTAATTCCTATGTGCATTGGACATGTATGGGATAGCCTTGGAGGGCTTACCCCTTGTGAATGAAGTATTTTCACACTTATGAAATTTTGTATGCACAAAATGATCATAAAGTGACCAGAATTTTGACTTTGCACTCAAAGTTCTATATCTCCATGTGTAGATTGAATCTTAGTATGGAATTTTGATCACACCTAGAACACATATATAGGTCAAATTGGGATTTTGAATTTCATAATTTGGAGCACTATAGCCAAAGATATGAAATTGGAAATTTGGCTATGTTACTGTTCATTTGTCGGAATTTTGTAACCAAATTAAAAAATTCATAAGTTGGTCCATAGGTGGGCTATTGATGTACAACCAAATTCCTTGGTTTTATTAAGGACTCTACTTGATAATGAATCAAATAAAATAGGGGATTACATAGCTAGATTAATGCAGTTTTTTGGAAGAAGTTTCAAGTGTAGTGGCTGGTCACTTACACTTAATAGGATTGCCTAATGTGTGGTAGCTAAGATTAAGACTTGTGCTAGTGTTTTCCTTCCTTGATGCCATGGTGTGCATAAAATGTGAATATGTGTGTAATGGTTGGACCAATATGCTTGCATTTACATGGTGCCTAAGAGGGCCACTTGGGTTTGCACAGTAAGGGTATTGTTCTGATGGCCTACAGAACATACCAATCTTGGGAGTTTTTAATGCACAATTTTAGCACCATAACTCGATTACCCCAGGGTGGGTAACATAAGCTAGTAGGATGAAGTGGATGCTTATATAAGTGTATGACCAAGTATGAAGTAGTGAAGATGTGAATGTGTATGTACTTATGCATTTGTGTTATTTTGTGGTCGTGTGCATGCTCTTAGATTTAGTGTGCATAGGGTGGCTCATGGTAGACTTGTTGAGACACATGTGAGTGCACAAGACAAGTGCATACAAAACAAATTTTTCAAAACTCGGATTGGTATTTTGGTTTCCATGCATAAACTTGATTAATGATTGCCATTTGAGATGAAATGAACTTAAGAACCCACATAGGTACTTAGTTTTTTTGAGGAAGCATGAACCGATCAAAGTTAACAAGCTAGGTGTTGGTAAGTATCCTAGGTACATACCCATGTGTCTAGGTAGTGTCCAGGTGCACCCCAATGCCCCTCCCCTGTGTCCTACCTACATGAAAAAGGGGAATAAGCCCTGTGGCTAGTATGCATTACATACTTGCAAATAAAACTTCCAAATCAAATCTGGTAGACATAATTGAACATCAAAACCTTTTATTAGGGGTTCTAAACCTCCCATTTAGGCTAAGGGCTATGTTGGGCATGATAGAAACCATTCTAGTGCCAGGGTTCTTTTACTGCCCCACAGTAGTTAAGCTGAACCCTTAGCAACATTTCTCCTCATATTAGCTTTACACTGGGGTATGTAACTAATGAATGAATAGGTCCATCCATTCATTCTACCCTCTAGATAAGTTCCCTGTTCCACGGTCCCTTCCATTGCTTACTCTTGCAAACAACTATTAGAAACAAAATTAAAACTTACCTTCTAACCTTATCGGCATCTGACTGAACAGATCCAATGCTTGGCTACTCTAAGGAACCTATCCATATAACTTAGCCATTTATTCTTATAACCAAGGCCAACCAAAGTAACTTAATAAAATAAATTCAACCTATAGAACCCTTTTATCCAATCCAATCTAAGGCCTTTAAGATTTTACTTATGGTTCCACAACAAGCAAGTGGGTCTTAAGAAACCACTACCTCACAACCAAAGCAACAACTATGCTAGCAAACTAATGCAAAAATTTTCAACAGAAATACCAAACTACTCGTGAAAGGATGAACCATAACTCACACTAGCCACTTCCTGCCACCTACAAGGCCTGCAATAACATCTTTCAATTCTGGCCGAACACAACTGCCCATGAGTTCACCATGTCACCTGTCAAGCACAACATTGCAGTACACAGCTTATTGGTCAGTACTAATTATGTCCTAGCAGAAAGGTCCACTACTATCTTAATTAGCTATGCCACTAGACAACCATGGACCTATCTTAGTTAGCTATGCCTTTAGACAACCATGGCTCTAATACCAACTATGGCAAGCCTCGACCACCTATGGCTTCCTACTGCGTAGGATCACTAAGAATTTGAGGAATCCCTAGGTTTTGGTTCATCATTATTGGTTTCTTTATTGGTGATAAAAACTAATGCAAGTGAACTAAGCTTACTAACCTAGATACTAGCGTAAAATAATGCATGAGTAGCTTCGGCATGGAAACTTAAACATAAATTCAAACATTCAAAATAGTGGCGGTATCACACTTAAAAACAATTGTAAAACAAGCCAAAGCCATAAACATATTTTCTATAAGCAACAACCCTATGTACATTACTCAAATATGTACATGAATCACAAGCCTAAACACAAAACTAAACACTATTGCTAGAGGAATCTAGTACAATTAAGTACTCAAGCATAACTGACTGAGATGACCAAACTAGGCTAACCATTTGAACTCCAGCCCTAAAGTGCCTTTAGCCTTAGCCTCCCCCCTGTGCTCTTATATCAACCACTGCTCAAGGTCAATCCAACATAGCTAGTACATAACAAACAAAGAAACCCAAAGATATAATCTAGCAAATATGAATCACCACTACTTAACTAGCTCAACAATTGAGGCTGGGTTATTGGCTGAACCATCTAAACTTGCATATATAACTAAAAGATAAGAATCATAGATTCCAAATAAGGCATCTTTAGGGGCAGATAGCCGAAGGGCTATCGCCCATGACACCTCCTAATTTTCTAACTTGACACCACCCTCAGAAGCATCATAGCCCAACCTCGGCTGATTCTCTGCAGCACCCTCAGAAAGTAATACGACGAACTTCGGTAAAAAGGTGTCCACACCGCCCTCGGATTTGTGAAGCTACCAACCTCAAAAGAGGAGATCCACCATCCTTAACAGAGGAAAAAGTCTCCTGAAGATGGCCCGTTCTTCTGATAGGTATTCCCTGATAGGTCTTCCCCAGTAGCCCTCACGGATAAATCTTTTCCCGAAGGGGTCTCACATTTCCAAATAGGGCTTACAGAGAAATGAGAAAAAAGGTTCAGGAGCCTTTGACAAAGAGACCTCCCACACGCCCCTACCCTCTGGCTAGAACGGCCTATGACCAACTGGAGATACCTGCGTCCAAGGCTACAGACCAGACGTAGCCAAACCCGTGTCACGATCTCGATAGGCTGTGTAAAATGGCCTCCTCCCTTCACCCTCCTATAAATACTTAGGAGGGTCCTTGGTAAGAACAACGGGACTCTCTTCTTTACACTTTCTACTCTTAAACAACTTCTCTCCTGTTAACTCACTTGGACGTCAAACGCTTCACCCTAAAAAACACACTCCGGGGAGCTCTTAACCCTCGTGCTTCAATGTCCTCCACTTAGGCCAACATGTCATACAATGAGGATGCCACCAAGCATCATTCGGTGTCATATGTGGGAACCTATTCCCAGGTTGGTATTGTTGAGACCCGGTGTTCAAAGGACAAGGGAGTCCCGAGGTCCCAGTTCATCCCAGAAGCTCAAGCAGCAACTAACAGCCTGTAGCGTGGACTTCCCTACCTGAGGATGCGCATCCTCTGACGATTATAATGGGCTTTCTACCTGAATTTCATCGCTCTATCATAGCTGAAATGACCTAACAACTCGACCAAAGGTGGTCATAACCAACACCAAGGGGAAGCGCACCTTCTCCTAAAACTCGTCAGGAGAATAGCACTAGGTCACCTTGCTGGAGCTCTGGAAGTGGGGGTTCTCACGATGAGTCCTAAACAAAGAACATACTGTCCAAAGGATGTCACACTGGTGGAACGGTGTCAAAATGGCCGAAATCCTCCCACTGGTGAAGTCCATCCCCTGATGGGAAGTCCTAAACCCCCCATTAACGAAGTTACTCACAAAGAAAAAGATGTCACTATCTGTTGCCGGTGACTACAGGGCAACGAGGAGAGGATGGCACTACCATCCTCATGCAGAAGATCATAGAGAAGTTGGAAAAGGTAGAAAGGTAGGTCTCTCAAAAGCCTGTCTGGTCAACGCTGTGGAGACCTTCACAGGAGAAGAGTCACCCTTCATTTATGCGGTAATAGAGGCACCAACGCCAAGCAATTTCTTAATACCATGCTTGGAGATGTATGATGGACATAGCGACCCCCCAGCTCACCTGATCGTAAGTAGGCCGACGGCGAAGATGCACATCCAAATGTTTGACATAGCCCAAAAGAATAGGGTGACCATTCGGGACTATGTCAAGAGGTTCAACCAAGAAGCCCTTAGTGTGGTTGACTTCCGCCCTAAAATCAGCATCGTTGCCATGATTAGGAGGCTTAGAAGGGACTCACAACTTTTTTATGAGTTCTCCAATAACCCCCTGACACCTTCGAAGAATTCTATCAAAGGGCAGAGCAACACATGATAGCTGAAGAACTGACGATGGGCGGGCTAAAGTCTTACCAAAATCATGCTGAGGGTCAGAGTCACCAACCTCAGTGCCACATTGACGGTGGGGGCAAACCACCGAAACAAAAGGCTAAGAGGCTAGTATCGTTCACTCCCCTAAACACTACAAGAATGAATATACTGATGGCCATGGAAGGCAAGGAACCTCGATCCAACACTCGAAGGCCATGACCTCGGACAACAAAAAGAGCATAAAGAAGTTTTATCAATTTCATCGAGACCACGGGCATGATATAAAGGATTGATTCCAGCTGAGAAAGTACATTGAATCTTTAATCAAGTAGGGGCAACTCTGATGCTACCTGCGGATGCCATTGCCAAAAACCTGAGAAAGGATGGAAGAAGATGAAAAAAGGGAGGATGAGGACTATGATTCTAATCGACATCGGAACTGAAGTCCCAACAAACCCCGACCACCTCCGGCAGGAGTAATCCAAGCAATCACCATTGGAATACCCTCAACTGAGAGGAAAAGGAAAGTCTGGGAAATTTCAATGATGCAATTCTCTTAGTGTTATGCCCAAAAAGCCAATCATGAGATGATTGTATTTTTTCACATTGAGTCATGATATTTTATTAAGGCATTAATCCAGCAATTATGTTTGTTGTTTTGTTTCTTCGTAATGTAATAAACATAATTGTAACCCTAGAATAATTATATTCTCAAATGTCCCTGGTCTAGTATTATTGTGGAGCGGGTTGCAATAATACATAACGACTAGCATTTGTGGGGACTAATATGAGATATGTAGTCTACATATAGGTACAAGTTGGAGAACCTGTGTACTGGACCGACCCACCATGAGAACACTACATGGATCGTTATATGAGTGTCATAAGTGATTCTCTTAGTGATCATGGCATATGTAGTCCTTCGACCTAAGATCATCAAGGTTCCCTACATGTGAGTCACATACTTTGATACTTTCCTTTGTTGCTCATAACTGAGTGAACTTGAATGAGGTCATTGGGTATGCCACATATCAAGTGGAGGGATTTATATGATCAAGATGGGATTTGTCCCTCCTATGTAACGGGAGTGATATATTCGGGCCCCTTGATAGAGTGGGACTTAGAAAAATGCATGGCCATGCTTGGATGAGTTGATATAGATATCAATGTCATCAGTTTAAGTTCATCTACTCGGTAATCAAGAAACCAAAGATTGAGCTATACGATAGTGACACATTCCATGTCTCGTGCTTAGTCTTGATACTTGGACAAAGAGACAATGGCATATATTGGTGATGATCATAAAGGTTTAGTCGAATCACTGACAATCTTGTCACTTGGGTAGCAATGATGTGTTGCTAGACACCGCTCATTGCTTATGATCATAAAAGTGAATTATGATCATTTGCCAATGTGGTAAGAGCCTATTTGGTCGCACACATAGAGCTATTTGGATCATTAGAGTGCATGGGCTAATTATTTGGGTTATGGTTTCACTTTAATTTTATATTAATAATGGGCCCAAGAGTTGAGCCATTATTAAGCCTGAAATTAAAGCCTAATTGGATTAGGGCTTTAAAACCCATTAGGCCTGGAAGTTGAGTCTCACTAAAAATAAAACGTTTAGTGAAAAATTCGCAGGTCTCCTTGCCCTAGCCTCCCAAAAGGACAGCTGCACTCTTTTCTTGCAATTCCTTGGAGGACGCAAGCTAGCACTGCGAGTGTAAGAGAAATGCATCTGCCGGGACGTGGTGGAAGCGTGGTGATCCCGAGAGGCTCGTGTGGATACCATAAATAGCTTGCACACATCAACTGTTCAGGTTTTGTGATTCGACTCTACAGTTGAGTGAAAGATCTCAACCAAAAATTAGGTATGAAAATTTTTGAACACCCGGTTTAGCTCGTTTCACTTGGATCCTGGAGGGTTTCGGTTAAATTCCACTGTGCTATTTGGCTCCCAAAACCCAACAGTGGTATCAAAGCTACTGCTCAAACCTTAAATCGGGATTGAATGTTGAATCGCATGATCTTATGCATTCGGTTACTTTCGACCATGATTAATTAGATTGATTCATGATGTATGAAACCGGAACTCATAATGACCATTTGACATATATGAAGAAATGACACTAATTGGTTAAAGAGATTAACCCAAAATTGAATGGTATGAGATACCTATATAGATTAGGATTCTTGCAATAGTTGTAAAAACCCTAGCTTTGTTTGGATTCGGCCATGGAAAGGCAAGGAACATCAATCCAACACTCGAAGGCCATGACCTCGGACAACAAAGGGTACATAAAAAAGTTCTATCAATTTCATCGAGATAACTGGCATGATACAGAGGATTGATTCCAGCTGAGAAAGTACATTGATTCTTTAATCAAGTAGGGGCAACTCTGATGCTACCTGCGGATGCTATTGCTGAAAGCCCGAGAAATGATGGAAGAAGATTGAAAAGGGGAAGATGAGGACTATGATTCTAATCGACATCAGAACTGAAGTCCTAACAAACACCTACCACCTCCGGCAGGAGTAATCCAAGCAATCACCATTGGAATACCCTCTACTGAGTGGGAAAGGAAAGTCTAGGAAATTTCAATGATGCAATTCGACAGCCCAGCAAACAAGCTGGTTTAGAAAGATGGGTTTACTTTGAAGTTTCCACACAATGACCCTCTCCTAATCATAGCAAGTATAAGGAGCTGGGACATCAAGAGGGTGCTCATTGATGATGGGTCAAATTCCAACATTTTTTTCTCCCATTTATTGCAGAACTTAGGCATCTCGAAGAGTGGCCTTAAACCCATCACATCTCCTACATTTGGTGTAGGTCGCTTAGAGCTCCCAGTACTTGGGTGGATCAATCTACCCTTGATGCTAAGGGAAATCTCGGTTCAGACCAAGGAAGGGCTCTTTGATTCCACCATGATGAGGTACCTCATCATAGCTGTCCTTTCTTCATACAATGCCATCCTTGGAAGGCAAACACAGGGTAATCTTCACATTCGGACATAAGTGAAAAACCTAACGATCACATTCGGCATGAAGGAAGGGGACGCGAAAATATTCATCAATCAAGCCGAAGTAAAAAAAGTCTTCGTGAAGGCAAGATAGAGCCCACTAAAGGTTCATACATAGATTTCAGGAGAGAAGAGCACCGCCAGTAAAGATAAAATTGAAGACAAAAAAAATGACCTAGAAAAAATAGAAACAAAGGATGTAGAACTTGTCCCGGGCCGAAGTACCCGAGTGAGGAAAAAACTGGCTGAAGCTGACAAGAAAAAGCTTGTTTCTCTTCTATTACTGAACAAAGATCTATTTGCCTACTCTCCGAAAGATATGCCAGGGGTGGACCCTAGTGTAATTTAGCACTATCTTAAAGTATGCCCGGAGGTGAAACTTGTTTGACAGAAAAAACGTAGCCTCTTAGCACATAAGAACAATTTTGTTAAAACCCAAGTCCCATGATTAATGGAAGTAGGTGTAATAAGGGAGGTCAAGTACCCTGTATGGATTAGCAATGTTGTTGTTGCCACGAAGGAAGGGAGTGATAAACTCTAAATGTGTATTTACTTCCAAAATGTAAATGCTGCCCGTCCTAAGGACTCATATCCTTTGCCACAATAAACCAATTGGTAGATTCCACTATTGAATACAGTCAACTTAGCTTCCTTGATGCGTTTAGTGGATATCACCAAATTCAGATTAATCCTAAAGATGAAGAAAAAACTGCCGTCACTACCGAAGTTGGAACCTACTGTTACGTCATAATGCCTTTCGGCCTTAAAAATGTAGGAGCAACATACCAGAGGCTGATGATCAGAGTATTTAGCTCCCAAATCAGGGTAAATATAGGAGTATATGACGATGATATGATAGTTAAGAGCAAGCAGGCTAGTAGTCATATGATAGCTTTGAAGGACAGGTTCCACCAACTTCATGAATTC
The DNA here is from genome assembly GCA_005392925.1 of Aquilaria sinensis. Classification (NCBI taxonomy): domain Eukaryota; kingdom Viridiplantae; phylum Streptophyta; class Magnoliopsida; order Malvales; family Thymelaeaceae; genus Aquilaria; species Aquilaria sinensis. Next base: position 317,855 of record SMDT01002869.1, on the reverse strand, counting down.
AGAATCTGTCTTAACCCCGAGAAGTCTGTGTTCGGGGTGAGTGTTGGCAAATTCGTCTGGTTCATGGTATCTGAATGAGGTATCGATGCCAAGACAGAAAAGGTTAAGGCCCTAATACGATTCTGAACTCTCATGATGACCAAGGATGTGCAAAGGCTTACAGGAAGGATCACGGCCCTTAGTAGATTCATCTCCAGATATGGGGACCGGTGCCAACCATTCCTTAAAGTGGTCAGCAAAGCAGCAAAAAATGAAGGTATCTTCAGTCCTGAGGAACACCCCTGGAATGAAGATTGCCAAAAATCTTGGGATGAACTCAAGAGCTACTTAACCCGTTTGCCAACACTTCATAAGGAGAACCTCTCATCCTTTACCTCACCGTCACTGGAAAGGCATTAAGTTCTGTGCTTGTAAGGGAAGAGGGGGGAAAGCAGTGGCCTGTATACTATGTGAGCAAGTCCCTACACGGTGCCAAAGTTAGGTTCCCTCTTCTGTAAAAGGCCATGTATGCCCTAGTGTTGGAAAGCATGAACCTGTGGCCTTATTTCCAATGACATCCTATCACTGTCTGAAGTAACTTACCTCTTAGCAATGTCATGAGGAAGGTAGGCCACTCTGGAAGATTATCAAAGTGGTGTATCAAGCTCGGTGAATACGACATCACCTATGAGGCAAGAAGGGTAATAAAGGCCTAAGCATTAGCAAAATTTCATCGCCGAAGTACCAAAAACCGAAAATACTCCAGAGGACCCTGGAAGTGACAAACCTGAGCGGACACTCTTTATAGATGGTGCCTCCAATTTTGAACATTAAGGAGCCGGAGTAGTTCTGCGGGGAGCCGAAAGTATGGAAGCTTCAAAATCCATCAAGTTTGATTTCAGTGTCCCCAATAATGTTTCCAAATATAAAGCCTCATAGTGTTAGTGTTGTGCCCAAAAGCCAATGATGAGATGATTGTATTTTTGCACATTGAGTCATGATATTTTATTAAGGCATTAATCCAGCAATTATGTTTATTGTTTTGTTTCTGCGTAACTTAAGAAACATAATCGTAACCCTAGAATAATGATATTCTTAAACGTCCCTGGTCTAGTATTATTATGGAGCGGGTTGCAATAATACATAATGACTAGCATATATGGAGACTAATATGAGATATGTAGTCTACATATGGGTACAAGTTGGAGAACTTGTGTACTGGATTGACCCACCATGAGAACACTACATGGATCGTTATATGAGTGTCATAAGTGATTCTCAAAGTGATCATGGTATATGTAGTCCTTCGACCTAAGATCATCAAGGTTCCCTACATGTGAGTCACATACTTTGATACTTCCCTTTGTTGCTCGTAATTGAGTGAACTTGAAGGAGGTCATTGGGTATGTCACTTATCATGCGGAGGGATTTGTATGATCAAGATGATATTTGTCCCTCCTATGTAACAGGAGTGATATCTTCAGGCCCCTTGATAGAGTGAGACTTAGAAAATGCATGGCCATGCTCGGATGAGTTGATATACGATATCAATGTCATCAGCTTAAGTTAGTCTACTCGGTAATCAAGAAACAAAAGATTGGTACGAGAGTGAAACATTCCATGTCTCGTGCTTAGTCTTGATATCCTGGACAAAGGGACAATGGCATATATCGGTGACGATCATAAAGGTTTAGTCGAATCACTGACAATCTTGTCACTTGGGTAGCAATGATGTGTTGCTAGACACCGCTCATTGCTTATGATCATAAATGTGATTTATGATCATTGCCAACGTGGCAAGAGCCTATTGGGTCGCACACATAGAGCTATTTGGATTATTAGAGTGCATGGGCTAATTATTTGGGTTATGGTTTCACTTTAATTTCGTATTAATAATGGGCCCAAGAGTTGAGCCATTATTAAGCCCGAAATTAAATCCTAATTGGATTAGGGCTTTGAAACCCATTAGGCCTGGAAGTTGAGTCTCACTATAAATACAACTTTTAAGTGAGAAATTCGCAGGTCTCCTTGCCCTAGCCTCCCAAAAGGACAGTCGCACTCTTCTCTTGCAATTCCTTGGAGGATGCAAGCTAGCACTGCGAGCGCAAGAGAAACGCATCTGCCGGGAGGTGGTGGAAGCGTGGTGATCCCGAAAGGCTCGTGTGGATACCATAGAGAGCTTGAACACGTCAACTGTTCAGGTGTTGTGATTCGACTCTACAGTTGAGTGAGAGATCTCAACCGAAAATTAGGTATGAAAATTTTTGAACACCCGGTTTACCCCGTTTCACTTGGATCCTGGAGGGTTTCGGTTAAATTCTGCTGCGCTGTTTGGCTCCCGAAACCCAACACATAGTAGGTTTGAGATTGGCAAAAAGAGTTAGTGTGTGAAATATGAAGGCCCACAGCGATTCTTAGCTAGTGGTCCAACAAATGATGGGGGACTACATGGCTAAAAGCCCGAACTTGGCAAAGTAGCATTATCTCGTAAAAATGCTTATCCAAGAATTTGATAGGGTGCAAATAGATAACTTACCCTGGAAAGATAATATGGAAGCAGATACTTTGGCCAAATTAAAGAAGTCCACTGAAGTACTGGATCAACCAAGCATAGCAATAATGTTCATAGCAACCTCAAGTAGAGGCTGGAAGGATCCCACCAAGAAATATCTCGTAACTTTGGAACTTCCTAAAGACCCTCTTGAAGCTGGGAAGGTGTAAAAGTGCTCAGGAAGATACTTGATAATCAGGGAAGAATTGTACCGACAAGGGTACACAAATCTGATGCAAATGTGTATCAGCAAAAAGGACAATGAGATAGTCCTCAAAGAAGTCCACGAAGGGATATGTGGCTCTCACGTTAAGACTAACGCCCTAGCTAGGGTACTACTTTGGCAAGGATATTTCTAGCCTACTTTAAGAAAAGATGCAAGGCAGGTCGTCAAGAAATGCGACAAGTTCCAAAGACACGAACCCATCTAGAAAATGACCTTGGAAGTGATAACTTGGAAAAACTATCCTTGCCCTTCACTGTTTGGCAAATTGACCTCATCGGGCCTCTCCCAATGGCTTTAGAAGGAGTGAAGTTCTGCATAGTCACAGTGGATTATTTTACTAAGTGGATCAAGGCAGAGCCTTTGGTAGCAATTTCGGTAAAGGACATATAGAAATTTGTTTGAAAAACATCATATGCAGATTCGACATGCCTAGGGTGATAATAGCTAATAACAGTTCCCAATTCACTCAGAAAGGATTTCAGGAATTCACAACCAATCTTGGGATAAAGCTGCATTCGCCCTAGTTGCCCATCCTCAAAGTAACAGACAAGTTGAAGTGTCCAATAGAATGAAAAAAGATGGTCTGAAAAAGGGGTTGAAAGAGGCAAATGGAAAGTTGCTAAGAGAGTTTTCGAGCGTGCTCTGGAGTTACTAAACAACCCCCAGGATAGCCACTGGAGAAACACCCTTTTCACTCACCCTCGGCACAAAGTGTAACGACCCAAGTCCAGAACTAGTCAACGAAACACCTGCCCACACTACATGGGCTATCCTTTGGAAAAGGATAAGTGCTAGGTGCTTATGTTCTAGAATTAGAGCCTATATATCCACATAAGGTTTCCCATAATTCACCCATGTGGGATATGGAGGTGTTACAAAATGCCCACCTTATGTGCCCAACGTCCCCGTTGGGGTCAATCAGATTACTTTGTTCCCTGGACCAGGTAACCTCTCTAGTTGGACTACTTAGCCACTGACCAAGTAGCCTCTTGAATCCAGGATCAATCCCGGCAGACGATGCATGTACATACCCACTAGGCCACACCATCGTGGTCCCGGGTCAACTTTGATACCATCTGTTGGGTTTCAGGAGCCAAACAAGCACAACGGAATTTAACTGAAACCCTCCAGGATCCAAGTGAAATAGGGTAAACAAGGTGTTCAAAAATTTTCATACCTAATTTTTTATTAAGATCTCTCACTCAACTGTAGAGTCGAATCACAAAACCTGAATAGTTGACGTGTTCAAGCTCTCTATGGTATCCACACGAGCCTCTCGGAATCACCACGCTCCCACCACGTTCCGGCAGATATGTTTCTTTTGTGCTCGTAGTGCTAGCTTGCGTCCTCCAAGGAATTGCAAGAGAAGAGTGTGGCTATCCTTTTGGGAGGCTAGGGCAAGAAGCTACGAATTTCTCACTAAAAGTTGTATTTAGAGTGAGACTCAACTTCTAGGCCTAATGGGTTTCAAAGCCCTAATCCAATTAGGCTTCAATTTCGGGCTTAATAATGGCTCAACTCTTGGGCCCATTATTAATATGAAATTATTGCGAAACCATAACCCAAATAATTAGCCCATGCACTCTAATGATCCAAATAGCTCTATGTGTGCAACCCAATAGGCTCTTACCATGTTGGCAATGATCATAAATCACATTTATGATCATAAGCAATGGGCGGTGTCTAGCAACACATCATTGTTACCCAAGTGACAAGATTGTTGGTGATTCGACTAAACCTTTATGATCATCATCGATATATGCCACTGTCCCTTTGTCCAAGATATCAAGACTAAGCACGAGACATGGAATGTGTCACTCCCATATAGCCCAATATTTGGTTTCTTGATTACCGTGTAGACCAACTTAAACTGATGACATTGATATCGTATATCAACTCATCTGAGCATGGCCATGCATTTTCTAAGTCTCACTCTATCAAGGGGCCTGAAGATATCACTCCCGTAACATATGAGGGACAAATCCTATCTTGATCATACAAATCCCTCCACATGATATGTGACATACCCAATGACCTCCTTCAAGTTCACTCAGTTACGAGCAACAAAGGAAATGATCAAAGTATGTTACTCACATGTAGGGAACCTTGATGATCTTAGGTCGAAGGACTACATATACCATGATCACTATGAGAATCACTTTAACATTCATATAACGATCCATGCAGTGTTCTCATGGTGGGTCGGTCCATTAACAAGTTCTCCAACTTGTACCTATATGTAGACTACATATCTCATATTAGTCTCCACATATGCCAGTCGTTATGTATCATTGAAACCCGCTCCCAATAATACTAGACTGGGGACATTTAAGAATATCATTATTCTAGGGTTACAATTATGTTTCTTACATTACACAGAAACAAAACAACAAACATAATTGCTGGATTAATCCCTTAATAAAATATCATGACTCAATGTGAAAAAATAAAATCATCTCATGATTGGCTTTTGGGCACAACACTAACACAGAGGCCATCATCCCCGTCGAAGTTGCGCAGACATCTATCAGAGTATAGCTGTTCGATGAAGAAGGCAACAACCTCGGTTTAAGAAGCAAGTTGGATATGATTGACGAACATAGAGAGATGGCCAAACTCCAAAGGAAAGCTTTTCACCAAAGAGTAGCCATTGCTACGAACTTGCATGTCAAGCCCAAAGGGATTAAAAAGGAAGACCATCTCATGGAGTACTTTGGGCAAAATAAGAAGGACCTTATGTAGAATATGCCAAAGGAGGCGAACCGAATGTGGTTGCTTCTGAAAATGCATTAGTAGTACTGGACAAGTTTTACCGAAGGTGGCCAACCAAACATAGTTAATCCCAAAGGTACTTAACTATTTTTGTACAAAGCAAATCTACTGAGGAAGGTTGACCGAAGATGGTTGATCCTAAGTATGGCTAACCAAGTATGGTTGACTCCAAAACACTTAGAATGATATCCCTTGGAGAGTCTAAGGTTGTGAATCCTTGAGAATATCTTTCAAGGATAATAGGCCACCGAAGGAGCTCATCTCTGAAGATGGGTAAAAGCCAAAGGTTAAAATAATGACTGAAGTCATACCAATCCTAGATTTAGCCAAACTTTTGAACAAAAAATTGGAAAGTCCCGTTAAGTTCCAATGATGAAGCACAATGTGTAGAATACAAAAAAAAAAAAAAAAAAAAAGAATAAGCCTATTGTTCATTTTGTCCATCTTCGGGCTTTTCAGTATCCTTGGCATCATCACCCTTGGCATCATCATCCTCATCTTTGCCAACATTGTTAGCCGGAGGGGGAAGAATGGGGAGGTTGACAAACTTAATCCTCGACCACGATGAAGATGGTCCTTTGAAAAGATCAAGCGTCGGCAGAAAGGAGAGGTCTAAATCAGGGTACTGGTAAAAGACCTAATGATGGGCATGGCAGAACCCATCTTGAAATGAGGACTTAGTCGACCCATCTGACTTGGCCTTTTTAGCCTTCAGATCCTCTAGTTCCTTCTTCAGCACCTCAACTTCCTTATCCCGCTTCTTCTTCATCTTCTTACTTTCCTTCTTCAATCATTCATTCTTAGCAAGTATGATGGTATTCATCTCTAGTGACTTCTTGAAGTCAGCAATTACATTTTCCCTCTCCATTCGAAGGACCTCGCCCTCCAAAGACAGCTCCATGACCTTTGTGCCATGGTCAAAAATCTTGGAGGTGAACTCCTTGACTAGCCCCTTTTGGTTGCCCAACATCTGCTGCCAAAGGTTGGCCAAGTCCTTCCTGGCGATTTTGTTGAGCTCACCAAACTTGACGATCGAGCTCACAAATAGTTCCTTGGCCTTGGCCAAGTTCTCCTTTGATTGACTTTAGATTGAGGACTGTTTGGCTACCTATGCCCAAAAATACCCTTCGTATGCCAACAGCTAAAAAAAGAAAGAGAGGAAAAGAAGGAGTCAAAATGTAGGTCACTAGATATAGAGACTCAAAATTTTTCTAAGTCCTAAAGGAAAAGGTTTAAGTAGGCAGCATGCTCGGTCATCTAAGTGGCGAGAACCTCTTCATTTGGGCACTCATTTGTCAGAGTTTGGAAGGTGGCATTGGTCATAACGCCCTTCGCCATCTGATGGGCCATCTTCTGGCTATCTTCAAAGAATAGATCCATGTCCTCCATGAAGGTGCAGAAGGGCTCCCTCGGGACCTTGTCCTTCAGGATTTTTTAGCCCCAAAGGGCTCTCTTCTGAACATGCTCTATCATCCACTGAGGTTGGGCCTATTAATCTACGAAGTAACACCAAAGTTCCATTATAACATTATCTCTTAGCCATTCATCTACAAGGTCTAAAATTTTGAAAAATCAGAAACTCATAGATGAATGGCTAAGAGACAAACGCGGTGGGAGTTCGGCGCCCTCTCCATCAAACTCGTTGACATCCAGTACTTCGGGGGGAATGTCCTTGCCCTTCCTTCTTTGTCTCTCTAGGGCCTCTTCAGCTGAGATCTCCCCCACTGAAGTCTCCAGTGTCTCAATAGTAGCATCGAGACTTAGAGGGGTTGAGTGGCTAGTGGGCTCTGAGGGCGGGTCGACATGCACAGGCATTTGGTCGACCACCTCGGCTTCATATGTACGGGAATGGGGTAGGGAGTCCTCCTTATTTTTCCTCAACCTTGGCACTGACGATGACCCACCGGGCACCTTTTTCCTCTTCCATGCTTTTTTCTTCTGCTGTTATCTATTCTTGGCTTGACCAAGGAAAAGACTTTTGTAAAAAGCTGCTAACTTGTCACCCATCACCGCAAAGAGAAAAACTTCAATGTAAGTATGAAAAAACTCCAAAAAACAAGTTGGAAAGGAGCTTACTCTTTACAAGTTCCAAATAGGAGAGTTCATTCCAAAGAACCTTGAGAAGCCAAGACTTCTTCCCGTCCACTGCTAGTTTTGGCATGTCTAAGTCAGAAACATGTTCCTTGATGACACCGAGTTCCCGAAGTAGCTCTTCAGTTATAAAATTCCATCTAATGGGGAAAGGGTACAGTGGAGGCGAAGAAGCCTTTCCGAACCAGTTAGCTATCACCCGAATACGGTTATCGAATTCTTGGAACTGAGATTCATGTTTGAGGGTAAGCAGCTTCGATGGATCCATCACGTCAATATCAATGGTCCCCGAAGCCCACTTGGTTGGCATGTTTTTCCACTACTCATCCACCTTAAAAAAAAAAACACTTCTTCTGCAACCCTCATGAACTAACTTTTGTTCCGAAAGTGAAGGTGAATTTTTTCCTCTATGATCCCTGAGGAAGAAGGAAGTAGTACCCTCCCTTCAGAACGGGTTGAACTTTGTAGTACTGCCCAAAAAAGATGAAGTGGGGTTCTATTTTAAAGATCCCACATATGCAGAGAAAGGCGTTGAAGTAGGAATAGGAGTTTGGTGGCAGTGGGTTAATGGCTATGCCATGAAATTGGCAAAAGTCGCTCACCATCCTCGGAGGGGGATATTGAAGTCCCGCCTTTAGCTGTGCTCTGAAGATAGTGATCTCATTTTTTTTACGAGCGTTGCTAGGCATACTAGGACCAGGAAGCCTAGTGATGGCATAGGAAGAAAGAAAAAATTTGGCTAAACACTTTTTCAGTTTCTCCAAAGTGGCGTAGCTTGGATGACAATTGAGGAAGCCAACTCTCGGGAACTGGCCGAACTTCGGCTTAGGAAAAAGACATGTTTGAAAAAAAGAACCCTAACCTCGGTAGTAAGAAAAGAAATGGGAAGAAAAAGAACAACTTTGGAAATAAACCCACCTAATCCGGGAAGAAAATATGAACTTTGGAGAATGCTGCAAAATCTTGGCGGAAATCGCTCCGGCACTAGCACCATCGTAGGAAAAAGATGGAGAACAAGAGAGAGTCTAAAAGGGAAAAAGAATGGAAGCAGGAGTGTGACGAAACCATGAAGGGAAAAGGCTTTATATAGACCAAGGGAGGCAAGTGAAGCATCGCCACAATGAGCCCCCACAAGCGAAGGGACGTAACTAATGTAACGGACGCAACTGATCGCCAATGCTTTCATGACACATGTCACACAGTGCGATAAACGAGGGCATGGCTCCTAACACTAGCTAGTCTATATCATGTCACACGAGATGATGTGACCATTCGGTCAAAAGATAGGGTGGTAGGGGATAAAAGCCCTAAAGTGAAGATAATTCCTTCACCACTTTCGGATGTAAGCTTGTCAGAATTTGGCTTGAAGCTAAAAAACAATTGATTACTTTCCCAAGATGTAACCCCGCTAGAATTTAGCTAGAGGGTACAAAACATTTGATTACTTTTCGAAGATGTAACTTCATCAAAACATGGCATGGAATAGTGCCAAAAGTACAATATCGGAAAAAAGAAAAACCTCGTGCCAAAAAGATAGCTATGACCGAAGACAGAACTTCGGTCCTTCAAAAGGGGGCATGTGATAATTGAAGGGCTATTGCCCACGGGACCTTCTAATAACTTGATACCACACTCGGAAGCGTCATAGCCCAACCTCGCGTGATTCTCAACGCCACCCTTAGAAAGTAATATGACCAACTTTGGTAAAAATCTGTCCTTACCACCCTCGGGTTCATGAAGCTACCGACCTCAGAATAGGAGACCCACCATCCTTAACAGAGTAAAAAGTCTCCCAAAGATGGCCCGCTCGTCCAAAGGGTCTTCCCCAATAGCCGTCGTGGAAAAATCTCTGCCCAAAGGGGTCTCACATCTCTGAAGGGTGCTGACAAAGAAATGACAAAAATAGTTAAGGAGCTTCTAACAAAGAGAGCCCGCACACGCCCCTACCCTCTGGCCAGAATGGCCTACGAGCAGTTAGAGATGCCTGCCTCCAAAGGTACAGACCAGATCTAGCTAAACATGTGTCACATTCTAGATATGCTGTGTAAAATGTTACCCACTCCAGGGACAGTCCAATTATGTTGCCAAAATTTTGCATTTAGACTCTTAGGATTGGTAATGCTCTGTAGGCCATCAGACACTACCCTTAGTGTGCATAGCCAAGTGGCCCTCTTGGGCACTATGTAAAGACATGCATATTGGTCCAACCATCACACACATATTCACATTTCATGCACACCATGGTAGCAAAGAAGGAAAACACTAGCATAAATCTTTATCTTGGCTACCACACATTAGGCAATCCTGTTAAGTTCTAGTGACTAGCCACCACGCCTGTAACTTCCACTAATAAACTGTATCATTCTAGCCACATACCCCCCTGTTGCCACTGCTTCCCTATATTCTGTCCATTTCCTTGTTGCCCAGAGTCAGTAGAAGGCCTTCGGGGTGGTCCCCCTCTCCTTGTGGCAACCATCTTCACTTCCCGATTGATGAGTCATCATAGAGCACATATAAAGATCATAGGTATTTGAATGGTACTTGACACTAACAGCTGACCAAACTGAGTTCATGTATGTAGATGCATGGAATGCAACTATATGCTATGTACATATACAAACCATGCTCTGATACCAACTTCTGTTACCCATTCCAGGGTAGTCCAGTTATGGTGCCAAAACTGTGCATTTAAACTCCCAGGTTTTGTAATGTTCTGTAGGTCATCAGAACGACACCCCTAGTGTACATACTCAAGTGACCCTCTTGAGCAATATGTAAATACATGCATATTAGTCTAACCATAACACACATATTTACATTTAAGCACACTATGGCAGCTAAGAAGGAGAACACTAGCACAAGTTTTAGTTTTGGCTTCCACACATTAGGCAATCCTGTTAAGTTCTAGTGACCAGCTACTACAGCTATAACTTCCACTAATAAACTGTTTCATTCTAGCCACATACCCCCCTGTTTTCTTTGCTCCATTACCAAGTAGAGACTTAGATCAAACCATCGAATTATTTTTTACATCAATAGCCCACCTATGGACCAAGTTATGGATTTTTTAAATTGGTTACAAAATTCTGACCAAATGAATGGTAATTTAGCCAACTTTCCAACATCATATCTTTGGATACAAGGCTCCAAATTCAGAAATTCCAACTGATAGCCAAAGTGCTATCACCCTGACCACCTACCGACCATGGGAAAGAGGGAGCTAGACACCTGAGGTCTGCAACCTCGTAAAGGACTCCGGAGTAAAGGAAGTCATACACCTGTGGCATACGACCTCGGTAGCTCGCCAAAACCAGATTCGGGAACCAGCGTATCGCCTCCTTAGGGACGATGACCAAACCATCTTCAGGGGAGAAGGACCGACCACCCTCCACGGGAGAAAGCCCCCCAAAGATGGAACTGTCGAAGTACTAGCCTGACTCTGGGAGAAGGCCCCTCATCCTGAAGTAAGACATCGACCAGAGGGACCTCGGTTGTACGGCAAGAGCAATTAAGGAGTCTCTGACACTCCGGTCACTTACGTTTCTGATACGCCACCTTCAGGCACTCTCTGGCACGCCGTCGCAGTCTGATGTCTTGTAAAGAAGGGCTACAACTCGCGGCCCAAGGAGCCTACAGGTGGCTAGGGTCCTCTACGCCCAAAAGTACACCATCCAACCATAAACGTGTCGAACATGTGTCATAATCCAAAGGGGTCACCCTTTTTTTTATACAAAGAAAATGGTCACAGAAGGGGGGCTGGGCTCTCTTCCGGAGGAGAAAAAAAGGGACAGAAAGGCTGGAAAATGGAGGACGCTCTCCGCTCTCTGCCTGAATGCTCTTCCCTCCAGCCCTCAGAAGGATTTCCGCCAGGCATGCGCCTCTTGTGCTTATTACTATGCCATTCTCTCTCTCTAAGCATTGATTTGGGCGTCGGAGGTTCCCCCCCGGAAAATCACTCCGGGGGCCTCCTAACCTTTGTTTTCTGAGTGTTTCAGCCAGGTCTCCCTGAGGAACCACTGTTCCGGGCTCTCCCCCGCACCGAAGGTACCTCCCGTCCTCACCTACCATGGGACCAAGAAGCTGCCGGCCATCCTCAAAGGCGATCTGCCCTGGACGCCTTCCTTTCGCACCTCCAGGACCCCCTGTTGCCCACACCACTGCACACAGTGGAGTTGTTGGCTCTGCCTAACCGGACCACATCAGATGCTGGCTCCGCGTGAACCGCATCATTCTGGCGCCGTCTGTGGGAACCCACTCCTAGGTCACCGTCGTTGAAACTCGGCGTTCTAAGGACAAAAGGGACTCCCGAGGTCCCCGTCCGCGCTAGAAATTCAACCAGCAACCGAATAACGACAGTAGGAATTTCCTGGTCCAAGGGCAAAAGCCCCTTGACTATTGCCATAGGCTTCTTGCGTGAATTCCCATGCTCTGGCGTGGTCGAAAAGAGGTAGTAGTCAAGCCAAAGAAGGCCGCAGCAAAATTTGGACCGAACGCCCTCTCCATCGGTACCTCGATAGGAAGAGAGCCTTGCGTCAGTTCACAAAAGTATGGGAAATGAAGGCTGACGAGATGAGTCATCGACGGGAAGCATAACCCCCGGAGTATGAACTACGGGAAAAGCAGGGTCTGGATGACCCAAACCTCCCCGAAAGAATTCCGCACCCGAGGAAAGAATCGCCATCTCCTCGGCAACGAAGTCAAAACCCATTGCCCCGAAAGGTCATCTACAACTTGACGTATGGGCAGAAGATTTCAACTCTACTTCTCTGGATGCGCTATTGCTGTCCGAAGTGACTCGCCTTTACACGACGTTGCGAAAGGAAGTAGAGCATTCGGAAAAAGACTATCAAAATGTGCATTGAACTCAAAGAGTACTACATCCCGGATAAGCCTAGAAGGGCAATAAGTGCCCAGATACTGGCAGACTAGGTCACCGAAATCCCAGAAGTAAGAAAGGCTGAAACCAACAAAGGGGACTCGCAACCAAAGGTGGGAAGATCCTACATAGAGGAATCTCGCAACCAAAGAGTCCCAAAAATCCTCATCAAGAGGTAGAAAAGTGCAGAGACGTTCCGGACGACATTTCCTGACTAAGTAAAAACTATGCTGGTGAAGGTATGCAACTTCGTTATTATAATATGTATCGGTAAAAAGGGTGCAGGACAACTCGTCCGAGAGGTGTGAAAATGGCCAAAGACATGCCAACACCTGAAGATTGCCTTCGGAGCGGATAACCTCGGAAAGATTTTACCGAGCCACTCCAGACAGCACCCAAAGATGTGAAGCAGAAAATTACTTCACTGAGTGGGCTAAGGCAGAATTTCTAGCAACCATGCCGGCAAAAGGTGCACAGAAAGTTCGCCCGGAAGAACATGATATGCTGATTTGGCATACCGACGGTGACAAGGGCCAATAATGATTTCCAGTCTAAGGACAGAAGGTTTCAAGAATTCGTCACCGACCTCGGAATAAAAAGGCACTTCAGCCCATTAGCTCAGCCCCCGAGCAACAGACAGACAAAGGTGGCCAAAAGAGCTTTAAAAGAGGGACTCTAAGAGATGCAAAGGGAAAGTGGCCAGGAAAACTTCCTACTGTACCAAGGAGTTATCAGACAACTCCCCGAGGGACCAAGGAGAAGACACTTTTCTCACTTATCCCCAGCACAGAAAGCCATTATCCATTTGAAGTAGTTCGGCCAGCATACAGATGTTTGGTGAAAGAGAAAGTAACCTTGTTGTCAAACACTAAGAAACGGTCGAGCTCGAAATGAGGCCTTTCCGGCAAGTGCAAGCCTGCATGATAGGCCAAAAGGAACAAGGAAAAAGAGACCTTGCCCCTGAAAAGCCGAATTAGAACCTCATGAGGTACTTTGGCCAAACGGGAAAGGGCCCTGTTCAGTCCTAAAAATGAGGTCCAAAAGAGAGCATACAAGCTTGGCAACACCGAAGGGAGAAAAATTGAAAAAGTACAAGGCACCCAGGCACTTTAAAGAAATTATATACTTAGAATTTTTAGACAAGAAATGGTGCAAGCCAGAAATTTGTCTAAGTACAGAAAGTTTTCCCCTATATGAGAATGTTCGCCGAACAAAGCTGAAGCATAGACTCCTGAAAGTCTCATGTTCCTTCCGAAGATAGTTGGGTTATATGCCCAAAAGAGGGCAAGTCTACCGAACATGTCCGGTAAATGACTGGCTGAAATTTGCCTGAAAGGAACATCGTTCACTATGAAAGTTCGCCCAAAGAATGGCCGACGAAGCAAGTAAAGAAGGTACTGAAGTCCCTTGACCAAGAGTGGTCAGGACAATTGGGAAAGAAAAAAGCTCACAAAGACTTAGCCAAAATTATGAAGATTAATCCATTGAAGAAGGCCTTGAGACAAGGAGAAGATTACAAAAAGGAAAGCACAAAGAAGAAGAAGAAGGCAAAGGTCCTAGAATATCTAAGGGACCCCGGCGTTGTGGGAAGCTCCGGCTCCTAAGCTCTTCGCCACAGCCTTCGGTGCAAGAGGAAGCGACGGCAAGTTGAGGAACTCGACTCTTGACCACATCCACCGAGGCACCCCGGGAATATCCAGGGTAGCCAGAAACGAAGGATCGAGGTCCGGATACTTCTTCAGAAATTGATAACGAGCAAGGCAAAAACCGTCCTGAAAAGCAACCTTGGATGTCTGGACGGCTTTACCTCTTTCAATGTCCAACTCGTCTGCCTCATGTTGAAGATTTGAAACCTCGTACTGAAGGTCAGAATTCTCCTTCTCCAGCTCCTCAGTTTTCTTCTTCTCCTCCGAACTCTCCTTCAGCAAGCCGACCTCGGCCTGGAGTACGCCATTCTCAGCCATCACATTCGCCAAAAGGGAAGACTCCCCTTCTTTTTCCTTTCGAAGGGCTTCATTGGCCAAAGTCAGGCTGATTAACTTATCGCCAAGGTCGGACATCTTCTTGGAAAAATCCTTTAAGAGCTTTTCTTGGCCCTTCAAGAATTCCTCCCGAAGACTAGCAACCTTCTCCTTGCATATTTCGCTCAGCTTGGTGTTCGTAAACACCGAGTTGGCGCAGAAAACTTTGGCCTTCTCCAACTTACCTTCGGCCCAAGCTTGGACCGAAGACTGCTTTGCTGCCCAAGTCGGAGGTATCCACTATAGCCCAAAAGCTGCAAAAAAGAAAGACAGTCAGTGAAAATTTGCACAAGGAAAACCAGAGCACTTAGGCAGAAAAGTGGAAGGAAAAGTGAGAAGCCCGAAGGGTTACCTGAGCAGCATGCTGGGAAACTTTTGCAGCAAGGGCATCCTCGGAGGCACACTCCTCAGGGACTGCCTTGAAGGATGCCTGAGTAAGCACGCCCCTCACCATTTGAGGAGCCATTTCCTGGCAGTCCTCGGAGAACAAGTTCATGTCCTCCGTGAAAGACCAAAACGGTTCCCTTGGGACTTTGCCCTTCGGGACGTAGGAATCTCGAAGATCCCGCCTTTGGGAGTGCTCAATCTTCCAAGGCAGGGGCGCCAAATCCTCTGGAAAAAGAAACATCTCATCAGGTAAATTTTCCTTGGTTATAAAAAATGTGAGATTGCAGGAGAAAATAAACAAAGCTGCCGCGACTTTGGCACAGTCGTCATCAGAGCTACCAACCTTCTCCACGTCGGCAGGAACATGTTTGCCCTTGGCTCTTTGGCGTTTCTCTAATTCTTCAACAGGAAGATCCTCCGAAGAGCCCAACAAATCTATCGACATGGTGGGACTCAGAGGCGCAGGAATGGCCACCTCGGCAAAAACCTCCTCGGCCGTTTCAGGCTGGGAAAAAGTTGCAACCTTGGTCGAGGTAGCAGTGACATCGCCCGCCTCTGAAACGTCCTTCGGGAAGGGAGGAGGGGTGTCCCTCTTGGTCTTCTTGGCGGAAGATGATCCACCACCAGAAGCCTTCTTGGTCTTCTTGGCGGAAGACAGCTTAGCCCCAAAAGCCTTGCGCCTCTTCTTCGTTTTTCTCCCTTCTCGGACTGACCAAGGAAGAGAGATCTATAGTAGGCGGCAGACTCCTCGCCCATCTCTGAAAATGAGAGAAAAAATTAGTGTAAGTCCACAGGCACTTATGCTGAAAATTTTTTGAAAGATACTTTCAGAAAAGGCTTTGAAAGTGAGCTCACTCCAAAGGAGTCTCACCAGCCAAGAGTTCTTGCCCTCGGTACTAGGAGCTGGCATGCCGAGATCTGTCTTATGCTCCGCAACCACCCCCAGCTCCTGAAGGACGTCCTCGGTCATGAGTTTCCACATGATCGGGAAAGGGTAGAAATAGCGTTGAGGGACCTCGGCATCCCAATCAGCGACAGCACGGATTCGTCTGTCAAAGTCCCCAAATCTAACTGCCAACTCAGGAGTCAGCAACTTCCTGGGGTCCGTGACAACCGCCTCCAGCTTTCCCCGAGCCCACTTAGTCGGGACGTGCGACCAGGCCTCCGCTACCTTCTGGAAGAAGAACTTCTTTTGCCACCCTCGCCAGCTATCCTTGGTAGCGAAGGTGAACATAAATTTCTTGCTCCCAGATCCCCGAGGTAGCATGAAATAAAAGCCACCCTTCGAAATTGGATAGAGCTTATAGTACTGCATGAACAGGATGAAATGGAGTTCAACCCCAAAGATCCCACACATGCAGAGAAAGGCGTTAAAATAGCAGTATGAGTTCGGAGGAAGCTGATTCACGGCTATGCCATGAAATTGGCAAAAGTCGCAAATCATCTTCCCAGGAGGAAACCGAAGTCCGGCCTTTAGTTGGGCTCGGAAAACGGTAACCTCGTTACCTCGATTCATAAAGAAAAACTCGCTAAGGCGAGGTAATCTAGTGATGGCATAAGAGGGAAGGAAAAATTTGGTCTTCCATTTTTCTAATTTTTCAAGAGTGGTGCAACAAGGGTGAGACATAAGAGGTTGCCAGCTCTCGGGAATAGGCATGGTAGACAGAAAAACAACTTCAGGAAATGAAAAGAAAAGCAAAGAAATGAAAGAAACTCTAGAAGTCAGAACCCACCAAAATACTTGCCAAAGTTTGGGTTTGAGGATGCCGTCGTGAAATATCACCGAAAATCGCTCTGCCGCTAAGACTGCCACAAAAAAGGAAGGAAAAGCAAGAGCAAAGCGAGAGCAAAGAAACACAAATGAAAAGTATGACGGGAAGAAGGCTTTTATAGATCAAGAAAAGGCAGGCAAGAGGCCGTCATAAATGCTGCGTGAAGGCGAAGCGTCGCCAAAATTGCTCCTCACGCATGAAAAGACGTGCGCATCCTAGCTAATGCCTGCCACGTGTCACCCATCGTCAGCAACAAAGTCTCATTTTTCTGGCATCCAGAAAACTCGGGCACATTACTCGAGACTGACACACTCAGTTTCAACATGCGTTGATCCATTAGCTTATGGCGGGAAAAGTGAACGAGTTGAGAATCTCGAGAATACCGAAAGCCGGATAGGCAACACCTGTCCGAACAGAGCTTATCGCCTAAAAAGCGGAGTGCCTCCCTTATCGACGTCGTACTCCGAGCGTGAAGTCCAAGAGGTCAGGGGTTCAAGGCTCCGTGCCGCCCTGTTCAACCGAAAACGGACATCCTACTACGAGGACTTCTGGCAGTCCATTAGGGCGTCCTGACAAAACTGCCAAGTTAAGCGCAAGACGGACGCCAGAAGGGCTATTTGTTGAAGTCTTCACTCTGGCTTTCCAAGGGGGCATGTGATAGCAAAAGTGCTATCACCCTGACCACCTACCGACCACAGGAAAGAGGGAGCCAAACACCTGAGGTCTGCTACCTCGGAAAGGACTCCGGAGTAAAGGAAGTCATACACCTGTGGCCTATGACCTCGGTAGCTTGCCAAAACCAGCTTCGGGAACCAGCATATCGCCTCCTTAGGGACGGTGACCAAACCAGCTTCAGGGGAGAAGGATCGACCACCCTCCGCGGGACAAAGCCCCCCGAAGATGGAACTGCCGAAGTACCAGCCTGACTCCGGGAGAAGGCCACTTATCCTGAAGCAGGACATCGACCAGAGGGACCTCTGTTGTACAGCAAGAGCAATTAAGGAGTCTCTGACACTCCGGTCACTTACGTCTCTGATATGCCACCTTCAGGCACGCTCTGATATGCCACCTTGAGGCACGCTCTGGCACGCCGTCGCAGTCTGATGTCCTGTCACAAAGGGCTACAACTCGGGGCCCGAGGAGCCTACAGGTGGCTAGGGTCCTCTGCGCCCGGAAGTACACCATCCGACCATACACGTGTCGAACACGTGTCATAATCCAAAGGGGCACCCCTTTTTTTTTATACAAAGAAAATGGTCACAGAAGGGGGGGCTGGGCTCTCTTCTGGAGGAGAAAAAAAAGGACAGAAAGGCTGGAAAATGGAGGACACTCTCCGCTCTCTGCCTGAATGCTCTTCCCTCAAGCCCTCAGAAGGATCTCCGCCAGGCAAGCGCCTCTTGTGCTTGTTACTACGCCATTCTCTCTCTCTAAGCACTGATTTGGGCGTCGGAGGTTCCCCCCTAGAAAATCACTCCGGGGGCCTCCTAACCTTTCTTTTCTGAGTGTTTCAGCCAGGTCTCACTGAGGAACCACTGTTCCGGGCTCTCCCCCCGCACCGGAGGAACCTCCCGTCCTCACCTAGCATGGGACCAAGAACCTGCCGGCCATCCTCTAAGGCGATCCACCCTGGATGCCTTCCTTTCGTACCTCCGGGACCCCCTGCTGCCCATACCACTGCACACAGTGGAGATGCTGGCTCCGCCTAACCAGACCACATCAGATGCTGGCTCCACGTGAACCGCATCACCAACTCCTAGTTAAACCTCTAGATGTTCTCTAGGTGTGGTCAAAATTTTATACAAATATTTCTTCTACCCAGGGGGATATAGAACTTTAAATCTATAGTCAAAATTCTAGTCACTTTATGACCATTTTGCCCATACAAATTTTCATAAGTGTGCAAATACTTCATTCACAACGGAAAAACCCTCCCAAGATGTCCCATGTATGTCCATTACATATAGGAATTAAATTACCTTGCTTTTAATAAATTTATGTGGCCAAAATAGAATTTACAAGTAAGCAGCCCATCATTCACTCTTAGGCAGCTTTGCACCACATCACTTACATAGCCAAAACATTACTGAAATGTTCACATACTTGTCTCATTTTTCATACAGTACATGTACATGAATACATGCACTACAATATGGTCTTAACTCAGCTAACTACACACCCTAGGTTATAAGAGGTCCTCAGACACAATGCACTCCAAAAATAGGATGCTGGACAGCTGCTGCACAACACAATAAGTACCACCATTAAAAATACCAAATGTGCTCCTAAAATCACCAAACTTTCCAGATCATAACTAGACATATGGAAACTCATGTACCTAAAATTTCATATAAAAAATCAAACCACAGAGGTCAATTTGAATATGATCTTTCTACTGAACCTGAAATGATAGAATTGAGGGGAGTAAGTTTCATTTTGAAACTTAGTAAGGGTAGCACTTGGATTCAATAGGAAATGCAACCATCATTAAAAATTGCATCCAAAGACACTTAAAAAAAAAACCACAATGCATATATACAAGATATAGCAACCAAATGCAGCAGCCATTAACAACCAACAAACACATGAAATGCAGCAGCAACAATAACCATAGATTAGTCCATAAAACATGTAATAAACATAAATAAATCACTATGGCAGCCCTCTTCAAGCTAATTCTTGGTCTTAGTGGATTTTAACACTAATTAGTGCTAACTTTGGGCTCTAGAAACCCTCACTTTACTGCCATCATTGTGCACTTGACACTAGGTCATACAACCTTCAATAGGTGCACTCTCCACAATATGCTTGGTTCATCAAGGTCATGGCTATCTTCCAACTTAGCCATAGCTCCATGGATGTTTGAAAATTTCATAAAAGAGTCCCTGAGAGCAAGAGAACCCTTATCTTGATGGGTATGCTGAAATTGGAGCTTTGATCCTAGCTGCACTCAAGTCTTAGCACCACATAGCTTCCAATTGCTCTTTCTTACTTTCTTTTGTCTACACTTTCAATCTTGGAGGTATGGTGGCTATGGAGGAAGTATGGCTATGTTCTTGTGTAGGAGGAAGACAAAAATGGGAGAGGGATAAGTGATTTGGCCACGTAAATGGCCTTAAATGAGCTTAAGGGCACAAAATGCACTTAAACAAGCTTAATCTTGCTTTAGGTCATTTTCCTTCTCACTAATTATGGTTTCTTTGCCTTAAAATCATTGGTACACATGTGCCAAATATTTTTTACTAACTATGAAGTCTTGGCTACCTCCCCCATGGTGGGATAACCCTACAATTCCACCCTTAGACTTAAGTCAAAAGCTTGAACACCTTAAGGTTTACACTAGGACATTTAGGTCCTTATTACCTTTAGTGTTTCCCTTGTCCAAACTTGTCTTCCTTGAGCAATTTGGTCCTCCAATAGCACTCTCATACTATTCATATCCTTCCCATAACTCTCCAACTCTCTTTCTTGAGAGTTTTGCAATTGAGTAACCGAATTTTGAAACCCTTACCAAAAAGTCCATAGGTTGCTTGACAAACAAGCAATCCTTAAGGCTTTTCTTGGGGCCCAAGTTACCAACTCGGAACACTATTAAGGAGGTTTTGATCATTCCTTTTACCCCGCACACTTCAATCACTATGGTGAGAATTACACAATATAATGGTTGTTTAACCGTTATGCCGCACTTGTAATTCTCCCATTTTTGTGAGGTGGTAACATAAAATGGCCTCCTCCCTTCACCCTCCTATAAATACTTAGGAGGGTCCTTCATAAGAATAGTGGGACTCTCTTCTTTATACTCTCTACTCTTAAACAACTTCTCTTCCGTTAACTCATTTTGGTCTCTGAGGCTCTCCCCCCCGGAAACACACTCCGGGGAGACCCTAACCCATGTTCTTTAGAGCCTTGCAGATATCTTCTCATCGAAAGTCCTCTCTTCAGGCGAACATGTCATACAATTAGGATGTAGCCGGGCATCATTTAGCACCATCTGTGGGAACCCATTCCAAGGTTGTTGTTGTTGAGAGCCGGTGTTTGAAGGACAAGCAACTCCCAGGGTCCCAGTCCACGCCGAAAGCTTAAGCAGCAACTGAATAGCCTAAGGTGGAAACTTCCCTGCCTGAGGATGAGCATCCTTTAACGGTCATGATGAGCTTTCTACGTGACTTTCAGTGCTCTATTGTAGCTAAAATGATCCAACAGCTTGACCAAAGTTGGTCACAACTGACACGACCGCTCATGGGCCTGCCTAGGAAGCCTATGGGAACTTGTCCCACGTTAGTCGCAATTGGCTAACTGATTACGTGTGCACTAGTTAAAAACTTCATGCTTCTAGTGGTTTAATCTTATTATGCAATCATGCATGGATTTATGCTTTGACTTAATCAATAAAATGAAGAAACAATACTTAAAATGTTGCCATGGCATAATTTAATAAAACAATATCAAAACTGTCAAAGTATTCAAAGAAATTAAGTGAAATTAACTACACATAATCAATTGTGTGCAAGCATCCAAACAAGAGTAGACTATGCTTGCACCCAGGACCGACTCTAGAGTAACATTACTCAACATGACCATTGGAGGAAAACTAGTGCATTAAAACTATACACTGAATGACTGTACTAAGATCTAAGACTAAGCTTCCACCTTAGAGCAAACTCCAAGTGGCATGTTTCTTAAGCCCTCCCTTGTCCTTCACTAGCCTCTGCAGGCCAAAAAGACAACTGTAGTTAGTACCATAACTTAACCAACAAGCACCTGATAAACTAGAATCAAGAAGATTCAAATAAAATTAATACCTGCTCACAAGCCTAGCTCAACAACCCTCAATGGTTGCTGGCTCAACAACACCTAAATCTGCACAACAAAAACTAAAGGAGTGAGAATCCGAGGTTCTCAGTAAAGGGTCTTCAATGTACCTGCAAGAAAATCCTGAGGACTCCACATATGAGAACATATGTAACCTACTGCATGGACATACAGCCTGAGGGTCTGATGTATGTATGTATAACTAGGTCCCCTGAGACCTCTCCTCATCCTAGTCCTTCTCATGGGGCGTCACTTTGTGATAGCGAGTTTTAGCCACTAACTCACTCCTAGCAAACCGTAGCATACTAACTGTTGCAATAACATAGCCTTCCCTTAGTTGTTGTTATACAGGTGAACATGGTGGATGCTCTTCGCTGTGCTGTAAGAAATCCAGTGGGTATACTAGGCCTCTAGATAGTGCCTTAAGTCCTTAGACTTGACTAGGTCACTTGTTTACTAAGCCTCCACCCAATTAACCTACCAAGGATGCACTAGGCTTTCACTTGTACCTCAAGGCACGGCTTGGCTAGGCAACAAGTGCACTAAGCCTTCATCCATGGTGCTCCCCTATCCACCATTACATGGTTCACACTAGTGGTGTGGTAATGATCATGGGTGGATTCATGTACTAGGTTCTTCGAGATCTCAACTAGGTGCACTAGGTTTTCACCTTGCAACCTCATGGCTAACGGCACGGCTAGGTCGCCAAGGGTTCTAAACCTTTCACCCATGAGATCTTGTAGACCAGGTGCACTAAGGTTTCAACGATCTTGTAGACTAGATGCACTAAGGTTTGCACATTGAAGCCTCAAATCCAAAGTATTAACTAGGCTTCTAATGGTACTAAACCTTGTACCCACTTATGGTGCTCTATTGTGGCCATAATTTCCTTTAAAACTTACCTTAAATTTAAGTTAAAACAAATTTTAAAATGGGCCATTTTAAGTTTTTTTAAAGCATGAGGGTGATAGTACTCCCTCTTAGCTTCACATGGAATCTTGAATCACCTCAATCGGACACCCGAGCAAAAAGTTATGCTAAAAAAAAAATTGGGTGTCAAATGTTGTCTTGGCGACATGTCACCACAGTTGTCGACGTTATGCCAATTTCTGAGGTCTTGGCGATGCGTCATGGGAACTCGTGTGGATTGGCGACGCATCACCAAACCTAAAAAATGCCCAAAAAATCTCTGGTTTTGCTGTAATGAACTTTGAACACTCTCCAAAGATATCAAACATGCATGGATAGCCTTCAAACTTTACATACGTGTAGTACACGTTGCATAGACCACAATAAACCATCACAAGCCTTCCTATGATGCATTATAACATCATTCCAATCAATCCAAACACACTAGTCCACCATGATCAAACCAAACCACTAAATAATGCTATTGCTAAAACTACTTGATTTCATCAAGCAAACTCTATCCAATAGCATTAATGAAGCTTGAAAACATAACTCCCTTGCCTTAATTCCAAGTAACAAGAAAGAATCAATGTCTTTTCCAATCAACTAAGCTCACCAAAGTATCACCTAAGTTCCAATAAAAAACATAGACACTAAACATCAAAACCTTGCTTCCTAACCAAAACCCAAGCTTCTAAACATCTAATAAACAGGAATTCACCAAGAACTCAAGTGTTACCTCGCATAAAAAACAAGGGATAGTGGAAAGCTTGGTTCCAAGCTCCAAAAACTTGAAATCATGCTTGAAACAAGCTTTCCATAGCTTGTATATTGTTGGTGGCCTCCATTTCCATGAAAATCTCTTGATTTTGAGGTTGAATTGATGGAGAATTGGTAGAGAGAAGGGGGAGCTCAGGTTGAATCGTGAAAATCACAGCCCTCCCATTTCTTTAAAAACTTATAGGCTCATTTAACCCCAAGCCACCAAACTACTCAAAAAGTTACAATTACGTCCCCTCCTTTTGGTAACCTAGTCATTCTTGATTAATTCTTGTTTATTTTTTTCAAGTTGCAAAAACTCATTTTAAAACACTCGGGACTTATCGCGGCTATTCAGGATGCAAAATTACCATTTTGTCTCTGAACCTCATTTAGTGCCTTTACTTCCTCAGAACTTAGTGAACTTTGATAAACTTGCCTATTATTGCTATGTAAAATTGAAATTAGGTTCCTAACTAGCTTTCCACTAGGATAGCTATAACAAGAACAACCTCCAAGGGGAAGGTCACCTTCTCCTAATATCCATCAGGAGAAGAGCCCTAGGTCACATCACCGGAGCTCTGGAAGTGGGGGTTCTTACAATAAGTCCTTAATAGATAACATACCATCCAGAGGATGTTGCACTAGTGGAACGGTGTCAAAAGGGCCCAGAACCTCCTACTGGCAAAGTCCATCCCCTGATGGGAAGTCCTAGTCCCCTAGCCAGTGAAGTTACTCGCCAAAAAGAAGACGTCACTCTCTGTTGCCGGTAATACTAGGCAACGAGGAGATGATGCCATTACCATCCTCATGGGGAAGATCCTAGAGAGGTTGGAAAATGTAGAAAGGCAGATCTCTCAAAAGCCTGTCTGGTTAAGGTTGTGGGTGACCTTCATAGGAGAAGAGTCACCCTTCATCCGTGTGGTAGTAGAGGCACCAATGCCAAGCAATTTTTAAGGACCATCCTTGGAGACGTATGATGGGCACAGCGACCCTAAGCTCACCTTACAAAATATAGGCACAGTATGGTGTTGGATGGTGCTGATGATGCCACCCTCTACAAGTGTTTTGAAGCCACCTTGTCAGGGCCAGTAACTGGGTGCTATAACTCCCTGGCTCTTCGAACCATAATGGGCTTCCAGGAGTTATCCACTACATTCACCCAGTAGCTCCTCGGAAGCAGACCGACAATGAAGATGCCCATCCAAATGTTTGACATAGCCCAGAACAATGGGAAGACCATTCGGGACTATGTCGAAAGGTTCAACCGAGAAGCCCTCAGTGTGCCCAACTTCCACCACAAAATCCGCATCCTTGCTATGATCAGGGGACTTAGGAGGGACTCACAACTCTTTTATGAGTTCTCTAAAGACCACCTTGACACCCTCAAAGAATTGTACCAAAGGGCAGAGCAACACTTGACAGCTGAAGAACTAAGGATGGGCAGGCCGAAGTTTGACCATAATCACACCGAGGGTCAAAGTCACCAACCTCGATACCCCATCGAGGGCAGGGGCAGACCTTGGAAATAATAGGGGAAGAGGCCGATATCATTCACTCCCTTGAACACTACAAGAACAAACATACGGATGGCCATGAAAAGGCTAAGAAACTCGATCCAATGTCCGAAGGCCATGCCATAGTCTTCAAGAGCTACATTGTATTAATGTGTTTCAGACAGAGTAAGGTCAGACTAAGGTGGAGAGGAAAGTGAACAACAACCATACTACAGTGAGGAGTGAGCACAAAGAATGGCATTAGCCATAGTACTTGTACGAGATAGGGCCTGACACAAGTGCCCTAAGGGCATTAGCTGAATGGGTCAAGTAGTTTGTCACCAAGTGGGTTGTTGTATGACTGACATCACTTGGTAGGTTTGATCGGGATATGTTCGCACCATATCCTAGTATAATGACTTAAGGTGGGGAGATTGAATTTGGAGGACCAAATTCTCCAAGGTGGGGTGAATGTTATAGCCCTCCTAGCGGAATGCTTGGTGGGTAAGGTAAGTTCATAAATCCCTAGTTTAAATGCCTTGATTAAAGGTGAATTAGCATGATCAAGTAAGTTATCTAAAGGATAGATGGTTCCTAGTTTAATTTGGCACCTAAGTGTCACTAGGGGTAAAATGGTCATTTTGTACCCCGATGTGATAAGTTTGGTATTTAAGCTCATAAGTTGATCTTTTGGACCTAAGTGAAAAGAAACAAAAAATTTGGATGAAATTGCCAAGTTTAAAGACACTATTTGAACATGGGGTCTTTTTGACAAAACTAAAGAACTTGAAGAGCTTAAGTGAGAAGTTGCTATTTAAGCCATTTTAGAACCATTTTCAGCCACTATTCATCTTCTTCTTCCTTATGAACCCGTAGCTCTCCTCTTTCTCTCAAATTTCATAGCCAAATCTTGCCCGAAACCTCAATTCTTAGTGGAAATTGAAGTTTCATGAAGAACCCAAGTGGAAAAGAGCTTGTTTTTGCATGGGTTGCTTGGTTTGAGCTCGAAATCACGGTTTTAAGCTAGGTAAGCTCTAAATTTGGTTGGGACTTGTAGTTCTTTGATTGTTCTTGGTTTCTTGAGCTACCATAAGCTTGGTTCTAGTTAGAATGAGCTTGAATTGATGCCTTATAAGTTGATTTTGCTTGGAACCATAGGAAACGTTAGTGGAGCTTCGCGTTTGAAGCTCGAAGCTTTTGGTGCTTGATTCTTGCTAATTCGTATGTAATTGAGGTAAGGGATTTATGATTCAAGCATAATTGATGCCATTCCTAGCTTGTTTGCTTGTTAAATTCAAGTAATTTCATGAATGGCATTAGTTGGTGGATGGTAATGAACATGTTGGACTAGGGAGTTTCTAAGGATTTGTGTGGTGTTTATGGACACCATAGGATTGGTTTGAATGGTGCATTGTCGTCTTTGCAATGTGTACTACACGTATGTAAAGTTTGAAGGCTATCCATGCATGTTTGATATGTCTGGAGAGTGTTCAAAGTTCATAGTAGCAAAACCAAAGATTTTCTGGGCATTTTGCAGGTTTGGCGATGCATCACCAATCCCCACGAGTTCCCACGACATGTCGCCAAGACCTCAGAAATTGGCAAAACGTCGACAAGATAGCATTTGACACCTGATTTTGTTTTCAGCATAACTTTTCGCTCTGGTGTCCGATTGAGGTGATTCAAGATTCCACATGAAACTAAAAGGGAGTACTATCACGTCCATGTTTTAAAACACTTCAAAATGGCCTAGTTTTAAAGTTATTTTAACTCAAAATGGTGGAAAGTTTTAAAGGAAAATATGGCCACAGTAAAGCACCGTAAGTGGGTGTAAGGTTTAGTACCATTAGAAGCCTAGTTAAGGCTTTGGATTTAAGGCTTCGATGTTCAAACCTTAGTGCACCTAGTTGGGGTTCCAAACAATCTCGTAAATGACTCCAACCATGATCATTGCCATTCCACTGGTGTGAACCAAATGATTGCGGATAGGGGAGCACCATGGATGAAGGCTTAGTACACTTGTTGCCTAGCCAAGATATGCCTTAAGGTACAAGTAAAAGCCTAGTGCATCCTTAGTAGGTTAATTGGGTGGAGGCTTGGTACACAAGTGACCTAGTCAAGTCTAAGGACTTGAGGCACTATGTGGAGGCCTAGTACACCCACTGGATTTCTTACAGCGCAAGCAAAGAGCTTCCGCCATGTTCACCTGCACAACAACAAAGGGAAGGCTACATTATTGTTTTATTAAATTATGCCATGGCAATGCTTAAGTATTTTTTCTTTCTTTTATTGATTAATTCAAAGCATAAATCCATGCATAATTGCATAATAGGATTAAACAACTAGAAGCATGAAGGTTTTAACTAGTGCACACGTAATCAGTTAGCCAATTGCGACTAGCGTGGGACAAGTTCCCATAGGCTTCCTGGGTAGGCCCATGAGGGGTCATGTCACTAGAAAACACCCACCACTTTCGACAAAAGTAATACAAACAATCACCACTAGAATACCCTCCGCTGAGAGGAAAAGGAAAGTCCGGGAAATTTTAAGGATGGAGTTTGACAACCCGGCGAACAAGCTAGTTTAGAAAGATAGGTCTACTGTGAAGTTTCCACATGGTAACCATCTCCTAATCATGGCAACAATAGGGAGCTGGGATGTCAAGAGGGTGCTTATTGATGATGGGTCAAACAACGACATTTTCTTCTCCCATTTGTTGTAGAACTTGGACATCTCCAAGAGTGACATTAAACCCGTCACCTCTCTTGCATTTGACATAGGTCCCTGAGAGCTCCCAGTCTCGGGTGGATCGATCTACCCTTGATGGTAAAGGGAACCTTGGTTGAGACCATGGAAGAGCTCTTTGGCTCCACCACGATGAGGTTCATCATGATAGACGTCCTTTCTTCATACAACACGATCCTTGGATGGTAGACACATGGTAATCTTCACATTCGAATAGATGTCAAATACCTAATGATCACATTTGGCACGATAATAAGGGACGCAGAAATATTCATCGATCAAGCCAAAGTAAGGAAAGTATTCGTGAAGGCAAGACAGAGCCCAATGAAAGTTCATACACAAACTTCGGGAGAAAAGAGCACCACCAGTGAAGATGCAATAGAAGAGGAAAAAAGTGACCTACAAAAAATAGAAATAGAGAATGTAGAACTTGTCCTGGGTCAAAGTACCTGAGTGGGGGAAAAACTGGCCGAAGGTTACAAGTAAAAGCTTGTATCTTTTTTATTAATAAACAAAGATCTGTTTGCCCAATCTTCGAAGGATATGCCCGGGGTTGACCCTAGTATAATTCAGGACTATCTTGAAGTATGCTCGGAGGTGAAACCTGTTCTACAAAAAAAGCGTAGCCTCTCAGCGCATAAGAATGATTTTGTTAAAACCGAAGTCCAATAGTTAATGGAGGCAAGCCTAACAAGGGAGGTCAAGTACCCTGAATGGCTCAGTAATGTTGTTGTTGCCATGAAGGAAGGGAGTGATAAACTCCAAAAGTGTATTGACTTACGAAATGTAAACGATGCCTGTCCTAAGGACTCATATCCTTTGCCGCCAATAGACCAATTGTTTGATTCCACTACTGAATACGGTCTGCTTAGCACCCTCGATGCCTTTAGTAGATATCACCAAAATTTAGATGAATCCCAAAGATCAAGAAAAAATCACCTTCATTACCGAAGTTGGAACCTATTGTTATGTCAAAACGCCCTTCGGCCTTAAAAATGCTAGAGCAACATACCAGAGGTTCATGAACAGGGTATTCAGCTCCCAAATCGGGGCAAATAAGGAAGCATATGTCTACAATATGATAGTTAAGAGCAAGCAGCCTAATAGTTAGTTCATAGACTTTCAGGAGACGTTCCACCAACTTTGGGAATTCGGAAACCGTCTTAACCCCGAGAAGCATGTGTTTGGGGTGAGTGCTGGCAAATTCCTTAGGTTCATGGTATTCGAAAGAGTTATTGATGCCAACCCAGAAAAAGGTTAAGGCCCTGATAGGATTCCAAACTCCCACGATGACCAATGATGTGTAAAGGCTTACGGGAATGATCACAGCCCTTATCAGATTCATTTTCAGATACGAGAAGAGGAAGCCTATTGTTCGTTTCAACATCTTCGGGCTCTTCAGCATCCTTGGCATCATCACCCTCGGCATCATCATCTTCATCTTTGCCAACATTGCCAGCCGAAGAAGGAAGAACGGGAAGGTTGAGTAACTCAATCCTCGACCACGATGAAGATAGTCCTTCTGTAATATCAAGCGCCCATAGAAAGGAAAGGTCTAAATTCAAGTACTAGGAAAGGACCTAATGACAGGCATGGCAGAACTGATCTTGAAATGAGGACTTAGTCGCCTCATCTAACTTGGCCTTTTCAGCCTTTAGATCCTCTAGTTCCTTCTCCAACACCTCAACTTCCTTGTCCAGCTTCTTTTTCATATTCTTCCTCTCCTTCTTCAGTCACTCATTCTTGGCAACTATGATGATATTCATCTTTAGCGATTTCTTGAGGTCAGCAATTACATCTTCCCTCTCCATTCGAAGGACCTCACCGTCAAAAGACAGGACCACGACCTTCACGCTAAGGTAAAAAATCTTTCAGGTGAACTCCTTGACTAGCCTCTTTTAGCCGCCCAACATTTCCTGCCAAAGGTTGGCCAAGTCCTCCTTGGTGATTTTTGATGGGTTTTGAGAGACAAACAGCGCAGTGGAATTTAACCGAAACCCTGCAGGATCCAAGTGAAACGGGGTAAACCGGGTGTTCGAAAATTTTCATACCTAATTTCCGGTTGAGATCTCTCACTCAACTATAGAGTCGAATCACAAAACCTGAACAGTTGACGAGTTCAGGCTCTCTATGGTATCCACACGAGCCTCTCGGGATCACCGCACTTCCACCACGTCCTGGCAGATGCGTTTCTCTTGCGCTCGCAGTGCTAGTTTGTGTCCTCCAAGGAATTGCAAGAGAAGAGTGTGCCTGTCCTTTTGGGAGGCTAGGGCAAGGAGACCTATGAATTTCTCACTGAAAAGTTGTATTTATAGTGAGACTCAACTTCCAAGCCTAATGGGTTTCGAAGTCCTAATCCAATTAGGATTTAATTTCGGGCTTAATAATGGCTTAAGTCTTGGGCCCATTATTAATACGAAATTAAAGTGAAACCATAACCCAAATAATTAGCCCATGCACTCTAGTGATCCAAATAGCTCTATGTGTGTGACCCAATAGGCTCTTGCCATCTTGGCAATGATCATAAATCACATTTATGATCATAAGCAATGAGCGGTGTCTAGCAACACATCATTGCTACCCAAGTGACAAGATTGTCGGTGAATCGACTAAACCTTTATGATCATCACCAATATATGCCAGTGTCCCTTTGTCCAAGATATCAAGACTAAGCACGAGACATGGAATGTGTCACTTTCGTATAGCCCAATCCTTGGTTTCTTGATTACCGAGTAGACCAACTTAAACTGATGAGATTGATATCATATATCAACTCATCCGAGCATGGCCATGCATTTTCTAAGTCTTGCTCTATCAAGGGGCCTAAAGATATCACTCCTATTACATAGAAGGGACAAATCCCATCTTGATCATACAAATCGCTCCACATGATATGTGACATACCTAATGACCTCCTTCAAGTTCACTCAGTTACGAGCAACAAAGGAAAGTATCAAAGTATGTGACTCACATGTAGGGAACCTTGATGATCATAGGTCGAAGGACTACATATACCATAATCATTATGAGAATCACTTATGACACTCATATAACGATCCATGTAGTGTTCTCATGGTGGGTCGGTCCAGTACACAAGTTCTCCAACTTGTACCCATATGTAGACTACATATCTCATATTAGTCTCCACAATGCTAGTCCTTATGTATTTTTGCAACCCGCTCCACAATAATACTAGACCAGGGACATTTAAGAATATCATTATTCTAGGGTTACGATTATGTTTGTTAAGTTACGCAGAAATAAAACAACAAACATAATTGATGGATTAATGCCTTAATAAAATATCATGACTCAATGTGCAAAAATACAATCATCTCATGATTGGCTTTTGAGCACAACACTAACAATTTTATTGAGCTCGCCGTACTTGATGACCAAGCTCGCAAACAATTCCTTGGCCTTGGCCAAGTTCTCCTCCGATTGACTTCGGGGCGGGGACTGTTTGACTGCCTAGGCCCAAAAATATGCCCCGTATGCCAACAACTACGAAAAAAAAGGACAAGAAGGAGGCAGAATATGGGTCACTAGCTGTTAGCACTACACAAAATGGGAGAATTACAAGTGTGTCATAATGGCTAGAAACCATTATATTGTGTAATTCTCACCATAATGATTGAAGTGTGGAGGGTAAACGGCATGATCAAAACCTCCTTCCAAGTGTTCCAAGTTGGTAACTTGGCCCCCAAGAAATGTCTTAAGGATTGCTTGTTTGTCGAGCAACCTATAGACTTTTTTGTAAGGTTTTGGAAATTCAGGTACTCAATTGCAAAACTCTCAAGAAAGCGACTTGTAGAGTTATGGGAAGGATATGAATGGTATAAAAGTGCTATTGGAGGACCAAATTGCTCTTGGAAGATAAGTTTGGATAAAGGAAACACTAAAGGCATTAAGGAGCTAAATGTCTTAGGGTAAACCTTAAGGTGTTTAAGCTTTTGACTTAAGTCTAATGGTGGAATTTTGGCGTTATCCCACCATGGGGGAGGCAGCCAAGACTTGATAAATATGCAAAAATGTTGGGCACATATGTACCAATGAGTTTAAGACAAAGAAACTATAATTGTTGAGAAGGAAAATAACATAAAGCAAGGTTAAGCCTATTTAAGTGTGTTTTGTGCCCTTAAGCTCATTTAACGCCATTTAAGTGGAAAAATCACTTATCCCTCTATCATTTTCATCCCCCTCTAGCTCAAGAGCAAAGCCACACTTCCTTCATAGCCACAACATCTTCAAACCTGCAATTGATTGAAATTGAAGGCAAAAGGAAGCAATTGGAGGCAAACTAGAGCTATTTCTTGGATGCTTCAAGAATCAAGCTTGATTTTCATCCTACCCACTTTGGTTAGGGTTCTCTTGCACTCATAGGATGTCTTCTACAATTTTCAAACATCCATGGAGCATGGCTAAGCTTGGAAGAGAGCCATGAGCTCGATGAACCAAGCTTAGTGAGGGTAGTGCACTTATTGAAGGTTTTGTGACCTAGTGTGAAGTGCACAAAGATGGCACCAAAATAAGGGTTTCTAGAGGCCAAAGTGAGTAATAACTACTATTAAAATCCTCCTAAGACCAAGCATGTTACCCACTCCGGGGTAGTCCAGTTATGGTGCCAAAACTGTGCATTTAGACTCCCAAGATTGGTAATGTTCTGTAGGCCAACAGAACACTACCCTGAGTGTGCATACCCAAGTGGCCCTCTTGGGCACTATGTAAATACATGCATATTGGTCCAACCATCACACACATATTCACATTGCATGCACACCATGGCAGCAAAGAAGGAAAACAAAAGCACAAGTCTTAGTTTTGGCTTCCACACATTAGGCAATCTTGTTAAGTTCTAGTGGCCAGCTATTGCACCTGTAACTTCCACTAATAAACTGTATCATTCTAGCCTCATACCCCCCTGTTTTCTTTGCTCCATTATCAAGTGGAGACTTAGAGAAAACCAAGGAATTTTGTTTTACATCAATAGCCCACCTATGGACCAAGTTATGGATTTTTTAAGTTGGTTACAAAATTCTGACCAAATGAACAGTAACTCAGCCAACTTTGCAACATCATATCTTTGGCTACAGGGCTCTAAATCCATAAATTCCAAATTCCAGTTCAACCCTCTAGATGTCCTCTAGGTGTGGTCAAAATTTCATACCAAGATTCATTCTACACAGGGAGATATTAAACTTTATGTCCAGAGTCGAAATTCTGGCAACTTTTGGACCATTTTGCCCATACAATTTTTCCAAACCATGCAAACACTTCATTCACAAGGGGAAAGCCCTCCAAGGCTATCCCATACATGTCCAATACACATATTAATTACATTCTCTTGCATCTAGCAACTTTATGTGGCCACAACAGAATTTACAAGTAAGCAGCCTATCATTCACACTTAGGCAGCTTTGCACCACATCACTTACATAGCCAAAACATTACTCAAATGTTCACATACTTGTCTCATTTTACATACACTACATGTACATGCATACATGCACTAAAATATGGTCTTAACTCAGCTAAATACGCACCCTAGGTTACAGGAGGTCCTGAGACACAATGGACTCCAAAAACAGGATGCTGGACAGCTGCTGCACAACACAGTAAGTACCACCATTAAAAATACCAAATGTGCTCCTAAAATCACCAAACTTTCCAGATCATAACTAGACATATGGAAGTTCATGTACCTGAAATTTCAGATCAAAAATCAAACCACAAAGGTTAGTTTGAAGGTGATCTTTCAGCTGGACCTGAAATGACAGAATTGAGGGGAGTAAGTTTCATTGAGAAACTTAGTAAGGGTAGCACTTGGATTCAATAGGCAATGTAACCATCATTAAAACCTGCATCCAAAGACACTAAAACAAAAAAACCACAATGCATATATACAAGATATAGCAACCAAATGCAGCAGCCAAACACAAACAACAAACACATGAAATGTGGCAGCAACATATACCATAGGTTAGTCCATAAAACACATAATAAACATAACCAAATCACTATGGCAGCCCTCCTCAAGCTAATGCTTGGTCTTAGGAGGATTTTAACAGTAGTTAGTACTAACTTTTGGGCTCTAGAAACCCAGAAATTCGCTGCCATCACTGTGCACTTCACACTAGGTCACAAAACCTTCAATAAGTGCACTCCCCTCACTAAGCTTGGTTCATCAAGCTCATGGCTCTCTTCCAAGCTTAGCCCTAGCTCCATGGATGCTTGAAAATGTAGAAAACAACCCATGAGAGCAAGAGAACCCTTACCTTGATGGGTATGCTGAAATTGAAGCTTGATCCTAGGTGCACTCAAGCAATAGCACCAAATAGCTTCCAATTGTGCTTCCTTGACTTCAATTGCAAGTAGTTTTGAGTTTGAAGGTATGGTGGCTATGGAGGAAGTGTGGAGGAGAGGGCTGGCTTTCTTTTTTCTGGTGGAGGCCGAAATTTAGAGAAGCAAAGGTGGTCTTGACTACTTAAATAGTCAAAAGTACACTAAACACACTTAAGTAGTCTTAACCTTGTCTTATGTCATTTTCCTTGCTACAAGACTATGGTTTCTTAGTCTTAATCTCTTGGCCCACATTTGACCATCCTTATCTTCCTTTAGCAGCCCTCCTTATGTGGGATAACCCCACAAAACTTCCATTTGACTTAAGTCATAGACATACACATCTTAAGGCCTACATTAGAACACTTAGGTCCTTTATGCCTTTTTGTGTTTTCTTTGTCCTTAGTTGTCTTCCATAAGCAATTTGGTCCTCCAATAGCACTTTCATACCATTCATATCCTTCCCATAACTCTCCAAATCTCTTTTGTGAAAGTTTTGCAATTGAGTACCCGAATTTCCAAAACCTTACAAAAAAGTCCATAGGTTGCTTGACAAACAAGCAATCCTTAAGGCTTTTCTTGGGGACCAAGTTACCAACTTGGAACACTTTTAAGGAGGTGTTGATCATACCTTTTACCCCCCACACTACAAACACTATGGTGAGAATTACACAATATAATGGTTTTTAGCCATTATGACACACTTGTAATTCTCCCATTTTATGAGGTGGTAACAATCCTCCCCCCCTTAAAAATTTTGGTCCTCCAAAATAGCCTTTAGCTTCGGGTATTCTTCAGGATACCTTTCCATAAGGTCTTTTTCAGTTTCCCAGGTTGCTTCTCTTTCAGAGTGGTGTGACCACTGAACTTTAACCATGGGAATATGTTTGTTTCTTAACCTTCTGGTATCCTTGGCTAAGATAGCTATAGGTTTCTCTTCATATGTCAAGTTAGGTTCCAACTGTATGTCTTCCACTACAATAGCATGCTTTGTGTCCAATAGACACTTCTTAAGCATACTGATGTGAAAAACATTATGAACACTTGACATGCTTGGCGGTAGAGCTAACCTGTATGCTACCTTGCCAACTCTATCCAAGATCTCATAAGGACCGATGTATCTTGGAGCTAACTTGGTTCTTTTGCCAAATCTGACAGTGCCTTTGGTTGGTGCAACTTTCAGCCAAACATTGTCACCAACCTCAAATTCCAAGTCTCTCCTTCTTTTGTTGACATAGGCTGTGGTCCTTTCATTGGCTGCCTTTAATCTCTCTTGAATCTTCTTGATTTTGGCAGTAGTCTCTTCAATAATTTCAGGACCCAACTCTAGCCTGTCTGAGGCTTCCACCCAACAGTGGGGTGTCATGCACCTTCTTCCATATAATGCTTCATAAGGTGCCATGCCAATGGTGCTTTGGTAACTATTGTTATATGAGAATTCCACCAATGGCAAGTGTTGGTCCCATTCACCTTTGAAATCCAACACACAGCTCCTGAGCATGTCTTCCAGTATCTGTATCACCCTTTCAGATTGCCCATCTGTCTGAGGATGATAAGCAGTACTCAGGTGGATTTTGGTTCCTAGTGCTTTATGAAAAGCACTCCAAAACTGAGCTGTAAATCTTGGATCTCTATCAGATACAATGGAGTCTGGCACTCCATGTAGTCTCACTATCTCCTGGACATACATCTGGGCTAACTTCTCCAAGGAGTCTGTGAGTTTCATAGGTAAGAAGTGGGAACATTTGGTTAGCCTATCCACAATGACCCAGATTGTATCATGCCTTAGTCTGGTCATAGGCAACCCAGTCAAAAAGTCCATGGTTATGTTGCCCCACTTCCTCACTGGTATAGGTAGAGTCTGTAGGGTGCCAGCTGGCTTCTGGTGCTCTACCTTTACCCTCTGGCATGTGGCACATTTGGAGACATAAGTAGCTATGTCTCTCTTCATATTTGGCCACCAGAAGTGAGTCTTCAAATCTTTATACATTTTCTCACTTCCTGGATGGATGTTCAACTTGCTTGTGTGAGCTTCTTCAAGTATTTCATCCCTGAGCTTTGCTTCTTTAGGCACATATATTCGGTCCTTGAAGTACAGTAATCCTTGCTTGTAGGCAAAGGATTGATACAAGGAACCTTTTTCCTCTCCTGAGATCTTT
Source organism: Aquilaria sinensis (assembly GCA_005392925.1). Taxonomy (NCBI): domain Eukaryota; kingdom Viridiplantae; phylum Streptophyta; class Magnoliopsida; order Malvales; family Thymelaeaceae; genus Aquilaria; species Aquilaria sinensis. The sequence goes on along the minus strand of SMDT01002869.1, from coordinate 281,964 downwards.
TTCAGATCAGGATCTGTCTCCTGTGCCTTTTTGGCTTCTTCAATCCATCCAGACTGAATTGTCAATGTGTAAATTTGGGCTTCCTCCCACTTATGCCATTTATGCCATAGGCATAGCAGACTATTTTGCTCATCATGATCAGCTAAGGATCCTCCTTTCAAAAGTCCTGTGTACTTCCTGCTCAAGGCATCTGCTACTAGATTGCCTTTGCCCTCTGTGTACTGTATACTGCAGTCATAGTCCTTGATGTACTCTAACCATCTCCTTTGCCTCATGTTCAACTCTTTCTGAGTGAACAAGTACTTTAGGCTCTTATGGTCAGTGTAGATCACAAAGGAACTACCCATCAAGTAATGTCTCCATTGCTTTAGAGCAAAAATCACTGCTGCCAGTTCTAGGTCATGGGTAGGATAATTTTGCTCATGGGATCTTAACTGCCTTGACCCATAAGCAATGACATTTCTGTCTTGCATAAGCACACAACCTAACCCAGATCTAGATGCATCTGTATATATGATGTAGGGCTTACTTGGATCAGGAAGAATCAACACTGGAGCTTTAATCAACCTCTGCTTGAGCTCCTGGAAACTCTTTTCACACTTCTCAGTCCACTCAAATCTTTGACCCTTCTTGGTCAGATGAGTAAGAACTGAGGCAATCATGGAAAAGCCTGATACAAATCTCCTGTAGTATCCAGCTAATCCTAGGAAACTTCTGATTTCCTTCACAGTCTTTGGTCTTTCCCACTCTTGCACTGCCTTGACCTTTTCAGGGTCTGCCTTAAGGCCTTGTGCATCTATGATGTGTCCTAGGAAAGACACTTCCCTTATCCAGAATTCACACTTGGATAACTTGGCATAAAGCTGATGCTGCAACAGAGTCTTTAAGACAATCTTCAGATGATGTTCATGTTCATTTTCATCCTTGGAATACACTAGGATGTCATCAATGAACACAACCACAAATTTGTCCAGATGTGGTCTGAACACCCTGTTCATCAAGTCCATGAAAGCAGCTGGGGCATTAGTCAAACCAAATGGCATGACTGTGTACTCATAATGCCCATATCTGGTCCTGAATGCAATCTTAGGAATATCTTCTTCCTTTACTCTCAACTGGAAGTATCCAGATCTCAAATCTATCTTGGAGAAGATCTTAGCTCCCTTGAGTTGATCAAACAGATCCTCAATCCTAGGGAGTGGATACTTGTTCTTGATAGTCACTGCATTAAGCTTCCTGTAGTCAATGCATAGTCTCAAAGATCCATCCTTCTTTTTCACAAAGAGAACAGGAGCTCCCCATGGTGAAACACTTGGCCTTATGAACCCTTTTTCAAGAAGTTCATCAAGTTGTTTCTTGAGCTCATTCATCTCTGTGATTGGCATTCTGTAAGGAGGTATGGATATTGGACTAGCTTCTGGTTGCAGCTTGATTTCAAATTCAATCTCCCTTTGTGGAGGAATACCTGGCAGGTCTTTAGGAAAGACTTGTGGAAAGTCTCTCACTATAGGTATTCTGTCCACTTCCTTATCACAGTGCAATTCATTCAATGCATAACAGTAATCATGCTCAGAAATCACAGGTATCTCATCTAATACCTCTAGCTCCATGCCATGCATTTCATACACTAATTCCTTAGAATTCACTAATGCATGCACTTCACCATCAGGCAATGTGATTTCCCTCTTAGCACAATCAATTCTTATGTTATGCATAGCAAGCCAATTCATACCCAGCACTAAATCATACTTAGGAATGTCCAACACTAGCAGATTAGTCATAACCTTAGTCTTTCCTACTACTAGCTCACAATCCTTAGCTAGGTCATTAGTGAAAAGACATTGACTACCTGCTGTTTTCACTAAGGATATCCTAGGCATGATTTCAGTAGGCAATTTCATGGCTTCAACAAATTTCCTAGCCACTATAGACACAGATGCACCAGTATCAAACAGAACACTAACAGGCATACCATTAAGGTAAATGTTACCTCTTAGTGCTCCTCCCTGCTCTGATGTCTCTGGCCTCTCCACTTGGAAGACTCTGCCAGCTCTTTGCACTGGAGGCCGAGGCACTGGAGGAACTGGCCTCTGCTGTCCCTCCCTTGGTGCTCCTCCTCTAGGTCCTGCCCCAATAGGTCTTACTGGACCTTGGTCTTCTGGCCTCCTTTGAGCCTGTGGGCAGTCTTTGATCCAATGATCCATGGATCCACATCTTAGACACGCTTGGGTATCAAAGTAGCAAGGTTTCTTTCCATGAAACCTCCTACACTTAGGGCACCTTAGGCCAGGGAACTTCCCCTTAACCTTGCCCTCACCACCAAAATGGGAACTCTTGGCAATTCCCTTGCCATGTGGTGGCTTCTTCTGCTTGCCTCCTGCCTGACTACTTTCCCCTGGTCCACTGGGAAAGTACTTAGTCTCATACTCCTCTTGCTCTACTAATAGAGCTTTCTGCACTGCTTCATAGTATGTAACTGCTCCAAAAGGTCTAACAGCCTTTCTAATGTCTGACTTTAGGCCTCTGACAAATCTTTTGGCCTTCAATTCCTCTAGTCCATGATACTGAGGAGCATACCTCACCAACTGATTGAATTTGTGCTCATACTCTAGGACACTGAGGTTGTCCTGCCTTAGAGCATCAAATTCAGCTTGCTTCATATCCTTGATGGCATCACTGATGTACTGTTCCTGGAACAGCTGTGTGAACTCTGGCTAGCTCATCTCAATATCTCTTCCTGGCCTTCTGCCCTTCTGGAAAGCATACCTGTCTCTGGTGTTTCTCCACCACATCTCTGCACTTCCTACCAAGTTGTAAGTAGCCAGTGACACCTTCTTGGTGGAGCTGAGTGGCATCCTCTCAAACATCTTTTCTATGAAGATTAACCACTCCTCAGCTCTCTCTGGCCCAGCTCTTCCATCAAACTGTGGAGGTCTTAGGCCTTGGAACCTCTCCAACAATCTGACCTCATCTAGGCCCTCTAGATCCTCTGATCTATGTCTCCTGGATCTATGAGAGTCCTCTGTATGGTGATGCTCTCTATGATCTCTCTGCCTTCTCCTAGATCTTCTCTCATGGCCTTCCTCAATCTCATTCCTAGTGTAGGAATGGTCATAGACTGAGGGATTGGTCCTGGACACCTGACCAATCTCAGATCTTACTCTTCTACCTCTTGGATTTCTCCTATCCTCATCTTCCACCTCAATGGTCTCATCATTTGTGTCTTCTAAGCTTCCAGAAGGAACATATTCAGATGTGTTCCTAGTATCCTCTTCTGGTTGTTGCTGTGCATCCTGAACTAGTTCTACTGGAGCTACTTGGACTCCCTGCTGTTGTCCTTGAATCAACCTCATTAAGTTTTCATTGATTAGAGCTAAGTTCCTCTGAAGCTCTAACCAAACCTGAGGCACTTCAGGGTTTGGTACCCCCTGTTGCCCCTGATTCCCTCTATTCTGTTCATTTCTTTGTTGCCCAGAATCAGTAGGAGGCCTTCGGGGTGGTTCCCCTCTCCTTGTGGCAACCATGTTTACTTCCTGCATTGATGATCCATCATAGAGCACATATAAAGATCATAGGTATTTCAATGGTACTTGACACTAGCAGCTGACCAAACTGAGTTCATATATGTAGATGCATGCAATGCAACTATATGCAATGTACATGTATAAACCATGCTCTGATACCAACTTCTGTTACCCACTCCGGGGTAGTCCAGTTATGGTGCCAAAACTGTGCATTTAGACTCCCAGGATTGGTAATGTTCTATAGGCCATCAGAACACTACCCTTAGTGTGCATACCCAAGTGGCCCTCTTGGGCACTATGTAAATACATGCATATTGGTCCAACCATCACACACATATTCACATTTCATGCACACCATGGCAACAAAGAAGGAAAACACTAGCACAAGTCTTAGTTTTGGCTTCCACACATTAGGCAATCTTGTTAAGTTCTAGTGGCCAGCTACTGCACCTGTAACTTCCACTAATAAACTGTGTCATTCTAGCCTAATACCCCCTATTTTCTTTGCTCCATTATGAATTAGAGACTTATAGCAAACCAAGGAATTTTTTTTTACATCAATAGCCCACCTATGGACCAAGTTATGGATTTTTGAAGTTGGTTACAAAATTCTGACCAAATGAACAGTAACTCAGCCAACTTTGCAACGTCATATCTTTGGCTACAGGGCTCTAAATCCAGAAATTCCAAATCCCAGTTAACCCTCTAGATGTTCTCTAGGTGTGGTCAAAATTTCATACCAAGATTCATTCTACACAGGGAGATATTAAACTTTAGGTCCAGAGTCAAAATTCTGGCAACTTTTGGACCATTTTGCCCATACAATTTTTCCAAACCATGCAAACACTTCATTCACAAGGGGAAAGCCCTCCAAGGCTATCCCATACATGTCCAATACACATATTAATTACATTCTCTTGCATCTAGCAACTTTATGTGGCCAAAACAGAATTTACAAGTAAGCAGCCTATCATTCACACTTAGGCAGCTTTGCACCACATCACTTACATAGCCAAAACATTACTCAAATGTTCACATACTTGTCTCATTTTACATACACTACATGTACATGCATACATGCACTACAATATGGTCTTAACTCAGCTAAATACGCACCCTAGGTTACAGGAGGTCCTGAGACACAATGGACTCCAAAAACAGGATGCTGGACAGCTGCTGCACAACACAGTAAGTACCACCATTAAAAATACCAAATGTGCTCCTAAAATCACCAAAATTTCCAGATCATAACTAGACATATGGAAGTTCATGTACCTGAAATTTCAGATCAAAACTCAAACCACAAAGGTTAGTTTGAAGGTGATCTTTCAGCTGGACCTGAAATGACAGAATTGAGGGGAGTAAGTTTCATTGAGAAACTTAGTAAGGGTAGCACTTGGATTCAATAGGCAATGTAACCATCATTAAAACCTGCATCCAAAGACACTAAAACACAAAAACCACAATGCATATATACAAGATATAGCAACCAAATGCAGCAGCCAAACACAAACAACAAACACATGAAATGTGGCAGCAACATATACCATAGGTTAGTCCATAAAACACATAATAAACATAACCAAATCACTATGGCAGCCCTCCTCAAGCTAATGCTTGGTCTTAGGAGGATTTTAACACTAGTTAGTACTAACTTTTGGGCTCTAGAAACCCAGAAATTCGCTGCCATCACTGTGCACTTCACACTAGGTCACAAAACCTTCAATAAGTGCACTCCCCTCACTAAGCTTGGTTCATCAAGCACATGGCTCTCTTCCAAGCTTAGCCCTAGCTCCATGGATGTTTGAAAATACAGACAACAACCCATGAGAGCAAGAGAACACTTACCTTGATGGGTATGCTGAAATTGGAGCTTGATCCTAGGTGCACTCAAGCAATAGCACCAAATAGCTTCCAATTGTGCTTCCTCGACTTTAATTGCAAGTAGTTTTGAGTTTGAAGGTATGGTGGATATGGAGGAAGTGTGGAGGAGAGGGCTGGCTTTCTTTTTGCTGGTGGAGGCCAAAATTTAGAGAAGCAAAGGTGGTCTTGACTACTTAAATAGTGAAAAGTACACTAAACACACTTAAGTAGTCTTAACCTTGTCTTATGCATTTTCCTTGCTACAAGACTATGGTTTCTTAGTCTTAATCTCTTGGCCCACATTTGACCATCCTTATCTTCCTTTAGCAGCCCTCCTTATGTGGGATAACCCCACAAAACTTCCATTTGACTTAAGTCATAGACATACACATCTTAAGGCCTACATTAGAACACTTAGGTCCTTTATGCCTTTTTGTGTTTTCTTTGTCCTTAGTTCTCTTCCATGAGCAATTTGGTCCTCCAATAGCACTTTCATACCATTCATATCCTTCCCATAACTCTCCAAATCTCTTTTGTGAGAGTTTTGCAATTGAGTACCCGAATTTCCAAAACCTTACAAAAAAGTCCATAGGTTGCTTGAAAAACAAGCAATCCTTAAGGCTTTTCTTAGGGGCCAAGTTACCAACTTGGAACACTTTTAAGGAGGTGTTGATCATGCCTTTTACCCCCCACACTTTAAACACTATGGTGAGAATTACACAATATAATGGTTTTTAGCTATTATGACACACTTGTAATTCTCCCATTTTATGAGGTGGTAACAAAGCATTTGCTTGAAGAGGGCTTTCATAGTGATTTATTTATGTTTATTACATGTTTTACAGACTAACCTATGGTTATTGTTGGTGTTGCATTTCATGTGTTTGATGGTTGTGAATGGTTGTTGCATTTGGTTGCTATATCTTGTATATATGCATTGTGTTTTTTGTGTTTTAATGCCTTGGATGCAGGTTCTAATGAGGATCACATTACCTTAAGAAACTAAGTGCTACCCTAACTATGTTTCTCAATGAAACTTACTCCCCTCAATTCTGTCATTTCAGGTCCAGCAGAAAGATCATCTTCAAAATAACCTTTGTGGTTTGAGTTTTGATCTGAAGTTTTAGGTACATGAACATTCTTATCTCTAGTTATGATCTGCACAGTTTGGTGAATTTAGGAGCACATTTGGTATTTTTAATGGTGATACTTATTGTGTTATAAGGCAGCTGTCCAACATCCTATTTTTGGAGTCCGTTGTGTCTTAGGCACTCTTATAACTTAGGGTGTGTATATAGATGAGTTAAGACCATTATGTAGTGCATGTATTCACGTACATGTAGTGTATGTAAAATGAGAAAAGCATGTGAAAATTTTAGTAGTGTTTTGGCTATGTAAGTGATGTGGTGCATAGCTGCCTAAGTGTGAATGATGGGCTGCTTACTTGTGAATTCTATTTTAGCCACATAAAGTTCTTAAATGCAAGGGAATGTATTTCCTACATGTAATGAACATATATAGGGTAGCCTTGGAGGGCTTTCCCTTTATGAATGAAGTGTTTGCACACTTATGAAATTTTGACTCTGCACTTAAAGTTCTATATCTCCCTGTGTAGAAGGAATCTTGGTATGAAATATTGACCACACTTAGAGAACATCTATAGGTTGAACAAGAATTTGAAATTTTTGAATTTGGTGCCCTGTATCCAAAGATATGATGTTGCAAAGTTGGCTAAGTTACTATTTATTTGGTCAGAATTTTGTAACCAACTTAAAAGATTCGTAACTTGGTGCATGGCTGGGCTATTGATGTAAAAGAAAATTCCCTGGCTTACTCCAACTCTCTACTTAATAATGGAGCAATGAAAATAGGGGAATACATGGCCAGAATGATAAAGTTTCTTAGTGGAAGTTACAGGTGCAGTGGCTGGTCACAAGCGCATAACAAGATTTCCTAATGTGTGGTAGCCAAGATTAAGACTTGTACTAATGTTTTCCTTCTTTACTACCATGGTGTACATGAAATGTGAATATGTGTGTGATGGTTGGACCAATATTCATCGAAAAAAGAAGAACAACTTCAGAAATAAACCCACCTAGTTCGGGAAGAAAATAAGAACTTTTGAGAACACCACAAAACAGTGCTGGAAATCGCTTTGCTACTAGCACCGTCGTAAGAAAAAGATGGAGAACAAGAGAGAGTCTGAAAGTGAGAAAAAATGGTAGCAAGAATGTGAGGAAACTAGAAAGGATAGAGGCTTTATATAGGCTAAGGGAAGTAGGTGAAGTGTCATCATAATGACACTTTGCATGCAAAGAGACGTAACCGATGTAATGGATGGACCTAATAACCAATGCTTTCATGACAAGTGTCACATGGCATGATAAATGAGGGCACACCTCCTGACACTACTTGGTCTATATCATGTTAACCTAGATGACGCAACCATTCGGTCAGAAGATAGGGCTGTAGGGAATAAAAGCCCTATAGTGAAGATCACTCCTTCACCACCCTCGAACGTAAACTCACCAGAATTTGGCTTGAGGATACAAAACAATTGATTACTTTCCCAAGATGTAACCCTATTAAAATTCAACTAAAGCGTACAAAACATTTGATTACTTTTTGAGGATGTAACTTCACCAAAAAACATGGCATGGAATAGCGCCAAAAATACAATATCGGCAAAAAGAAAAACCTCTTGCAAAAAAGCTAGCTACGACCAAAGATAGAACTTCGGTCCTTCAAATGGGGGCATGTGATAGCCAAAGGGCTATCGCCCATGAGACCTCCTAATCTGCTAACTTGACACCACCCTCGAAAGCGTCATAACCCAACCTTGGGTGATTTTCTACACCACCCTTGGAAAGTAACATGACCAACTTTAGTAAACAGTTCTCCTCACCACCCTCAGATTCGTCAAGCTACCAACCTCAGAAGAGGAGATCCACCATCCTCAACAGAGGAAAAAGTCTCCCGAAGATGGCCCACTCTTCTAAAGGGTCTTCCCCAGTAGCCCTCAGGGATAAATTTCTGCCCAAAGGAGTCTCACATCTCTGAAGGGGGCTTACAGAGAAATGAAAAAAAAGGTTGAGGAGCCCCTGACAAAGAGACCTCGCACACGCCCCTACCCTCTAGCCAGAACGGCCTACGACCAGCTGGAGATAGCTGCTTCTAAAGGTACAAACTAGATCTAGCTGAACACATGTCATGATCTGGATAGGTTGTGTAAAACAGTATTTTCCCTTCACCCTCCAATAAATACTTAGTAGGGTCCTTGGTATGAACAACGAGACTCTCTTCTTTATACTCGCTATTCTTAAGCAACTTTTCTCTTGTTAACTGACTTGAGCGTTGGAGGCTCTCCCCTAGAAACACACTCCGGAGAGCTCCTAACCCATGTTCTTCAAAGTCTTGTAGATATCTTCTCATCAAAAGTCCTCGCTTCAAGCCAACATGTCATACAACAAGGATGCTGTCGGGCATAAGGGGGTACCTACAAAAGAAAACACTAAAAGGCAATGGAAAATAAATGTCACAAATTTATGAGGACCTCATAATGGTTTGAGGCCTAATATATGTGCATATGATTGAGTCCCTTGGGACCCCTCTTCATTCTAGTCCTCTCATGGGACATTGGCCTGAGCCTAGCGAGTTCTGGCCTTAAACTCGCTTTAGCAAGCCTTGGCCAGCCAACTGTGCCAGGCCATCACGTAAGTACATAACAACATCCCATTGAATACTATGTGCAAGAGTAATCTAAGTCTACTTGGTAAAGCCACGTTTGGTGCACTAACCTCCCATGCTAGTGGCTCAAGTGTAGGACTAGGCTAGGCAACTTGGTGATACTAACCTTTCACCTTTCCTATGGTTAACTTTGACTAGCATATGGCCAATCTAGTTTGGGTGCACTATGTTCCCACTCTAGCTCCTTAGGTTCAAGGCATACTAGGTAACTAAGTGTACTAAACCTTCGCCCTAAGGTGTACTAGGCTCCCACTTCAGTCCTTCTGGTCTAAGACCTAACTAGACAACCAAGTATTACTAAGCCTCGACCTTCCTTAATGAACCTTGCTTGAAAGAAGGCTTGGCACTTGCTACACTTCAATCAGGCGACCACTACTAGGAATCATGTTTTGCTCCAAGTGCTCATTGTCTTTCCTAGAAAATATTAAGGTACCAAATGTTAGTGTTGTGCCCAAAAGCCAATCATGAGATGTGATGCCCTTCAGCATCATTGTCTTGCGACATGGTGAATTCCGAGGGAGCTTCCGAGGAGGGAGAACATCTGACGGAGAGGTTCCCCAGGTGGGAAAGTACCTGAAATACTTCGAAAAAAGGGTTAGGAGGTCCCCGGGATGACTTTCCGGGGAGGAGCCTCCGACGCCCAAGTTAGTGTCCTGATAGTGAGTGAAATAGTAACACTTAAATGGATATGGGGTCTGGCCTGTATATGTTTTCTGTTGTGCAAGAGTGCCGATGGCAAAAAAAGCCCTCCTGCCAAGTCCTGTTACCCAGTATTTATATAAGTACCTAGCCCGTTTGGATCCTGACACGTGTTCGGTCAGATTCTTTCTGTGCTTTTTGGGCGTAGGGAACAGGTAGCCGTTTGTAGGCTCCTAGTTCTGTGGCTGAGATGGGACTTGGATGATGCCAGGGTGTCAGGCCGCCGTTTCAGGCAGCGTGTGGGCGACCTGTCAGAGGCTCCTTAAATGCTCATTAAATGCTCCTGCCGTACTCCCGAGGTCCTTTGGGTGAGGTCGCCCTCTGGTACGGATGCCCTCCTTCGGGAATCACGCTAGTGGCTCGGGGAGTTCTCTAGCTCGGGAGTTTCGCCTTCGGGGAGAATCTCTCCTGCTTTCAGTAGCTGGTTCTTTTCTCCTGAAGGCGATATGTTCGGTTCCCCGAAAGAGTCAACGACACATTTAGATAACCTGGCGTTTCAGCCGAAGTGCTTACTTCGTCAGCCTCGATCTTGCTTCTGCCGAGGTCTGTGGCAATGCTTCTTTCCGAGCTACGTCAGGCTCCCCGATTAAACCTTTGGGGGAATTGATGCTGGGGGAGGTGATAGCCTTTTGGCTATCAAGATGATTGTATTTTTGCACATTGAGTCATGATATTTTATTAAGGCATTAATCCAGCAATTATGTTTGATTTTTTCCTGTGTAACTTAACAAACATAATTGTAACCCTAGAATAATGATATTCTTAAAAGTCCCTGGTCTAGTATTATTGTGGAGTAGGTTGCAATAATACATAACGACTAGCATATGTGGAGACTAATATGAGATATGTAGTCTACATATGGGTACAAGTTGGAGAACTTGTGTACTGGACCGACCCACCATGAGAACACTACATGGCTCATTGTATGAGTGTCATAAGTGATTCCCATAGTGATCAGGGTATATGTAGTCCTTCGACCTAAGATCATCAAGGTTCCCTACATGTGAGTCACATACTTTGATACTTTCCTTTGTTGCTCGTAACTGAGTGAACTTGAAGGAGGTCATTGGGTATGTCACATATCATGCGGAGGGATTTGTATGATCAAGATGGGATTTGTCCCTCCTATGTAACGGGAGGGATATCTTCAGGCCCCTTGATAGAGTGAGACTTAGAAAATGCATGGCCATGCTCGGATGAGTTGGTATGCGATATCAATGTCATCAGTTTAAGTTAGTCTACTCGGTAATCAAGAAACCAAAGATTGGGCTATACGAGAGTGACACATTCCATGTCTCGTGCTTAGTCTTGATATCTTGGACAAAGGGACAATGGCATATATTGGTGATGATCATAAAGGTATAGTCGAATCATCGACAATCTTGTCACTTGGGTAGCAATGATGTGTTGCTAGACACCGCTCATTGCTTATGATCATAAATGTGATTTATGATCATTGCCAACGTGATAAGAGCCTATTGGGTCGGACACATAGAGCAATTTGGATCATTAGAGTGCATGGGCTAATTATTTGGGTTATGGTTTCACTTTAATTTCGTATTAATAATGGGCCCAAGAGTTGAGCCATTATTAAGCCCGAAATTAAATCCTAATTGGATTAGGGCTTTGAAACCCATTAGGCCTGGAAGTTGAGTCTCACTATAAATACAACTTTTAAGTGAGAAATTCGTAGGTCTCCTTGCCCTAGCCTCCCAAAAGGATAGTCGCACTCTTCTCTTGCAATTCTTTGGAGGATGCAAGCTAGCACTGCGAGCGCAAGAGAAACGCATCTGCCGGGACGTGGTGGAAGCGTGGTGATCCCGAGAGGCTCGTGTGGATACCATTGAGAGCTTGAACACGTCAACTGTTCAGGTTTTGTGATTCGACTCTACAGTTGAGTGAGAGATCTCAATCGAAAATTAGGTATGAAAATTTTCGAACACCCGGTTTACCCTGTTTCACTTGGATCCTGGAGGGTTTCAGTTAAATTTCGCTGCGCTATTTGGCTCCCAAAACCCAACACCAAATGCACTAAGGTAGCTTAACCTTAGGTCCAAAGGGACGTTGGTCATCAGAGCTCTACATCAGCATGCACAGCGGCTACATATTGGACCCTAGAAGACACCAAAAGAAAAGGGGTCAAGGGAATCCTTGGAGTGTTTTTCTTGGGGGCATTCTCTAATGCCCAAGTAAGAAAGTGATATAGCTGGTAGTATCGTCCAAAGCTTCACTTAGTATAATCTCTCCTATAACATAACTTGGAATCATTCCTTTTATAATGCCTCCCAAGCGCAAAGCTCTTACACCAGCCTTACACGTGTTTGGCTAGATCTAGGAGTAGTTGTTAACATCGTTCCAACTGTTCTCTGCAATCAGCTGCTTTGACATAGGCCTTGGAGGCTAAATCACATGCACCTAGAGGCTGCTTTGTAACAGTGTTTGTCCTTACTTTGGACATCAGCACTGAGGCAGGTGGGTTGTGGTACTGGAAGTGAACTCGGCCAGAAGCTTGGGTATCCCAAGGTTGCTGCATGTAGCTGAGGCATCTAATGTTGGACAGACCTTGGGCAGACCTCGGGGTTTTGCGACTTCATGGCCTTTGCCATGCTTTGGCCTTGTTGCCTTCGGCCATCATATGCCCGCCTATAGCTGATGGAAGCTATGCCTCATCAATTGAGCGCAACCTTAGTTCATCTTGCATCAGTCCTTAATCTCTTTTACCAACGTCTCATTTGGGTTCCCCCATGTGTCGGTTACTTCAGCCAACAGTACATTACATCATTTCATCTGAAAGCCATCATTTGCATCCCACCATCCAACACACCCAACATCAGTTCATGTGTGGGTGACTTTATGTCATTTTGTGAATCATTGCCTTGATTCAAGGTTTCTAGGTATACATGTCACACAACAATTGGTGCGAAAGGTCATGCGTTCCTGAAATGTGAAGAAGAGCATTTTCACCTTTTCAGGTCTTCATTAAATGTGACAATTCGTCACACTTGTTTGGGACCTATATATATCCCTTCCCTCAAGTGGGAAACTTACTCTTTGCTATTAGATAATTCTTGCTCCTTATTCCCTAAGTGCTCTTAGACTTTTTTGACATGCTTCCAACAATATATCTGCCCTCAAGTAAAGTTCATTTTTGTTCACTTCTTTTCTTCTTCCAAAGTACCATCATGGCCGAAGCATCCATGTCATGCCCAACATAGCTCCTAACCCATTAGAGAGGTTTAGAGCCCAAAACAAAATGTTTAAACACTCATTTGTGCTTATTAGGTTTGAACTAGTAACCTATTGTCTAAGTATCTTAGGTGTACTAATCATATGAGTTTAAGTACCTTAATTGCATCCTTGGCACATGGAGGCTAATTCTAGCACACCAGGACTCAGTGGGAGGGGCACTAAGTTATGCCTGGATGTTCTTAGGACACATGGGCAGGCACACCTAGGAGACACAGCACCTAATTTGTTTAACACACCAAGATTTCTTGCTCATCAGAAACAAACTAGGCAGCTAGATGGATTATCAAGCCAAACCATCAAAAGCATATGCATGGCAACCAAAACACCAGCTTAAGTTTTGAAAACATTACTTTGTATGCACATGGCTCACACATACATATGTCTCGGTAAGCCTACCATGAACCATCCTAAAGCACACCATATCTGAGAACATACATACATCCACAAGTGAACATAATTGCACTAGCTCACAGAAATCTTCACCATGTCATAATTTAAGCACCACATATGCATATGTATCCAACCTACACAATAGTATCTAGCAACCACACAAAACTTACTAAGCCTACCAAGGCCACCCTAGTGCATTATAACCGAAAAGTGTGTACATACATTTCTTTACACTTAAGTGTACTCAAAAGCATTCAAACAATACATAAACATACTTATTCACCCTATCATAAGTTTATCATAAAATCCCAGGTATTCTAGTGAATTTATTACATGCCACCTGATGCCCGTTGGCATCCTCGTTGTATGACATAGTGGCCTGCAACAGGGACTTTCGGCGGAGAGAGTATCTGAAAAAGGGGCTTCTAGAGGTGGTGGCTGCCTAAAAGATTCAAAGAACGGGGGTTAGGAGATCCCCGGAGTGTTTTTTCGGGGGAGGAGCCTCCGACGCCCAAGTCAGTATTTAACTAGATAGAGAGTAATGGGTAGAGAGTAGTGTCCTCCTTTTTACCAGGGTCATTTCCCAAGTATTTATAGGGAGGTTTGAAGAAAAGGTTGCTCAACACAGCCCGCTCAGATCATGACACGTGTTCGGTTGGATGCAGTCCATACCTTCGAAAATGAGGACCTTTATAGGTCATCTTGGTCAGGAGTTAGGGCCGCAGGAGGTCTGCGTGTCAGGACGTGTACGAGGGCGGCATGTCAGAGGCTCCTTAACCATTTTTGTCATATCCTTGGGACCCATTTGGTGAAAGAGACCTCTTCGGGATAGGTAAGCTTCTTGCCGAGGTTGCTCCAGTTATTCGCGAGTCCCTCGGCATGGGGGACTCCTTTTGGAGGATGTTCTCCTTTATTAAGAATGGTGAGTCTACCTCTCCCGAAGCTGGTCAAGCGATCTTACCGAGGGTGGTAGAACACCGTGTTCCTGAAGTTAATACTATTACTCCCCGAAGGTGATGGTGGATCTCCGAGGTCGGAGGGTCAGGAGGTCAGACCCTGTCTTATCGAGGTTGGTGCTCATATTTCTTGAGGATGATGCTCACCCTTACCGAGGGTTACGCTCTGTCAGAGCTCGGCTTTCTGAAGAGTAATAGCCCTTTGGCCATCACATGCTTCCCTTAGAAAGCCAAAGTGATTTCTTTGGCATGTAGATTCTCAGAGTACTTCATGGGGCCCATTTATGAAGGCTGGCAGTTATTTTGGGTGGGGGACACTTTGTTCTCCAAGGGTGTGCCTTCCCAGATGAGGTAGGTTCTAGGTGCTACTCCTCATCTCTTAGTGAGGCCCTTGGCTTTTCACGAAGTGTGTGTTCCTCCCCTCAAATTTTCTGCCACATGTCAGCGAACCGTCATGTCTTATAATTAGTCTGGCATGCCTCTTCAGACAAGCCTGCCTAGGAATCCATGTTCTCAAGAGGCGTGCCCTCGTCTCCTGTGCTAGATGACATGTGTCACGCAGCTATTATGGGATAGTGGCATCGGTTATAGCAGCCGCGTCTCTTCACCTTCAATAGGTAATTATGGTGGTGATTCACCTTCGAGGGGCAGTTATGGCAATGATTCGCCAACCTCTTTCGGCCCATATAAACCCTCTTTCCCCTCGTTGCCCTCATTTGTTTTCCTTTGCTTCTGTACTGCTCTCGTCTATTCTCAAGCTCTTCCTTCTCTTTTTGTGGGGGTGCTAGCGGCTTTTTATGACGGCGTCTACTAACCCCGACTTCGGCAAACATTTTGGTGGGTTTCCATTCCAAAGGCCCCTAGGTTTCTTCTGTTTTCATTTTTTCTAGAGTCCAAAGTTGTTTTTTTTTTCCCAAAGTCCCTTGGCATTATTTCCCAGAGCCGTTTCCTTTAGCCGAACATGTCTTCCCCTGTCCCAATTATGTTCGTCCAAACTACTCCCGAGAGTTGGCTTCCTCTTATGTCTCATCCGTGTTGTACCACTTCGGAGAAATTAATGAAATGGATGACCAAATTTTTTCTTCCTTCTTATCCCGTTATCCGGTTACCCCGTCCTGGCCTGTTCAGCTTCATGAATAGATCGGACGAGGTTACTATTTTTTGAGCCCAACTTAAGGCCGGAGTTCGGTTCCCTCCGCCGAAGATGATTTGTGACTTTTTCCAATTCCATGGCATAGCCGTGAATCAGCTTCCTCGCAACTGCTATTCTTACTTTAACACTTTTCTCTGCATGTGTAGGGTTTTCAAGATAGAACCCACTTCATCATCTTCATGCAGTATTACAAGCTTTATCTGGTCCTGAAGGGTGGCTTCTATTTCATGCTACCTCGGGGATATGGGAGCAAAAAAATCATGTTCACCTTTGACACCAAGGACAGTTGGCGAGGGTGGCAAAGAAAGTTCTTCTTCCTAACAGTAGCAGAGGCATGGTCACATGTGCCAACAAGGTGGGCCTGGAGGACACTAGAGATGGATGTCGTTGATCCTAAGAAGTTGCTAACTCCCGAGTCAGTAGCGAGGTTTGAGGATTTTGACAGCCGTATCCAAGCTATCGCCGATTGGGATGCCGGGGTCCCACCACACTCCTTGTATCCTTTCCCCATCAGGTGGGATCTCATGACTGAAGAAGTTCTTCAGGAGCTAAGGGTGATCAAGGAGCACAAGAACGACCTCAGCATGCTAGTGTCTCCCATCGATGGAAAGAAGTCGTGGCTAGTGATGCTCATTCAGGAGGAGCTCACTTACGAAGCCCTTGTCGAGAGTAAGTTGATCTCCAAATTTTGCTATAGGTACCTCTTTGGTCTTACACTGATATTTTCTTCCTTTTTTAGAGATGAGCGACCTGTCAGCCACCTTCTACAAGTCCCTCTTCCTCGTACAGGGCGAGAAGGGGGAATAGAAGAAAAAAGGCCACCCCAAAGAGGAGGGTGGCAGCTGGAGGGGGCCCTCCTCAGCCAAGAAAGCGAACAAGGACCCTCTTCCCCCCCTCCGGAAGATGTTGAAGAGGTCGGGGACTAGCCTCTGGTCCACGCCGACCCACCATCAGAGATGGCCATCAGCTCCACTCCCCGGAGTCCCGTCGCTTCGGCGGATATCCTGGGCACTTCGGTAGGAGGCCCTTCTGCCGAGGAGCTCAAGGAGTGAAGACGAAACAAGGGCAAACACGTCCCTACTGATGTGGAGGAAGTCCACGATTCGGACAACGACATCGCTGAGGTCCCACCAAGTTTTCCCCTTAGCCATTTCTTAACAAATTTGAACATTTTTAGCATTCTCCATCTTTTAGATGTATGGCTAAGGAACAATGTATTGATGGAACTGTGGTGTGACTTTGAAGAAGAACTGGCACCCTCGGCATGGATGGTTGAGCACGCCCGAAAGTTGGCCATTCAAGACTCCCATATCCCGAATGATAGGGTTCTAAGGGAGCCTTTCTGGTCTTTCACAGAGGACATGAATTTGTTTTCCGAAGACAGCCAGCAAATGGCTCCCCAAATGGCGAGGGGCGTGGTCACCCAAGCCACTTTCAAGTCCTCGGCGGATGAATGCCCGAACGAGGAAGTCCTCGCTGCGAGGATGTCCTAACACACTGCCCATGTATTCTTTAGGCCTTCATCTTTTCTCCAAATTTTTGTAAGTGTTTAGTTTTCTTTTGTAAAACTTCACCAAATGCCCTTCTTTTTTGTAGCTCTTAGCGTACAGCGGATATTTCAGAGCTTAGGCAGCGAAATAGTCTTCGGTCCGATCTTGGGCTGAAGATCGTCTAGAGAAGGCCAATGTATTTTGTGCCAACTCGGTCGTTCAGAACGCCGAGTTCAACAAAATAGCCAAGGAGGAGGTTGCCAAGCTTTGAGAGGAGTTCTTGAAGGGTCAAGAGGAACTCTTAAAGGATTTCTCCCAGAAGATGCCCGACCTCGGTGTGAAGGTTGTTGAGCTAACTTTGGCCAATGAGGCCTACCAGAAGGAGAAAGAGAAGGACTCTGCTCTCCTGACGAAGGCCCTCCCTGATGATGCTGATCTTCAAGCCGAGGTCGAAGCATTGAAGAAAGAGACAAAGAAGAAGAAGAAGGCAAAGAAGCTTGAGAAGGAGGTTGCCAGGTTGGAGAATGAGCTGGATGCCTTGCCCATCGAGAAAGACAAGGCTGACCAAGCAACCAACGTTGCTTTTCAGGACGGCTTTTGTCTGGCTTGACATCAAGTTTTGACAAAGCACCCCGACCTCGACCTCTCCTTTCTAGCAGCCTTGGACATCCCCGAGGAGCCTCGTTGGGCCTGGTCCAAGATAGATTACCTCAACCTACCATTCGTCCTTCCTTCGGCTCCAAAAGCCGTGACAAAGGATGCTAGGGAGGGAGCATTTCATGGTAGCGGGGTCCCTTAGGTGTCCAGGGTTTTACTTTTCCTTTTTCTTTGTACCCTTCTTCTTGTAATCTCCTCCTTGTAATAAGGCTCCTTAATAAAATTCTTTCTTTCCTCCAAAATGTTGGTTAAGTCTCAAGGCAAGTTTCTCCTTTAGTAATCTCCGGTTCCAAGAGTTAGTTTGACCACTTTCAATCTAGTACCCTCGGCAAGATACTTTTCACGAAATTATGAACCATGTTCGGCACAATGCCAGTTTTGCCAAAGCTTTGCCTCATTTTTATCAGCCACGTTTGGTTGACGCGCCTTCGGAGAGAATGTGTGATTTTCACAAGTAAATACTCGCACCTTGTTCAGCTAGATTTCTTAGGTGGGGCTATTTTTCCCCGAAAGCTTTTCTGTACTTAGAAATTTTTCTATGTTTACAATTTCCTAAAAAAATTTCTAAGTGTAGAATTTCTTCAGAGCATCTGAATGCCATGTGTTTTTCAATTCTCTGCCTTCGGTATCACCGAGCTTATAGACTCCTAGTCGAACCTCGTCAAGGACCAAATAAGGCCCTTCCTAGTTTTCCCAAAGTACTTCGTGAGATGATCTTCGGGGTTTAAACTCAGCGTTTTGGAGAACAAGGTCTCCCTTCCTGATTCCTTTTCGCTTGACATGCAAGTTCGCAGCTATGGCTACCCTTTGCAGAAAAGCTTTTCTTCTAAGCTCAGCCTCTTCTCTGTGTTTGTCAATTAGGTCGAGCTTAGTTCTCAACTGGAGATCATTCCCTTTTTTGTCCAACACTTGTATCCTAACCGATGGTTGGACAACCTCAATTGGAATGATGGCCTTTATTCTAAAGACGAGTGAGAAAGGCGTCTCACCCGTGGCTCTTCGGGGAATTGTCCAATAGCTCCATAGCACGCTAGGAAGTTCTCTTGACCATTTTCCTTTGGTTCCCTCAATCTCTTTTTCAAATCATCCTTTATGGTTCTGTTAGACACCTTTACCTGTCCGTTGCTCTGGGCATGAGCAACCGGGGCGAAGCGCATTCTTATCCCGAGGTCGGCAGTGAACTCTTGGAATCCCATGTCAAAAAACTGGGAACCATTGTCCGCGACTATCACCCTCGGTATGCAGAACCTAGACATGATGTTTTTCCAAACGAATTTATGTATGTCCTTCACCGAAATGGTAGTCAGGGGCTCTGCTTCTATCCATTTGGGGAAGTAATCTATTGCCACTACGCAAGTTTCATTCCTCTAGGTGGAGTTGGGAGAGGCTCAATAAGTTCAATACCCCATACTGCGAAGGGACAAGGGTAGTTCACCGAAGTTATCATTTCTGAAGGCAGCCTCTGGATGTTGGTGTGTCTTTGGCAATTGCTACATCTTCAAACAAACCGTCTCGCGTCCTTTCTTAGGGTGGGCCAGAAATACCCCTAGTGAAGTAGTACTCCTACCAGGGCATCAATTCCTATGTAAGAACCACAAGCCCCCTCGTGGACTTCTTTAAGGACTGTCTCCACGTCCTCTTCGCTGACACACCTTTGCAGGGGATTCGCGTGCCCCTGTCGATATAACTCTTCTCGAATTAGAAAATATCATCCGGAACATTTTGGCACTTTTTCTACTTCATGAGGCTTTTAGGGAAGCTCTAAGGTTATGAGAAACTTTTTTATCGGATTTTTCCATCCACTTTCCAAGGCTGCTTCGCTAATTATTGCTACGCTCAGGTGACTTACTACTTCGGTGGACTTTTTTGACTTGGCCAGAGTATCTGCTTCAGCATTGTCTCAGCGAGGGACGTTCTCGATGTGCACTACGTCGAACTCTTAAATGAGTTTTGATACAAGCTCATGATACTTTGCCAAAGTTGGGTCCTTCGCACTATAGTCCCCTACCATCTGTCGAACCACTAGCTGAGAATCCCTATGGGCCTTTAGGCTTCTCATGCCAATTCTTCTAGCAAGGCGTCAACCTGCTATAAGAGCTTCATATTTTGCCATATTGTTGGTGACGTTAAACCCAAATTTGATGGCTTTCATAGCTTCCATGCCTTCGGGACCACGAAGAATTACTCCACCTGTTTGATGTTCGGAACTGGAGGCCCCGTCAAAAAATAGAGTCCACTCAGGTTCATTATTTTTGAGGTTAGGTTGACTTTCTTCGGCCATCGGTACCTCGACAATGAAATCTGCTAATCCTTGAGCTTTTATTGTCTTCCTTGGCTCATAGGTGATATCATACTCGCCGAGCTCGTTGCACCATTTCAAAACCCTTCCCGAGTGATCTACCCTCTTCATGATATCCCGAAGGGGCAGGTTACTTCTTATGATAATGGGATGACCTTGGAAATACGGATGGAGCCTTCTGCTTGCAAGTACTATAGCATAAATAGCCTTTTGTAGCAAGGGGTACCTGACTTCGGCACCATGCAGGGACTTGCTCACATAGTATACTGGCCATTACTTTGCCCCCTCTTCCTTTACAAGGACTGAACTTACCGCCTTTTCGGTGACGACAATGTATAGTATAAGGGGTTCTCCTTCCCATGGCTGCTGAAGTGTTGACAGACGAGTTAGATAGGCTTTAAGCTCTTCCCAGGCCTTTTGGCAGTCTTTATTCAAAGGATGCACCTCAGTTCCGAGATCACTACCATTTTTTGCTGCCTTAGTGAGGACCTTAAAAAATGGTCAGCAGTAGTCCCCAGACCTGGAAATGAACCTGCTGAGGGACATGATTCTCCCTATCAGTCTTTGTACACCCTTAGTCATTGTGGGACTTCGGAATCCCAGCAAGGCCTTGACCTTTTCCGAATTGGTGTCGATACCTCTCTCCGACACAGTGAATCCGAGGAACTTCCTTGCATTCACCCTGAATACACATTTTTTAGGGTTGAGACAAATTCCGAAGGTCCTCAGCTGGTGGAATGTTTCCTCTATGTCCGTGATATGACTACTAGGCAGTTTGCTCTTAACTATCATATCATCGATGTGGACTTCCATGTTTCCCCCGATTTGGGAGTTGAAGACCCTATTCATCAACCTTTGGTACATGGCTCCCGCATTCTTAAGCCCGAAGGGCATTCTAACATAGCAGTATGTGCCGACTTCAGTAATGAAGGCAGTCTTTTCCTCATCTTCAGGATCCATCCTAATTTGATGGTACCCACTGAAGGCGTCAAGGAATCTAAGGAGGCCATATTCGGCGGTTGAATCTACCAATTAATCTATTGGTGGCAGAGGATATGAATCTTTACGGCAAGCATCGTTCACGTTTCGAAAGTCGACGCACATTCGGAGTTTATCACTCCCTTCCTTCATGGTGATAAGCACATTACTAAGCCATTTGGGATATTTGACTTCCATGATTACACTAGCTTACATTAGGTGTTGGACTTCAGTTTTGACGAAATTGTTCTTATGCCCCGAAAGGCTTTGGTTTTTTTGTCAGATAGGCTTTGCCTCTGGGCACACCTTAAAGCTATGTTGGATTATGTGAGGATCTACCCTAGGCATGTCCTTCAGGGAGTAGGCAAACAGATCTTTGTTCATTAATAGGAAAGATACAAGTTTTTCCTTGTCACCGTCGGCCAGTTTTTTCCCCATTCGGGTACTTTGGCTTGGGCAAGTTCTACGTCTTTTGTTCTATTTTCTTGGGGTCTTCTGTTTATTCTCCCCTTGCCTCCCCTGCGAGCACGACCCTTGGTCCCAAAGTCTATGCGTAGCTCTTCAGTGGGACCTTTCTTGCTTTTACAAAGACCTTTCTCACTTCCCCTTGGTTGATGAAGATCTCATCATCTCCCTTCTTTGTTGCGAAGGTGATGGTCAAGTATTTCACATCTAGGCAGATGTGGAGGTTTCCTTGGGTCTACCTCCAAAGGATGGCATTATATGATGAAGGGACATCTATGACGATGAACCTTGTCATTGTAGAAGCAAAAAGCTCTTCCTTGTTTTGCGGTGACATTCCCCTTAGCATTAGGGGGAGGTCAATCCATCCAAGGACAGGGAGTTCAGACGGACCTACTCCGAAGGTAGGGGAGGTAACAAGCTTGAGATCGCCTCTAGGGATGCCCAAACTCGGCAACAGATGAGAGAATAAGACATCAATGTTAGAACCATCATTGAGGAGTACTCTTTTGACAACCCAACTCCCTATCCTTGCCATGATTAGAAGTGGGTCATCATGAGGGAATACCATGGTAGACCCATTTTTTCAAACAAGCTTTTTTGATGGGTCACCGAATTTCATTACCGAAATCTCCCTGGCTTTTCTTTTTCTTTCTGCCGAAGGCAGTCCGGTTGTAATCGTCTGTATTATTCTAACTGGAGGTGGCGGATGTCTTTTGGGACTTCGATTCCGGCGCCTATCGGAATTATATTCGTCGTCATCTCTTTTCCTTTCCTCTTACCTCCTCCCCTTCGGAGAAGGCATCCGCAGGTAATGCCGATGTTGGCCCTGCTTTATTAGGGACTTGATGTACTTCCTTAGCTAGAAGCAATCCTCGGTGTCATGCCCATAATCCCGATGGAATTGGCAAAACTTATTCATATTTTTCTTATCTTCGGAAGTCATGGCCTTCGGACGTTGGATTGGGTTTCCTTGCCTTCTCATGGCCATCAGTATGTTTGTTCGGGAGGTGTTAAAGGGAGTAAATGACATGGGTCTTTTCCCCTTCCGCTTCTGAGTTTCCCCCCCCCTCAGCTAGGTACTGGGGTTGATGGCTTTCGTCTTCGGGATGATGATGGTTAGGCTTTGATCCTCCCATTCTTAGCTCTTCGGTTGTCATGTGCTGTTTGGTTTTGCTGTAGAACTCGCCAAGGGTGTCCAGAGGGTCTTTCGAGAACTCGTAAAAGAGTTGTGAGTCCCGCTGAACTCCCCGTATCATGGCGAGGATGAGTATTTCAGGGCGGAAGTCTAGCACGCTCAGGGCCTCTCGGTTAAATCTTTCGACATAGTCATGAATGGTTTCCCCATTCCTCTGTGCTATGTCGAACATATGGATTGGCATATTTGCTTCTGTCTGTTGCCGATGAACTATTGTGTGAATGTTGTGGACAGCTCTTGGAAACTCATTATTGTCCCAGGGGCTAGTGAGTTATACCACGTAGTTGCCGGACCGGAGAAGGTCACCTCAAAGCATTTGCAAAGGGTGGCATCATCGGTGCCATATAGCACCATGCTACGTCTGTACTTGGTTAGGTGGGCCTGAGGGTCACTATGCCCATCATAGGTTTCCAAGCGAGGGACTTGAAAGTTGCTTGGCATTGGCGCTTCTACTATCGTTCGGACAAAGGGTGACTTTTATCCAGTGAAGGCATCAGATAACCTTGACCATACTGGCTTTCAGACGATCTGCCTCTCTACTTTTTCTAGCCTCTTTAGGATTTTTTCCATCAGGATGGCGGCCCTGGGCTATCCTCGTTGCTCGGAGGCCTCCAGGAAAGGAGAATGACGCTGCCTCTTCGGGGAGTAACTTCGGCGGTGGGGAGATTGTGATATTTCCTCCGGTGAAGAACTTTCCCAGCGAGAACTCCTAGCCCTTTTGACACCATTTCTCTAACACGTCGGACTCTGGGAGGTACGTTCTCCATTGAGGATTCATCGTGGATGTCTCTGCTTTCCAAACACCAGTGAGTTGATTTCAGGCTTTTCTCTCGATCGGGCATTGGCGAGGGTGCCTTTCGCGCCGAAGGTTGTTGTGACCACCTCTGGTCCAGTTGCTGCGTCATTTGAGCCACAATTGAGCATTCAAAATCACACAAAACGCTCATTGTGACGATTAGAGGATGTTCGTCCTCAGGCAAGGAAGTCCCTACGGCGGATCGCTCGGTCACCGGTTGAGCTTCCGGTGCGGACGGGGACTTCAGGAGCCCCTTGTGTAGTGCCAAATGATGCTCATTGGCATCCTCATTGTACGACATGGTGGCCTGCAACATGGACTTTCGGCGAAAAGGGTGTCTGAAAAAGAGGCTTCTAGAGGTGGCGGTTGCCTAAAAGATTCAAAGAATGGGGGTTAAGAGATCCCTGGAGTGCTTTTTCGGGGGAGGAGCCTCCGACGCCCAAGTTAGTATTTAACTAGATGGAGAGTAATGGGTAGAGAGTAGTGTTCTCCTTCTTACCAAGGTCATTTCCCAAGTATTTATAGGGTTGTGTCAAGAAAAGCTTGCTCGACACAGCTCGCTCAGATTATGACATGTGTTCATTTGGATGCAGTTCATACCTTCATAAACGGGGACCTCTATAGGCCGTCTTGGTCAGGAGTTAGGGCCATGGGAGGTCTATGTGTTAGGACGTGTACGAGGGCGGCGTGTCAGAGGCTCCTTAACCATTTTTTTCGTATCCTTGAGACCCCTTTGGTGAAAGAGACCTCTTCTGGATGGGAGATCTTCTTGCCGTGGTTGCTCCAATTATTCGCGAGTCCCTCGGCACGGGGAACTTCTTTCAAAGGATGTTCTCCTCTTCCGAGGATGGTGAGTCTACCTCTCCGCAAGCTGGTCGTGCCATTTTACCAAGGGTGGTAGAACACCGTGTTCCCAAAGTTAATACTATCACTCCCCGAAGGTTATGGTGGATCTCCGAGGTTGGGGGGTCAGGAGGTCAGACCCTATCTTACCAAGGTTGTCGCTCGTATTTCTTGAGGATGATGCTCACCCTTACAGAGGGTGATGCTCTGTCAGACCTTGGCTTTCCAAAGAGGAATAGCCCTTGGGCCATCACCACCTTTACATACTTCTACCTGAAACACTTATTCACAAGAACATCCATACAAGCATATCATAAGTGCCACCAAAACGGATCCATCACACAAACACTTTGTTCCCACAACTCTAGACATGTAAAGCCTGCAAGTCATAAAAACACAAGCGTTAGCTTCTTTCACAAGAAACCAATAACACTTAGAATATTGGGCAAAGAACTTCACAACTTATTACCTTACCAAAACCTGAAAGTGTAATTCAACACTTAGCTTCCATATTTCAGAAGGAAGCCCTTTCCTACAACATAAACAATAAGTCCATGACTTTTACAGCTCAGAAATGACTTAACATGGCCTTTAAGGCCTAAATTTAAGTTTAGCTCAAGCTTAACCGAATCACTTCTAAGCTCATGTAAAGAAAACATGAAACCAAGGAAAACTACAAGCATATACATAACAAAATATCTATCTATGATGGGTTAGCATGCACAAACAAGCATAAAAGCACACATTAACACACACACCACAAAACACCAGCTAAAAGGTCTAGCAACCAGAATCTCAGATTCACCTAGTTTTGGGTAACCTTTAATGAAATCCAATCAAATTTAAGAGCTCCCTATCATAGGAATTAAGTTGGCCTTCTCAATTCTTAGCTCTAATGCATGCCAAATAAAGCTAATTAGCATCAAACCCATAGTTGCCAGGTAACCCTAGCTCTCTTAGCTACTTAGGATCCATTGGCCTAATTTCCATCACCTAAGTGCACATAATTCACTAGCATAACATAGTTTATCTATGAATTGATTAACGAGTCCTCAAGTCCTTACCACCACTTACTAATCCTTGTTGGCCGAAGCTTCGTAAGCTTGAATTGTGCGCCACTTAGTTTCTTTTTGCTCTAAACTTCCTCCTTAGCTCAAATGGTGCATGAATTCACTTCCTCCACTAAGAGTTTGCTATGATTTGTCTTGGTTGCTCATAGAACTCGCTTAGACTCTCAAGAACATGAGCTTGAGTGTTCAACAATGGAAGATACAACTAGTTAGAGCAAAAAGAAGGCTTAGTGGAGCATGCATAGACCCACATTTGCCAAGTGGTGACACAAATGGGTTAATCACTCACTTAAGGAAGCTACTAACTTGCATGAATCATTCTAGTCATTACACAAATTATTCCTCCAAATTAACCACTCGATTGCCCTGCAATTCAGTCCCTTACCTTCATAAATCATCAATTCCATCTTCCTTCTTGGTCAAGTAATTCATGAACACAAAAGGTTCAACCACTCAAACAACAAACAAGCTTGATTCTAAATTCTATTTTTTCAGGTTCAAAGAGCTCAATCTTAGTGTCTCTAGCTTTATTCTCCTTATATCCCCTAGCCCATGGCCTTTGTGCCAAGTTTTAAAGGCCATAACAACCTCCCCTCCTTAAGAAATTTAGTCCTCCAAATTCCCTTGAAGTCTAGGTACCAAACTTGGATAGCTCTTAAGCATTTTAGCTTCAACTTCCCATGTGTCTGCTTCTTTAGAATGATTAGTCCATTAGTGTTTAATCATAGGTCTCCATATGCCCGTCGGCATCTTTGTTATGTACCATAGAGAGCCTGAGGTAGGAGCTTCCGGTATTGAGGTGTTTGGATGAGGGAATTATGGCGCGAAGATGGTTGCAAGACTCAGGAAAACAAGGGTTAGGGACTCCCCGGAGTGTGTTTCCGGGGGGGAGCCTCTGACGCCCAAGTCAGTATTTGTGAGAACAAAAGGTAGAATAGCAAGAGTAAAGAGTAGAACATAGCAAGAATTCTTTCCCTTGTTTTACCAAAAGTCCTCTGCAAGTATTTATAGCAGGGCATATAGAGAAGGCTGTTTGGCACAGCCCGTTCTGATCATGACACGTGTGTGGTCAGATGTCGCCTTAACCTTTGAAGATGGGTATCTCTAGCTGTCTATAAGCCATTCTAGCCAGAGGTCAGGGGCGTGTGTGAGGGCTGTGTCAGAGGCTCCTTCACCGTGTGGAAGGCCTCTATGTCAAAGGCTATTCAACCATTTTTGTCATACCTCCCAGACCTCTTTAGGGAAGTAGACCCTTTCGGGATATGAGACTCCTTCAGGACAGAAAGTCCTCTTCCGAGAGGTCCTTTGGCTGGGTGATGCACCTTCAAGAGGCACTATCCCTTGCCGAGGATGGAGATGCACTTCCCTAAAGTTGGTGGGCTCAAATATCCGAGGGTGGTAGTATGTACGTTTTCCTGAGGTCGGTTTAGCTAATCCTGGGGATGGTTATTGGTAACCCGAGGATGGTGTTAGCCCTCCTTTCCTGAGGTTGGTCATATGTGTTATCCGAGGGTGGTGCTCATTGAGCAAGCTTAGGAATCCTTCAGGGGTAATAGCCCTTCGGCAATCAATTCCAAAATGGTTCTTTCAATCTACCTATCTTTCTGTGGATGGTATACTGAGCTAAAATTTAACTTTGTGGCTAATGCAGGATGCAATACCTTTAGAATCTGGATACAAATCTAAAGTCACTACCAGAGACAATATCATTTGCCATACCATGCATCCTCACTATCCTTCTTTTGCTCCCTCTGTGCTTTGTAATGAAAAATTGTTAATGAAGCTCATTTCTTCAACAATTTGGCTAAGTCCTTAGTCTTGTTACGAAGTCACCTTCAGTCAACGCCCCTTAGGAAGATATATAGTTTACATATGCACTTTTACCCACATCCATATTCGAATGACCATCTTTGGCATATTTTAAACCACTTTTTCCCTGAAAGAATTTTTCTAAGTATGCAAGCTCACTTATGCATCTTAGAAAGTAATCATCTTCGGTTTTCCACCTTTGACATTGAACATGTTAGGCCGGAGGAAGCCATCTCCTTCCAGGTACTTTTGCCCAACTTTTTTCTTGAAATTTCTTCTACGTGTGCGAATTCAATTAGGCGCTTTTGGGAGATGACCATCTTCAACCATGTTCGGTCGCACATTTTTCAGCATCACTATACTTCTTTATGAAGCAGTTAAATGCCTTTCTTACTAACCATGTTCGGTTCCCCCCCCCCCTCCGGGGGAAGCGAGCATGATTGATCTTCTCCCTCAGAAGAGAACATGTTCGCTCATCATGCCTTGCCTTTCGTGAAAATGTATAGTTCTACACATAGGCACTTTCGGGAGAAACTCCATTTGGTTTTTACACAATGTTCGGTCAACCACCCTCGGTGAGAATTGTACAATTTTTCCCTTAGAAAAACTTATAAGTGTAGAATGTTTTCAAAGAATCTGAATGCCATGTATTTTTCAATTCTCCACTTTCGATGTTACCGAGCTTCTAGACTCCTGGCCGAACTTCATCGAGGACCAAGTAATGTCCATCCCAGTTCGCCCGAAATACTCCGTGAGATGGTTTTCGAGGCTTAAATTCAACTTTACGGAGGATAAGCTCTCCCTTCTTGATTCCTTTTTGTTTAACATGCGAGTTGGTAGCAAGAGCTACTCTCAAACTCAGAGAAAGGCAATAAAAGCCCTCAGCCAAAGGCAAGAGCTACATTGTCACTCAGCCATTCATCTATAAAGTTTAAAATGCCAAAAATTCCCAAACTCAGAGAAAAATGGCTGAGGGACAAACCTGGTGGAAACTCGGTGACGTCTTCCTTGGAGTCCTTGACCTCTTGAACTTTGGCTGGGATTTGCTTGCCTTTACTCCTGTGGTGCTCTTCAAGCTCCTCAGAAGAAATATCCCCAACCGGAGTCTCCAAGGTCTCCGTCATAGTGTCAGAACTCAGCGAAGTTTAGTGGGTAGCCGGTTTCGAAGGTGGGTCGGCGCTAACAGAAGACTGGTCCTGCGCCCCCATAACATCCTTAGGAGGGGGAGGGAGAGAACCTTCCTTGGCCTTCTTAGACCTCGGGGCCGAAGATGGTCCCCCAGGCCCTTTCTTCCTCTTCACAATAGCCTTCTTCGTTTGGTGCTCCCTCTTCTCAGCCTGCCCATGGAAGAGGGACTTGTAGAAGGCAGCAGATTGATCACCCATCTCTGACACCATAAATCCGAGGAACTTGCCTGAATTTACCCCGAATATGCACTTCTCTGAGTTAAGGCGGACACCGAATTCCCGAAGTCAGTGAAATGTTTCTTCTAAGTCTATGATATGACTACTAGACAGTTTGCTCTTAACTATCACATCATCTATGTAGACTTCCTTGTTCCTCCCGATTTGGGAGTCGAAGACCCCGTTCATCAATCTTTGGTACATGGCCCCTACATTCTTAAGCCCGAAGGACATTTTAACATAACAGTAGGTACCCCCTTTGGTGATCCGCTGAATTTGGTGATATCTGCTGAATGCGTCGAGGAAGCTAAGAAGGCCATATACGGCAGTTAAGTCCACCAATTGGTCTATTGGCGGCAAAGGATATGAATCCTTGGGGCAAGCATCATTAACGTTTCGGAAGTCGATGCACATTTGGAGTTTGTCACTCCCCTCCTTCATTGCGATAACAACGTTACTAAGCCATTCGGGATATTTGACCTCCTTTATTATGCCTGCCACTGTCAACCGTTGGACTTCAGCCTTGATGAAATTGTTCTTATGAGCCGAGAGGCTTCTCTTTTTTTGGCGAATGGGCTTCACGTCAGAGTGTATCTTAAGACTATGTTGGATTATGCGAGGGTCTACCCCAAGCATCTCCTTCGGTGAGTAGGCAAATAGATATTTGTTCATTAAAAAGAAAGATACAAGCCTTTGCTTGTCACCTTCGGCCAACTATTTCCCTACACGGGTACTTCACGCCGGAACAAGTTCTACATTCTCAGTTTCAAATTTCTCTAGGTCGCTTGTCTCTCCTTCTGTAGCCTCTTCTGCCGATATGCTCTTCTCTTCCGAGGTCTGTGTGTTAACTTTCATTGGGCTCTGCCTTACCCTCATGAAAACCTTCCTGACTTCGTTCTGATCAATAAATATCTCTGTGTCCCCTTCCTTCGCTGCGAAGGTGACCGTCAGGAATTCATATATGAGCAGATGTGAAGATTCCCGTGAGTTTGCCTTTTGAGGATGGCATTGTACAAAGAAATGACATCAATGACTATGAACCTAGTCGAGGTGGAGGCAAAGGGCTCTTTGTTGCTCTGAACAGAAGTTCCCTTTAAGATCAGAAGTAAGTCTATCCACCCAAGGACAGGGAGTTCGGACAAACCTATAGCGAATGTAAGGAAGGTGACAGGTATGAGGTCACTTCTTCTGATGCCCAAGTTCAGTAGCAGATTGGAGAATAGGACATCGGTGTTGGAATTGTCATCGAGGAGGACCCTTTTCACGTCCCAACTCCCTATTCTTGCCATGACAAAAAAGTGAGTCATCGTGAGGGAATACCACGGTAGACCCAACTTTTCGAACAAGCTTGTTTGACGGGTTACCGAATCCCATTATTGAGACTTCCCTTATTTGTCACTTTCTCTCGGCCAAGGGTATCCCAGTGGTGATTGTTTGGACTACCCCCGCCCGAGGTGGTGGATTTTTCCGGGGACTTCGTTTCTGACGTCGGTCAGAATCATAGTCCTCATCTACTTTTCTCTTCTTCCCTCCTTCCCTTGGGGGAGGGCATCCCCAGGTATCGTCAAAGTTGGCCCTGCTTGATCAAAGATTCGATATACTTCCTTAGCTAGAAGCAATCCTCAGAGTCATGGCCGTGATCTTGATGGAACTGATAGTAATTCATCATATTTTTCTTGTTTTCCAAGGTCATGCCCTACGGTCGTTGGATGTAGGTGCCTTGCCTTTCCATTGCCAACAGTATGTTCGTTCTTGTGGTGTTCAAGGGGGTGAATGTCATTGGCTTCTTCCCCCTCTACTTTCGAGGTCTCCCTTCACCTTCAGTTGGATACCGAGGTTGGTTGGTTTGTCCTTCGGGGTGAGTATGGTCAGACTTTGGCCCCATCATCCTAAGGTCCTCAGCCGTCATGTGTTGTTCCACCCTTCAATAGAATTCTCTGAGGGTGTCTGGGGGGTCTTTAGAGAACTCATAGAAGAGTTGTAAGTCTCTCTGAAGTCCTCTTATCATGGCGAGGATGCGTATTTTAGGACGAAAGTTTGGCACACTCAAGGCCTCGTGATTGAACCTTTCAACATAGTCACAAATGATCACCCCATTCATTTGCGCTAAGTCAAACATCTAAATGGGCATCTTCGCTGTCAGCCTGCTGCAGATAAACTGCTGCATGAACATCATGAACAGCTCCTGGAAAGTAGTTATAGTTCCAGGGACGAGGGAGTTGTACCATGCAATTGCCAGGCCGGAGAGGGTGACCTCAAAGCACTTGCAAAGGGCGGCATCATTGGCACCATGTAGCACCATACTACGCCTGTACTTGGTTAGGTGGGCTTGAGGGTCACTATGCCCATCATAGATTTCCAAGCGAGATACTCGAAAATTGCTTGGCATTGGTGCTTCAACTACCGTCCGGATGAAGGGTGACTCCTCTCTGGTGAAGGTCTTAGATAACCTTGACCAGGCAGTCTTTCGGGCAATCTGCCTCTCTACTTTTTCCAACCTCTCCAGGATCTTCTCCATGAGGGTGGTAGTACTAGTTTCTTCTCGTTGCTTGGTGACTTCTGGCAACAGAGAGCGACATCTCCTTTTTGGGGAGTAACTTCATCGGCATGGGGATTGTGACCTCTCATCTGATGATGAGCTCCGCCGACAGGAAGTTTTTGGTACTTTTGACCCCGTATCTCCAACACGATGACCTCTGGGGGGTACGTCCTCCATTAAGGACTCATCGCAGAAGTCATCACTTCCTGAACTCCAATGAGTAGACTTCGGACTTCTCTTCAGGCGGGTAGCTGGTGAAGAGGCCCTTCGGCCCAAAGGTGGTTGTGGCCACCTTTGGTCAAGCTGTTGTGTCATCTCAGCCACAACAGAGCGCTGAAAGTCATGCAAGAAGCTCATCATGACCGTTAGAGGACATTCATCCTCAGGCAAATAAGTCTCTACGGTGGGTTGTTCGGTCGCCGGTTAAGTTTCTGGCACGGATGAGGACTTCGGGAGTCCTTTGTCCTTAGAACGTTGAGTCTAAACAACAACGACTTGGGAGTGATTTCCCACAGACAGCGCCAAATGATGCCTATCAGCATCTTCATTATGTAACATGGTGAGCCTGAGGTAGGAACTTCCGGTGTGGAGGTGTCTGGATGAATGAATTCTGGCGCGAAGGTGGCTGCAAGACTTAGGAAAATAAGGGTTAGGGACTCCCCAGAGTCTGTTTTTGAGGGGGAGCCTCTGATACCCAAGTCAGTATTTGTGAGAACCAAAGGTAGAATAGTAAGAGAATAAAGAGCAGAAGATAGCAAGAATTCTCTTCCTTGTTTTACCAAAAGTCCTATATAAGTAGTTACAAGAGGGCGTATAGAGAAGGATGTTTGTCACAGCCCGTTCTGATCATGACACGTGTGTGGTCGGATGTGGTCCTTACCTTTGGAGATGGGTATCTCTGGCGGAGGTCAGGGGTGTGTGCGAAGGCTGTGTCAGAGGCTCCTTCACTGTGTGGAAGGCCTCCGTGTCAGAGGCTCTTCAACCATTTTTGTCATACCTCCCAGACCTATTCGGGAAAGTAGACCTGTTTGGGATATGAGACTCCTTCGGGATAGGAAGTCCCCTTCGTGGAGGTCCTTTGGCTAAGTGATGCACCTTCGGGAGGCGCTATCCCTTGCCGAGGATGGAGATGCACTCTCCCGAAGTTGGTGGGCTCTAATATCCGAGGATGGCGGTATATATGTTTTCCTGACGTCAGTTTAGCCAATCCTGGAGATGGTTGTTGGTAACCAAGGTCGAGGCCAGGTACCTTCCGAGGATGGTGTTAGCCTTCTTTTCCTGAGGTTGGTGATATGTGTTATCCGAGGGTGGTGTTCATCGAGCAAGCTTGGGAATCCTTTAGGGGTAATAGCCCTTCGGCTCTCAATACTAAAATGGTTCTTTCAATCTACCTATCTTTCTATGGATGGTATACTATGCTAAATTTTAACTTTGTGCCTAATGCAAGATGCAAGTCCTCTAGAATTTGGATACAAATCTAGAGTCACTACCAGAGACAATATCATTTTGCTTACCATGCATCCTCACTATCCTTCTAATATAGAGCTGAGCCAACTTATCCAAAGAATGAGTAAGGTTTATAAGCAAAAAGTGGCATACCATAGTCAACCTATCCACTATGACCCATAATGTGTTGTGCTTTCTTTTGGTCAGTGGCATACCCACTACAAAGTCCATAGATATAGAACCCCACTTTCTTTTTGGTATAGGTAATCTTTGTAGCTTATGATCAGGCCTTTGGTGCTCAACCTTGATTTGTTGGCAAGTCTTACGCTTAGTCATATAAGCACCAATCTCAAGTTTCATGTATGACCACCAGAAGTTTGATCTCAAGTCTTTGTAGATCTTTTAAGCTCTAAGATGTACACTTAGCATACTAGAGTGGGCTTTTTCTAGAATCTATTTCCTAAGACCATCCTTCTCAAGCACATAGATTCTATCCTAGAAGTATAACAATCCATGCCTAAAGGAGAAGCCTTGCATAACTTTCCTTGTTTTTGCCCACAAACTCTAGGAAGCTTCTCATCTTGCATCCATGCATCATGTATTAGGCCTTTGCATTCTGACCTAATGGTTAGGACCTTCACCTAGTCCATCTCCCATTGCTCCCACTCTCAGGCTAACTGAGTTAAACCAAGTACCTCTATTCTAGTAGGCTCTCCAGTGGCCTTAAGTACTCCAGTGTGCTTCCTGCTGAGAGCATCAGTTGCTACATTAGCTTTGCCAACTGTATACTCAATGATGCACTGAAAATCCTTCAAGTACTCAAGCCATCTCCTTTTCCTCATGTTCAAGACTTTCTGTGTAAATAAATACTTCAGACTCTTGTGGTCTGTGAAGACTTGAAACTTGCTTCCTAGCAAGTAGTGTCCCCACTACTTAAGAGGAACAATCACTGCTGCTAATTCCTGATCATGAACTTATAGTTCTTCTCATGAGACTTATGCTGCCATGATCCATAGAAGTGTCAGTGCATAGTTCATGCTCCTTGGTAGGGTTTGGCAAACCCAGTATTGGGGCTGTAGCTAATCTCTTTTGGAGCTATTGGAAACTAGCCTAATATTGCTCACCGCACTTAAACTTCTGATCTTTCCTTGGTAACTTAGTTTGCAGGGCTGCTATTATAGGGAATTTGGGTGCAAATCTCCTATAATATCCAATAAGCCCAACAAAGCTTCTTATATCCTTTATAGTCTGTGATTGCTTTAACTCCAAGACAGCATTAATCTTCTTAGGATCAATAGCCAAACCATGCTCATTGATCATATGTCCCAAAAATCCAACTTCCTTAGCCTAAAATTGACACATACTTAGCTTGCCATACAACTTATGCTACTTTAGCAAGCCAAGTACCAACCTTGGATGTTCTTTATAGGCTTCTTTATCATTCGAGTACACCAACATATCATTTATGAATAACACAACAAAGTGGTCCAAGTAAGCCTTGAACAGTCTTTGCATGAGATCCACAAAGAAGGCTAGGGCATTAGTGAACACAAATTTCATCATAGTGTACTCAAAGTGTCCACACTTAGCCCTGAAACCTGTCTTAGATATGTCCTCATCCTTGACTCTCAGCTAGAAGTATCCAGATTTGAGGTATATCTTGGAGAAAACCCTAGCTCCTTTTAACTGATTAAATGATCTTTTATCCTGGGAAAGGGGTACTTGTTCTTGATGGTTAGTGCAATGAGTTTCTCGTAGTCAATTCACAATTTGAGGGTTCCATCCTTCCTCTTTACAAGAGGTATAGGTGCTACCCATTGACTTGTACTTCACCTTATGAAACCCTTTTCTAGTAGTTCATCAAGTTGCTTTCTTAGCTAAACCATTTCAGGTATTGCATTCCTGTTGGCGCAATGGACACAGGTGCAGCTCCAGGCATTAATCTATTGTCAAACTCAAGCTCTATTGTAGGAGGGAGTCTTGGCTGATCTATCGGGAACACTTCAAGAAGCTCCTGCACTATGGGAATCCTACCTAGTCCACTAACTACCTCATTTCCATTTAATCTCATGTATTCACCCCTAACCACAATGGCTTTATGTTCCACCATCTTTAAACACCTTTCGTGCGCTAGTTCCTAATAGCTAAAGGGCTAGTGCCCACAGTGTTACCCACTCTGGGGTAGTCCAGTTATGGTGCCAAAATTGTGCATTTAAACTCCCAGGTTTGGTGTGTCCAGTAGGTCATCAGAACAAGACCCCTAGTGTCAAACTCAAGTGACCCTCTTGAGCACTATGTAAATACATGCATATTGGACTAACCATAACACACATATTGACATTTATTCACACTATGGCAGCTAAAAAGGAAAACACTAGCACAAGTCTTAGTTTTGGCTTCCACACGTTAAGCAATCTTGTTAAGTTCTAGTGACCAGCTACTGCACCTGTAACTTTCACTAATAAACTGTATCATTATAGCCACATAACCCCTTATTTTATTTACTCCATTATCAATTATAGACATAGAGAAAACCAAGGAATTTTGTTTTACATCAATAGCCCACCTATGGACCAAGTTATGGATTTTTTAAGTTGGTTACAAAATTCTGACCAAATGAAAAGTAACTCAGCCAAATTTTCAACGTCATATCTTTAGCTACAGGGCTCTAAATCCAGAAATTTAAAATCCCAGTTAACCCTCTAGATGCCATCTAGGTGTGGTCAAAATTTCATATCAAGATTCATTCTACACAGGGAGATATTAAACCTTAGGTCCAGAGTCAAAATTCTGGCAACTTTTGGACCATTTTGCCCATACAATTTTTCCAAACCACGCAAACACTTCATTCACAAGGGGAAAGCCCTCCAAAGCTATCCCATATATGTCCATTACACATAAGAATTACATTCTCTTTCTTTTAACAACTTTATATGGCCAAAACAGAATTTACAAGTAAGCAGCCCATCATTCACACTTAGGCAGCTTTGCACCACATCACTTACATAGCCAAAACATTACTCAAATGTTCACATACTTGTCTCATTTTTCATACACTACATATAAATTCATACATGCACTACAATATGGTCTTAACTCAGCTAAATACGCACCCTAGGTTAGAGGAGGTCCTAAGACACAATGGACTCGAAAAACAGGTTGCTGGACAGCTCCTGCACAACACAATAAGTACCACCATTAAAAATACCAAATGTACTCCTAAAATCCCCAAAAGTTCCAGATCATAACTAGACATATGGAAGTTCATGTACATGAAATTTCAGATTAAAACTCAGACTAAAAAGGTTAGTTTGAAGGTGATCTTTCAGCTAGACCTGAAATGACAGAATTGAGTGGAGTAAGTTTCATTGAGAAAGTTAGTAAGGGTAGCACTTGGATTCACTAGGCAATGTAAACATCATTAAAACCTGCATACAAATACAATAAAAAATAAAAATAACAATGCATATATTCAAGATATAGCAACCAAATGCAGCAGCCAAACACAAACAACAAACACATGAAATGTGGTAGCAGCATATACCACAAGTTTGTCCATAAAACACATAATAAACACAACCAAATCACTATGGCAGCCCTCCTCAAGCTAATGCTTGGTCTTAGGAGAATTTTAACAGTAGTTAGTACTAAGTTTGAGCTCTAGAAACCCTCACTTTACTGCCATCATTGTGCACTTCACACTAGGTCACAAAAACTTCAATAAGTGCACTCCCCTCACTAAGCTTGGTTCATCAAGCTCATGGCTCTCTTCCAAGCTTAGCCCTAGCTCCATGGATGTTTGGAAATTGCAGAAAAATTTCCATGAGAGTAAGAGAACCCTTACCAAAGTGGGTAGGCCAAAAATCAAGCTTGATCCTTGAAGTATCCAAGAAATAGCTCTTGTTTGCTTCCAATTGCTTCCTTTCGCCTTCAATTTCAATGAATTGCAAGTTTGAAGGTGTGGTGGCTATGGAGGAAGTATGGCTATGTTCTTAGGCTAGGGGAGGACAAAAATGGGAGAGGGATAAGTGATTTGGCCACTTAAATGGCCTTAAATGAGCTTAAGGGCACAAAACACACTTAACAAGCTTAACCTTGCTTTATGTCATTTTCCTTCTCACTAATTATGGTTTCTTTGTCGTAAAATCATTGGTACACATGTGCCCAACATTTTTTACTAATTATCAAGTCTTTGCTGCCTCCCCCAAGGTGGGATAACCCCAAATTCCACCCTTAGACATAAGTCAAAAGCTTGAACACCTTAAGGTTTACACTAGGACATTTAGGTCCTTATTGCCTTTAGTGTTTCCGTTGTCCAAACTTGTCTTCCATAAGTAATTTGGTCCTCCAATAGCACTTTCATACCGTTTGTATCCTTCCCACAAGTCTCCAAGTCTCTTTCTTGAGAGTTTTGCAATTGAGTACCCGAATTCCCAAAACCTTACAAAAAAGTCCATAGGTTGTTTGACAAACAAGCAATCCTTAAGGCTTTTCTTGGGGGCCAAGTTACCAACTTGGAAAACTTTTAAGGAGGTGTTGATCATGCCTTTTACCCCCTACACTTCAATCACTATGGTGAGAATTACACAATATAATGGTTTTTAGCCATTATGACACACTTGTAATTCTCCCATTTTGTGAGGTGGTAACACACAGGACCTTCTCATTACCAGACCTAAAGCCACCATTGATAAAATATATGACCAACCTTGGTATAAGGCTCTATACTACCCTCGCAAAAGGATAAGACCAACCTTGTGAAAAGGCACTATGCCACCCTCGGGGGTTTACATGACCAGCCTTAAGGACTTAAGCCTACCATCCTCGACAGATGAAATACCTCCCAAAAATGGTCAGTGCAGCCGATGCACTTTCCCCAGTCATCTTCAGGAAGAATCCTGTGTTTGAAGGGGTCTCAGATCCCTGAGGTGTCCTAGGATAAAATGACAAATATAGTTGAGGGATCCCTGACAGAGAGCTTACACATGCCCCTACCCTCTGGGCATAACCGTCTACGGCCAGTTGGTGTTATGGCTCTCTTAGTGGGAAGCATACTTGAGGAAGGTAAAGTACTCTAAATTAAGTTTGGAACCTTAATTTTTGTTTACAAAGGAAGAATAGAAAAGTTTAGCAAAGTTCACTAAGTTCCAAAAAAGTTAAGGCACTAAATGAGTTTCAGGGGCAAAATGGTAATTTTGCATCCTGAATAGCCAGGTTAGGTCCCGAGTGGTTAAAATGAAGTTTTATAACTTAACTCTTACCTTTAACCGAAGCATGATGAAATAAACAAGGATTAATCAAGGATAGCTAAGGTTACCAAAAGATGGGGGCTTAAGTGTATCAATCTAATACTTTTGTTCCCCAATCCGGCGTAGTCCAGTTACGATGCCAAAACTGTGCATTTAAACTCCCAGGTTTGGTGTGTCCAGTAGGTCATCAGAACAACACCCCTAGTGTACATACTCAAGTGACCCTCTTGAGCACTACGTAAATACATGTGTATTGGTCTAACCATAACACACATATTTACATTTATGCACACTATGGCAGCTAAGAAGGAAAACAATAGCATAAGCTTTAGTTTTGGCTTCCGCAAATTAGGCAATCTTGTTAAGTTCTAGTGACCAGCTACTACACCTGTAACTTCCACTAATAAATTGTATCATTCTAGCCTCATAAACCCTATTTTATTTGCTCCCGTATCAAGTAGAGAGTTAGAGCAAACCAAGGAATTTTGTTTTACATCAATAGCCCACCTATGGACCAAGTTATGGATTTTTTAAGTTGGTTACAAAATTCTGACCAAATGAACAGTAACTCAGCCAACTTTGCAACGTAATATCTTCAGCTACAGGGCTCTAAATCCATAAATTCTAAATTCCAATTAACCCCCCAAGATGTCCTCTAGGTGTGGTCAAAATTTCATACTAATATTCATTCTACACAGCGAGATATTAAACTTTAAGTCCAGAGTCAAAATTCTGGCAACTTTTGGACCATTTTGCCCATACAATTTTTTCCAAACCATGCAAACACTTCATTCACAAGGGGAAAGATCTCCAAGGCTATCCCATATATGTCCATTACACATAGGAATTACATTCCCTTTCTTTTAACAACTTTATGTGGCCAAAACAGAATTTACAAATAAGCAGCCCATCATTCACACTTAGGCAGCTTTGCACCACATCACTTACATAGCCAAAACATTACTCAAATGTTCACATACTTGTCCCATTTTGCATACACTACATATACATGCATACATGCACTGAAATATGGTCTTAACTCAGCTAAATACGCACCCTATGTTACAGGAAGTCCTGAGACACAATGGACTCCAAAAACAGGATGCTGGACAGCAGCTGCACAAGAGAGTAAGTACCACCATTAAAAATACCAAATGTGACCCTAAAATCACCACACTTTCCAGATCACAACTAGACATATTTAAGTTCATGTAACTGAAATTTCAGATAAAAAATCAAACCACAAAGGTTAGTTTCAAGGTGATCTTTCAGCTAGACCTGAAATGACAGAATTGAGGGAAGTAAGTTTCATTGAGAAACTTAGAAAGTGTAACACTTGGTTTCTTAAGGTAATGTTATCCTCATTAAAACCTGCATCCAAAGACACTAAAACACAAAAAAACACAATGCATATATACAAGATATAGCAAACAAATGCAGCAGCCAAACACAAACAACAAACACATGAAATGTGGCAGCAGCATTTACCATACGCTAGTCCATAAACCACATAATAAACATAACCAAATCAATTTGGAAGCCCTCCTTTTACTGCCATCTTTGTGCACTTCACACTAGGTCACAAAAGCTTCAGTAAGTGCACTCCCCTCACTAAGCTCGGTTCATCAAGCTCATGGCTCTCTTCCAAGCTTAGCCCTAGCTCCATGGTTGCTTGAAAATACAGAAAATAACCCATGAGTGCAAGAGAACCCTTAACAAAGTGGGTAGGCCGAAAATCAACCTTGAACCTTGAAGTACCCAAGAAATAGCTCTAGTTTGCTTCCAATTGCTTCCTTTTGCCTTCAATTGCAAGTTTGAAGGTGTGGTGGCTACGGAGGAATTCTTAGGCTAGGGGAGGATGAAAATGAGAGAGGGATAAGTGATTTGGCCACTTAAATGGCCTTAAATGAGCTTAAGGGCACAAAACACACTTAACAAGCATAACCTTGCTTTATGTCATTTTCTTTCTCACTAATTATGGTTTCTTTGTCTTAAACTAATTGGTACACATGTGCCTAAAATTTTTGACTAATTATCATGTCTTGGCTACCTCCCCCATGGTGGAATAACCCCACAATTCCACCCTTAGACTTAAGTCAAAAGCTTGAACACCTTAAGGTTTACAGTAAGACATTTAGGTCCTTAATGCCTTTAGTGTTTCCCTTGTCCAAACTTGTCTTCCATGAGCAATTTGGTCCTCCAATAGCACTTTCATACCATTCAGGTCCTTCCCATAACTCTCCAAGTCTCTTTCTTGAGAGTTTTGCAATTGAGTAGCCGAATTTCCAAAACCTTACAAAAAAGTTCATAGGTTACTTGACAAACAAGCAATCCTTAAGGATTTTCTTGGGGGCCAAGTTACCAACTTGGAACACTTTTAAGGAGGTGTTGATCATGCCTTTTACCCCCGCACACTTCTATCACTATGGTGAGAATTACATAATATAATGGTTTTTAGTCATTATGACACACTTGTAATTCTCCCACTTTGTGAGGTGGTAACAATCCTCCCCCCCTTAAAAATTTTGGTCCTCCAAAATAGCCTTTAGCTTTGGGTATTCTTTAGGATACCTTTCCATAAGGTATTTTTCAGTTTCCCAGGTTGCTTCTCTTTCAGAGTGGTGTGACCACTGAACTTTAACGATGAGAATATGTTTGTTTCTTAACCTTCTAGTATCCTTGGCTAAGATAGCTATAGGTTTCTCTTCATATTTCAAGTTAGGTTTCAACCATATGTCTTCCACTACAATAGCATGATTTATGTCAAATAGACACTTCTTAAGCATACTGATGTGAAAAACATTATGAACACTTGACATGCTTGGTGGTAGAGCCAACTTGTATGCTACCTTGCCAACTCTGTCCAAGATCTCATAAGGACATATGTATCTTCGAGCTAAGTTGGTTCTTCTACCAAATCTAACAGTGCCTTTGGTTGGTGCAACTTGATCTCAAACTCAATTTCCCTTAGTGGAGGAATACCTAGCAGGTCTTTAGGAAAGACTTGTCAAAAGTCTCTCACTACAGGTATTCTATCTACTTTTTCTTCATAGTGCAATTGATTCAATGCATAACAATAATCATGCTCAGAAATCATAGGTATCTCAGCTAGTACCTCAAGCTCCATGCCGTTCATTTCATACACTAATTCCTTAGAATTCGCTAATGCATGCACTTCACCATCAGGCAATGTGATTTCCCTCTTAGCACAATCAATTCTTATGTTATGCATATCAAGCCAATTCATACCCAGCACTACATCATACTTAGGAATGTCCAACACTAGCAGATTAGTCATAACCTTAGTCTTTCCTACTACTAGCTCACAATCCTTAGCTAGGTCATTAGTGAAAAGACATTGACTACCCACTGTTTTCACTAAGGATATCTTAGGCATGATTTCAATAGGCAATTTCATGGCTTCATAGTATGTAATTGCTCCAAAAGGTCTAACAGCCTTTCTAATGTCTGACCTTAGGCCTCTGACAAATCTTTTGGCCTTCAACTCCTCTAGTCCATGATACTGAGGAGCATACCTCACCAACTGATTGAATTTGTACTCATACTCTAGGACACTAAGGTTGTCCTGCCTTAGAGCATCAAATACAGCTTGCTTCATATCCTTGATAGCATCACTAATGTACTGCTCCTGAAACAGCTATGTAAACTCTAGCTAGCTCATCTTAACATCTCTTCCTAGCCTTCTCCACTTCTGGAAAGCATACCTATCTCAGGTGTTTCTCCACCACATCTATGCACTGCCTACCAGATTGTAGGTAGCTAGTGGCACTCTCTTGGTGGAGCTGAGTGGCATCCTCTCAAACATTTTTTTCAATGAAGATTAACCACTCCTTAGCTATCTCTGGCCTAGCTCTTCCATCAAACTATGGAGGTCT
Organism: Aquilaria sinensis; assembly: GCA_005392925.1. Classification (NCBI taxonomy): domain Eukaryota; kingdom Viridiplantae; phylum Streptophyta; class Magnoliopsida; order Malvales; family Thymelaeaceae; genus Aquilaria; species Aquilaria sinensis. The sequence continues at coordinate 240,248 of SMDT01002869.1, read as the reverse complement.
TAGGCCTTGGAACCTCTCCAACAGTCTGACCTCATCTAGGCCTTCTACATCTTTTGATTTGTTTCTCCTGGATCTGTGAGAGGCCTCTGTATGGTGATGCTCTCTATAATCTTTCTGCCTTCTCTTGGATCTTCTCTCATGGCCTTCCTTAATCTCATTCCTAGTGGAGGAATGGTTATAGACTAAGGGATTGGTCTTGGATACCTGACCAATCTCAAACCTTAGTCTTCTTCCTCTTGGATCTCTCATATCTTCATCTTCCTCCTCAACAGTTTCATCATTTGTGTCTTCTAAGCTTCCAGAAGAAACATATTCAGATGTGTTCCTAGTATCCTCTTCTGGTTGTTGCTGTGCGGCCCAAACTGATTCTACTGGAGCTATTTGGACTCCTTGCTATTCTCCTTGAATCAGCCTCATTAAGTTTTCATTGATTAGAGCTAAGTTCCTCTGAAGCTCTAACCAAACCTTAGGCACTTCAGGGTTTGGTACCCCCCATTGCCCTTGATTCCCTCTATTCTGTTCATTTCTTTGTTGCCCAGAATCAGTAGGAGTCCTTCGAGGTGGTTCCCCTCTCCTTGTGGCAACCATGTTTACCTCCTACCTTGATGATTCATCATAGAGCACATATAAAGATCATAGGTATTTCAATGGTACTTGACACTAGCAACTGACCAAACTGAGGTCATATATGTAGATGCTTGCATTGCAACTATATGCTATGTACATGTATAAACCATGCTCTGATACCAACTTCTGTTACCCACTGCAGGGTAGTCCAGTTATGGTGCCAAAACTGTGCATTTAAAGTCCTAGGTTTGGTGTGTCCTATAGCTCATCAGAACAACACCCCTAGTGTACATACTCAAGTGACCCACTTGAGCACTGTGTAAATACATGTGTGTTGGTCTCACCATAACACACATATTTACATTTATGCACACTATGGCAGCTAAGAAGGAAAACATTAGCACAAGTCTTAGTTTTGGCTTCCACACATTAGGCAATCTTGTTAAGTTCTAGTGACCAGCTACTGCACCTGTAACTTTCACTAATAAACTGTATCATTCTAGCCTCAAACCCCCCTATTTTATTCACTTCCTTACCAAGTAGAGAGCCAGAGCAAACCAAGGAACTTTTTTTTACATCAATAGCCCACCTATGGACCAAGTTTTGGATTTTTGAAGTTGGTTACAAAATTCAGACCAAATGAACAGTAACTCAGCCAAATTTTCAATTTCATATCTTCAGCTGTAGGGTTCTAAATGCAGAAATTCCAAATCCTAGTTAACCCTCTACATGTCCTCTAGGTGTGGTAAAAATTTCATAGCAAGATTCATTCTACACAGGGAGATATTAAACTTTAAGTCCAGAGTCAAAATTCTGGCAACTTTTGGACAATTTTGCCCATACAATTTTTCCAAACCATGCAAACACTTCATTCACAAGGGGAAAGCTCTCCAAGGCTATCCCATATATGTCCATTACACATAGGAATTACATTCCATTTCTTTTAACAACTTTATGTGGCCAAAACAGAATTTACAAATAAGCAGCCCATCATTCACACTTAGGCAGCTTTGCACCACATCACTTACATAGCCAAACCATTACTCAAATGTTCACATACTTGTCTCATTTTACATACACCACATCTACATGCATACATGAACTATAATATGGTCTTAACACAGCTAAATACGCACCCTAGGTTATAGGAAGTCCTGAGACACAATGGACTCCAAAAACAGGATGTTGGGCAGCTGCTGCACAAGAGAGTAAGTACCACCATTAAAAATACCAAATGTGCTCCTAAAATCACCAAACTTTCCAGATGATAACTAGACATATGGAAGTTCATGTACCTTAAATTTCAGATAAAAACTCAAACCACAAGGGTTAGTTTGAAGGTGATCTTTCAGCTGGACCTGAAATGACAGAATTGAGGGAAGCTCTTAACCCACATTCTTCAAATGCTGCAGATATCACTTAGGCGAAGTTCTATCAAAGGTCCAACATGTCCTACATCAAAGATGTGCTAGAGTATCATCTAGCACCATTTGTGGGAAACATTTCCCAAGCTGCCATCATGGAGACTCGATGTTCCAAGGATAAGGGTGTTCAAAAGTCCCAAATCCACGCTTGAGGCTCTGCAGGCAGACAACCAAGCACCCCCGGAGCATTCCCTTCCAAAGGATGAATGTCCTTTAATAGTTATTATGGCCTTCTAGCCTGCCTTCCAGCACGCCATAGTGGTCAACTTGATGCAATAACTTGATGAAAGATGATCACGTGTAAGTTTTCAAGCAAGAAACCCCTCCCCTAAGGTTCACCCTGAGAAGAGTCATCAGTCATCTTGTCGAAGTTCCCCAAAGAGGAGCTTCCATGGGGAGTCTTCAACAGAAAAGCTCTCGTGTCATGGGTGGTATGTGGTGAGGTCTAAAGAACCAAGGACCTCCAACCACTGAAGCCTTTCTCCCTAGGAGAAGTCCTTCTCACCACGACATTGAAGTTACTTGCCAAGAAGAATTCATCACTCTTCCTCGCCTATGGCTCCTAGGCAACAAGGAGAGGATGGTACTACAGTCCTCATAGAGAAAATCTTGGAAAGGTTGGACAAGGCAGAGAAATAGGTGCCCCAAAAGCCAGTATGGTCAAGGTTATTAGAGACCTTCACTGAAGAAAAGTTCCCCTTCATCAAGGAGATAATGGAAGCCCTAATGCCCAGCAATTTCTGAGTACCACGCTTACTACATGGGGCTGATGATGCCACCTTCTACAAGTGCTTTGAAGTTACCTTATTTGGGTCAGCAACTGCGTGGTATAACTCCTTGGCTCCTAGAACCATAATGGGCTTCTAGGAGTTCTCCACTACCTTTACCCAGTAATTTATAGGGAGCAAGCTAATGGTAAAGATGCCTGTTCAAATGTTTGATATAGCTTAAAAGAATGGAGAGACCATTCAGGACTATGTCGACATATTCAATAGAGAAGGACTTTGTGTCGGAACTTGCACCCCGAGATCCACATCCTCACAATGATTAGAGGGCTAAGGAGGGATTCATAACTCTTTTACAAGTTCTCAAAGGATCCCTTGAACACCCTCAGTGAATTCTACTGAATAGTAGAAAAACATATGGTAGCAGAGGAATTGAGAATAGGGGGCCAAAGTCTGAGTATCATCAACTCTATGGTCATAGTGACCAACCTCGGTATTAGACCGAAGGGGGAGGCAGACCTCGAAACTCTAAGGGGAGAAGGCCTGTAACATTCAACCCTTTCAATACTGCAAGGAAAAATTTTCTCATGGCCTTGGAAAGGCTAGGAACTTCAATCAAATGACCAAAATCAATGGCCTTGAATAACAGTAAGAACATGAAGAAGTTCAGCCAATTTCACTGTGACCACATGCGTGATACCAAAGATTGCTTCCAATTAAGGAAGTACATCAAATCCCTGATCAAACAAGGGAAACTTTATCATTACTTATGAATCCCGTTGCCTAAGCCACAGGAAAAAGTAGATGATGAGAGAAAAGAAGAAGATAAGGAATATAACTCTAATAGGTGATGAACTAATAGGAGCCAAAGCAAGTACCCCCCACCTTCGACTGGGGTTATCGAAACCATGACCACTGGACTACGCTCGACTAAAAGAGAAAGCAAAGTCAGGGAAATTGCAATGATGGAGTTCAACAACCAGATGAACAAGCTGACCTGAAGTGATGGGTCGGTTGTGAAGTTCCCACATGATGATCCTTTCTTAGTCATGGTAAGAATTAGAAACTGGGAAGGGTGCTCATTGAAGATGGATCAAATGCTGACGTCTTGTTCACCCACTTGTTGCCAAAATTAGGAATTTCTGAGGGTGATCTCAAGCCTGTGACCTCGCCCAGCTTCGTAGTTGGTTCCTTGCTCCCTATGACATGGCTGCCCATGGCCCTGCCTAGGAAGCATGTGAGAACGAGTCTCACGGTGGTTTCAATTGGCTACTTATATATGTGTGCAGATTAAAACTCCATGATACTAGTTGGTTAACCTAAAATATGCCGGATGCATGCTCTTTGTGCTTCAACTTAATCTAAAGGAAATCATAATAACATTTACTTGGCCAAGTTTTTTCATAGAAAACAAGGTCAAAGGACCCAAAGCATACAAAATCAACATTGATATGAATTTACTACACATAACAATTGTGTGGGAGCATTCATACATAAAGTAGACTAATGCCCTCACCCAAGAGCAACCTTAGAGTCTAGGACTCCATCCATAAACATAAAAGGCAACTAGCGTATACAATATACACAACGCTGCCCTATTGAGATCTTTTCATTTAACTTCCACCTTAGATGTAATCCTGGCGGCGAGAATAAAAAAAGTCCTCCACGTGCTCAACTAGCCACTACGTCCAAGAAAGACTGTAGTTAGTACTACTACTCTACCAACAAGTAGCTAATAACACTAGAAACATAAAGATTCTCAAAGCTAAGTACTTGCGAAAGCAAACCACCACAATAACCCTAAGTGGTTATCAGGACTAACACCATCAGAATCTACACAACATAAACTAGGAAGTGAGAATTGTAATTCTCAGTAAGGGTCTTCATTTGCAAGAAAAGATACTAAGGGTAGCACATATATAACCATATGTAATCTACTGTGATCTCATACAGTGTGAGGCTAAACCTAATGCACATAATTTTCAATCCCTTCAAACTTGTCCTCTACCAAGTCCTTGAACTATAAGGCAAAGCCTTGTGTACTAGCAAGCATTGCTTACTAGCCTAACTAGTGAAGTTTTCCACTAGTTGTGTTGGCTTTTGGGAGCCAAACAAGCACAGTGGAATATAACCAAAACCCTTCAGGATGTAAGCAAAATAGGGTAAACTGAGTGCTTAAAATTTTTCATACATAATTCCATTTAGATCCTTCACCCAATTGTTGAGTCAAATCATAAAACCTGAGTAGTTGATGTGTTCAAGCTCTCTACGGTATCCATATGAACCTCTCAGGATCACAACACCTCCACCACATCCCGGTAAATGTGTTCTTCTTGCACTCACAATGCTAGCTTGCATCTTCCAAGGAATGGCAAGAGAAGAGTACGATTGGAACTTTTGGGAGGCTAAGGCAAAAGCTACAAATTTCTCACTATATGAAGTATTTATAGTGAGACTCAACTTCCAAGCCTAATGGGTTTCAAAGCCCTAATCCAATTAGGTTTAATTTTGGGCTTAATAATGGCTCAACTTTTGGGCCAATTATTAATATGAAATTATCATGAAACCATAACCCAAATAAATTAGCCCATGCACTCAAATAATCCAAATAGGCTTTATGTGTGCAACCTAATAGACTCTTCCCAAGTTGGCAATGATCATAAATCACATTTATGATCACAAGCAATGAGTGGTGTGTCCCTTTGTCGATGATATCAAGACTAAGCGCGAGACATGGAATGTGTCACTCATGTATAGCCCAATCTTTGGTTTCTTGATTACCAGGTAGACTAACTTAAACTAATGACATTGATATCGTATATCAACTCATCCCAGCATGGCCATGCATTTTCTTAGTCTCACTCTATCAAGGGGCTCAAAGATATCACTCCCATTACATAGGAGGGACAAAACCCAACTTGATCATACAAAACCCTCTACATGATATGTGACAATAACCTCCTCCAAGTTCACTTAGTTACGAGCAACAAAAGGAAGTATCAAAGTATGTGACTCACACGTAGGGAACCTTGATGACCTTAGGTCAAAGGACTACATATACCACGATTACTATGGGAATCACTTATGACACTCATATAACGATCCACGTACCCTTCTCATGGTAGGTTGGTCCAGTACACAATTTCTCCAACTTGTACCCATATGTAGACTACATATCTCATATTAGTCTCCATATATGCTGGTCATTATATATTATTGTAACCCGCTCCATGATAATACTAGACCAGGGACATTTAAGAATATTATTATTCTAGGGTTATAATTTTGTTTACAACAATACGTAGAAATAAAACAACAAACATAATTACTGGATTAATGCCTTAATAAAATATCATGACTCAATATGCAAAAATACAATTATCTCATGATTGGATTTTGGGCACAACACTAACAAGTTGAACCTCCCTTATGTTGTATAGGGGCACTATGGTCAGACTGAAAGTTCTTAGGTCCCGAAAAACCCACTAGGTGTACAAAGGTTGCCTTATAAAGACCTTGAAGCCAAAGATACAACTAAGGTCTTAATGGTGCTAAACCTTCCACCTTATCAATAGGTCTACTAAGGTTTCCTTATCAAGACCTTGAACCCAAAGGCACAACTATGGTCTCAGTGGTGCTAAACCTTCCACTTCATCTAATGATGTATTATTGTGGCCAAATAATTAGTTTTCTCACGAAGTGCATTTACCATTTACAAACTATGAGAAAATTGCTAGATCATGAGAGAGTTTTTGGATGTTTTGGAGTGTCATTGTACCACTAAAACCTTTAGGCACCCCTAGGACCATCCCTACCTTCCCCGAGATCTCATTTGAAAAAGCTGAAATTTGTTGAAAAAGGCCTTTGGGGCCTAAGCACTAGGAGGGGTGTCTTTAGGGCTTAAGTGCTAGGAGTACTTGAGCACCTATGGCCTAGGTGCTAGGAGCACTCTATTCTACAGATAAAAAAATCTGCCTTGGGCATAGAGGCGCTAGGACCCCGTGTCCTGAACCTTAAAAACACCTCCTAAGCCTCTTTAAAGGTTTCCTATGTGTTAAGGCATACAATAGATGCCTAAACTCACCATAAACATGTAAAACAACTTACATAGGTCACAAATACTATTAGTGTTGTGCCCAAAAGCCAATCATGAGATGATTGTATTTTTGCACATTGAGTCATGATATTTTATTAAGGCATTAATCCAGCAATTATGTTTGTTGTTTTGTTCCTGCGTAACTTAACAAACATAATAGTAACCCTAGAATAATGATATTCCTAAAAGTCCCTGGTCTAGTATTATTGTGGAGCGGGTTGCAATAATACATAACGACTAGCATATGTGGAGACTAATATGAGATATGTAGTCTACATATGGGTACAAGTTGGAGAACTTGTGTACTGGACCGACCTACCATGAGAACACTACATGGATCGTTATATGAGTGTCATAAGTGATTCTCATAGTGATCATGGTATATGTAGTCCTTTGACCTAAGATCATCAAGGTTCCCTACATGTGAGTCACATACTTTGATACTTTCCTTTGTTGCTCGTAACTGAGTGAACTTGAAGGAGGTCATTGGGTATGTCACATATCATGCGGAGGGATTTGTATGATCAAGATGGGATTTGTCCCTCCTATGTAACGGGAGTGATATCTTCGGGCCCCTTGATAGAGTGAGACTTAGAAAATGCATGGCCATGCTCGGATGAGTTGATATATGATATCAATGTCATCAGTTTAAGTTAGTCTACTCGGTAATCAAGAAACCAAAGATTGGGCTATATGAGAGTGACACATTCCATGTCTCGTGCTTAGTCTTGATATCTTGGACAAAGGGACAATGGCATATATCGGTGATGATCATAAAGGTATAGTCGAATCATCGACAATCTTGTCACTTGGGTAGCAATGATGTGTTGCTAGACACCGCTCATTGCTTATGATCATAAATGTGATTTATGATCATTGCCAACGTGATAAGAGCCTATTGGGTCGCACACATAGAGCAATTTGGATCATTAGAGTGCAGGGGCTAATTATTTGGGTTATGGTTTCACTTAAATTTCATATTAATAATGGGCCCAAGAGTTGAGCCATTATTAAGCCCGAAATTAAATCCTAATTGGATTAGGGCTTTGAAACCCATTAGGCCTGGAAGTTGAGTCTCACTATAAATACAACTTTTAAGTGAGAAATTCGTAGGTCTGCTTGCCCTAGCCTCCCAAAAGGACAGTCGCACTCTTCTCTTGCAATTCCTTGGAGGACGCAAGCTAGCACTGTGAGCGCAAGAGAAACGCATCTGCCGGGACGTGGTGGGAGTGTGGTGATCCCGAGAGGCTCGTGTGGATACCATAGAGAGCTTGAACACATCAACTGTTCAGGTTTTGTGATTCGACTCTACAGTTGAGTGAGAGATCTCAACCAAAAATTAGGTATGAAAATTTTCGACCACCCGGTTTACCCCGTTTCACTTGGATCCTGGAGGGTTTCGGTTAAATTCTGCTGCGCTGTTTGGCTCCCGAAACCCAACAAATACACCATCAAAAACTTCCTATGAGGCATCAAAACATCACACAATCCACAATTCCAAGCCTAGTCTACCATAAACACACATGCCCATAATTAATGCTATTCATAAAACTATTTGATTCTATCAAACATCAACACTCAAATAGGATCAATCAAACTTGAAACACTTAATACCTTACCTCAACTTCAAGTAACAAGCAAGAATTATGCAACTCTTTCACACCAACCAAGTTCCACAATGTTCAACCTAAGTTCCAAGTAAAATATGCATACAAAACATCAAGTTAATAACTTCTAACCGGAACCCAAGCTCACAATCAACTAATAAACATGAAAACAATCAAGAGCACATTGATTACCTTATATGAAAAATAGGAGGTGGGAGGAAAAATGCTTCCAAGCTCCAAAACCATGATTTTATGCTTGAAATAAGCTTTGGATGGCCTATATACTTGTGCTGGTTTCTCTGTTCACTAAAAACTCTTGATTTTGGGCTCAAATGGATGAATAAATGATGGTGTGAAGGATGAAATCTAGTTATAGCAGCTATCCCCCAGTTTACCATCTTATAACCCATGTTTAAAACCTAAGCAACCAAAGTATTAGACATGAAACACTTAAACCCCCTTTCTTTTGGTAACCTTAGTCATTCCTGGTCAATTCTTGTTTATTTTAACTAAGTCTGGGTTAAAGTTAAAAGTTAGGTTATAAAACCTTATTTTTAACACTCAAGACTTGGCCCAACTATTCAGAATGCAAAATTACCATTTTACCGCTGAACCTCATTTAGTGCCTAAACCTCATTGGAACTTGGTGAACTTTGGTAAACTTCCTTATTCTTGCTATGTAAACTTGAAATAAGGTTCCAATCTATAAATTTAATTAATTTACCCCCTTAACTAAGTTTTCATCTAGGAGGGCCATAACACCCTGTGCTCGGATGGATTGACTTCTCGTTGATGCTGAAGGGTACCTCAGTCTAGACCAAGGAAGAATTATTTGCTTCCACTATGGCAAGGTTCATCATCATAGATGTCCCATATTCATTCAATGCCATCCTTGGAAGATAGACACAGGGCAACCTTCACATCTAAGCGGATGTGAAATACCTAACTATAACGTTCAAGGCAAAAGATGATGATGCAGCGCTATTCATCAACTAGGCCGAAGTTAGGAGAGTATTTGTCAAAGCAAGGCAGAATCTGGCCAAAGTCCACATGCAGACTTCGAGGGATAGAAGCATGATTGGCAAAGATGTAATAAGAATGGAAAAGGTGATGTTGAACAAAAAGAAACTGAGGATACAGAACTAGTCCCCGGCCGAAGTACTCGAGTTGGGAAGACACTTGTTGAAGGTTACAAGGAAAAACTTGTATCCCTCCTATTAATGAACAAAGATCTATTTGCCTACTCCTAAAGGACATACTCGAAATAGATTTGGATATAATTCATCATAGTTTTAAAGTACGCCCTAAGCCAAGGCTTGTTCAGTAGAAAAAGTGTAGCCTCTTTACACAAAAGAACAATTTCATCAAAATTGAAGACCAACGATTAATGGAAGCAGACAGAATAAGGGAAGTCAAGTACCTTGAATGGCTTAGAAATGTTGTTGTTGCCACAAAGGAAGGGAGTGATAAACTCCAAATGTGCATCGACTTCTGAAACATCAATGACACCTGCCTAAAGGACTCATATCCTCTACCATCAATAGACCAATTGGCAGACTCCATTGCCGAATATGGCCTACTTAGCTTCCACGATGCTTTTAGTAGATACCATCATATTTGGATGAATCTCAAAGATGACAAAAAAACCACTTTCATTACTGAGGTCAGGACCGACTACTAAATCAGGATGCCTTTCAGCCTCAAGAATGCAGGAGCCATGCATCAAAGGCTAATGAATAGGGCGTTCGGTTCCCAAATTAGTAGAAACATGGAAGTGTACATTGATGATATGATAGTCAAGAGTAAAAGACCTACTAGCCATATCACAGACTTGGGGGAAACATTTTAGCAACTTCAGAAATTTGGAATCTGTCTCAACCTTGAAAAGTGCATATTTGGGGTAACTGCTGGCAAATTCCTTGGCTATCTGAAAGAGGTATAGATGCCAATCCTGAGAAAGTTAAGGGCTTACTTCGATTCCAAACTCCCACAACCACCAAAGATGTACAAAGGCTCATTGGGTGAATAGCAGCCCCTAGTAGATTCATCTTTAGATACGGACATCATTGCTAATCTTTCTTTAATGTGCTCACCAAAGTAGCCCAGAATAAAGGAAACCTCAGTCCAGAAGAACATCCTTGGAATGAAGATTTCCAAAAGGCTTAGGATGAACTTAAAAGTTACTTAACTCATTTGTCGACACTTCGAGAACCAAGGGAAGGAAAACCTCTCATCTTCTACCTTGTAGTGACGGAGAAGGCAGTAAGTTAAGTACTGGTCAGGGAAGAAGGAGGAAAATAGTTGCTGGAATATTATGTCAGCAAATCCTTACACAGTGCCAAAGTCAAGTACCTTCTACTGCAAAAAGCCATCAACACTTTAACCATGCCAAGTAGCAGGCCACAGCCCTATTTCCAAGGACACTTTATTACGGTCTGAAGTAATCTATGTCTGTGAGATGTCATGAAGAAGGTGGATCATTCACCCTGACTATCAAAATGGTGTATCAAGCTCAAAGAATATGACATCAGGTACGAAGCGATAAAGACCATAAAAGGTCAGGCTTTAGTAGACTTTATTGCTAAATTGCCTAAAATCGAGGACACCCTCAACAACCTCAGAAATGAATAGCCCGAATGGGCATTGTTTGTACATGGCACTTCAGGATTAGAGCACCAGGGAGCTGGAGATCCCCATCCCTGAAGGTATGGACTACATCTAGCCGAACACGTGTTAGGATCTGAGCGGGCTGTGTCAAACGGATTTTTCCCTACGTCCTCCTACAAAAACTTGGGGAAACGACCTTGGCAGGGACACGACAATAGAGGTTGAACTCTCAAGAGAACTACACTATTTTCTTTCTATTCATTCACTACTCTTCACTTGTCAAATCCTGACTTGGGCGTCGGAGGCTCCTCCCCCGGAAACACTCTCTGGGGACCTTCTAACCCCTGTTCTTTTGAGAGTTTCAGGCAATCTTAGGATGAAAATGTCTTCTACCAGCATCTCCATACAAAAAGTCCCTCTCAGGCCTACTATATTGTACAATGAAGATACCGGCAAGCATCATTTGGTGTCGTCTGTGGGAACCCACCCTCAAGTAGCCGTCGTTGAGACTCGGCGTTCTAAGGATAAGGGACTCCCGAAGTCCCCATCCATGCTGGAGAATCAGCCATCGACCGAACAACCAGCCACGGGGACTTCTGTGCTTAAGGATGAATGTCCTCTAACGATCACGATGAGCTTCCTACATAATTTTCAGTGCTCTATTGTAGCTGAAATGACACAACAATTGGACCAAAGCTGGTCATAACCACCTTCAGGCCGAAGGGCCCCTTCACCAACTCCCCGTCGGGAGAGAAGCCCGAAGTCCACTCACCAGAGCTCGGGTAGTGGGGACTTTCGTGACGAGTGCTCAATGGAGGACGTACCCCCCAGAGGCCGACGTACTGAAGAAATGGGGTCCAAATGGGCTAGCACTTCCCGTCGGTGAAGTTCATCGCCGGAAAGAAGATCACAATCCCCCCACCACCAAAGTTACTCCATGAAAAGAAGATATCGTTCTCCGTTGTCGGAGGCCTCCAGGTAGCGGGAAAAGCCCATCGCCGCCCTCCTCATGGAAAAGGGTCTAGAGAGGTTAGAAAAAGTGGAGAGGTAGATCACCCGAAAGCCTGTTTGGTGAAGGTTACCTGAAACCTTCACCGGAGAAGAGTCACCCTTTATCCAAGCAATAATTGAGGCACCTATGCCAAGCGACTTTTTGGTGCCACTCTTGGAAACCTATGACGGGCATAGTGACCTTCAAGCCCAGCTAACCAAATACAAGCGTAGTATGGTGCTACATGGTGCCAATGATGCTACTCTTTGCAAGTGCTTTGAGGTCACCCTCTCGGACCTGACAACCGCGTGGTACAACTCCCTCGCCCCTGGAACTATAATGAGTTTCCAAGAGCTGTCCACGGGGTTCACCCAGTAGTTCATCGGTAGTAGGCCAACGGTGAAGATGCCGGTTCAAATGTTCAACATAGCGCAATGGAACGGAGAGACCATTTGTGACTATGTTGGAAGGTTCAACTGAGAGGCCTTGAGTGTGCCAGACTTTTGCCCCGAAATACGCATCCTCTCCATGATACGAGGACTTTGACGAGACTCACAACTCCTTTACGGGTTCTCGAAGGACCCTCCGGACACCATCGGTGAGTTCTACCAAAGGGCCGAACAGCACATGAAGGCTAAAGAGCTAAGGATGGGAGGTCCAAAGCCCGACCACACTTGGCCCGAAGGCCCAAGCCAGCAACCTTGTTACCCAACAGAGGCTGGGGGATGACCTTAGAGGAAGAAAGGAAAGAAGGCAATAACATTCACCCCCTTGAACAACACAAGAATGAACATACTACTAGTGATGGAAAGGCAAGGCACCCAGATCCAGTAACTGAAGGGCATGACCTTGGAAAACAAGAAAAATATGAAGAAATTTTGTCAATTCCATCGGGATCTCGATCATGACATTGAGGACTACTTCCAACTCAGGAAGTACAATAAGTCCCTGATCAAGCAAGGCTGACTTCGTTGGTACCTACGGATGCCCTCTCTCAGGGGAAGGAGGGAGGAGGAAGGAAATGAAGATGAGGACTACAATTCCGACCAACTTTGAAACCGAAGTCCCAAGAAGAATCCTCCACCTCTGATTGGACTAATCTAGACAATCACCACGGGACTGCCTTCGACAGAAGGGAAGAAGAAAACCAGGGAGATCTCAGTAATGGAATTTGATAACCCATCAAATGGCCTTGCTTGAAAAGATGGGTCTACCATAGTATTCCCACTTGATGATCCGCTCCTTATCATGGCAAGGATTGGGAGCTGGGATGTTAAAAGGGTGCTCCTGAACGACGGGTCCAATGCTGATGTCCTATTCTCCCACCTATTCCTAAGCCTAGGCATCGTGAAAACCAACCTCAAACCTGTTACATCACATACCTTTGGGGTAGGTCCTTCCAAAATCCCTATCCTCGGATGGATCGACCTACCTCTGATGGTAAGGGGAACTTTTGTTTGAAACAATGAAGAGCTCTTCGCCTTTTTCATGACCAGGTTCATTGTGATCGATGTCCCCTCTTCATATAATGCCATCCTTGGAAGGCTAACTCAAGGGAACTTTCACATCCGACCAGATGTGAAGTACCTGACGGTCACCTTCGGAACGAAGGACGAGGACGTAGAAATATTTATTGATCAAGTTGAAGTCTGGAAGGTTTTCATAAGGGCGAGGTAGAGCCTAATGAAAGTGCACGCACAGACCTTGGGGGAAAAAGGCACACCGATCGAAGGATCTACAGAGAGAGAGAGAAGTGACTCAGAGAAAGTTAAAACTGAGAATGCAGAGCTTCTCATGGGCCGAAGTACCTGTGTAGGGAAATAGCTGGCCGAAGCTGACAAGCAAAAGCTTGTATCTTTCCTTTTAATGAACAAAGATCTATTTGCCTATTCACCAAATGACATGCCTGGGGTAGACCCTCGCATAATTTAGCATAGCCTTAAGATACGCCCTAACACGAAGCCTGTTCGCCAAAAAAAGAGAGGCCTTTCGGCACACAAAAATAACTTCATCAAATTCAAAGTCCAATGGTTGATGAAGGTGGACATCATAAGGAAAGTAAAATATCCTGAATGGCTTAATAACGTGGTTATTGCCACGAAAGAAGGAAACGACAAACTCTGAATGTGCATCGACTTCCGAAATGTGAATGATGGCTGCCCTAAGGATTCATATCCTCTACCACCAATAGACCAGTTGGTAGACTCAACCATCGAGTATGGCCTCCTTAGCTTCCTTGATGCCTTCAGTGGGTATCATCAAATCAGGATGGACCCCAAAGACGAGGAAAAAATTGCCTTCATCATCGAAGTTGGTACATACTACTATATTAGAATGCCCTTAGGGCTTAAGAACGCAGGTCTTCGGCTCCCAAAACGGGAGGAACATGGAAGTCTACGTCAATGATATGATATTTAAGAGCAAACCGCCGAGTAGTCTTATCATAGACTTAGAGGAAACATTCCACCAACTGAGGACATTCAGAATTCATCTCAACCCTAAAAAATGCATCTTCGGGATCAACACGGGTAAGTTCCTCGAATTCATGGTGTCAAAAAGAGGCATTGATGCCAATCCGGAAAAGGTCAAAGCCTTGCTAGGATTTTGAACTCCCACAACGACCAAGGATGTGTAGAGACTCATCACGTACCTCAGCAGATTCATCTCCAGATATGGAGATCACTGTCGGCCGTTCTTCAAAGTCCTCACTAAAGCGGCAAAAACTGGAGGTGACCTCGGGACCGAGGCACACCCTTGGAATGAAGACTACCAAAAAGCCTGGGAAGAGCTTAAAGTCTACCTAACCCATCTACCGACACTCTGGTAGCCACGGGAAGGGGAACCCCTCATACTCTACCTCGCAGTTACCGAAAAGGCTGTAAGTATGGTCCTTGTAAAAGAAGAGGGGGCAAAACAATGGCTAGTATATTATGTGAGCAAGTCTCTACATGGTGCCGAAGTCAAGTACCCTTTGCTACAGAATGCTATTTATACCTTGATGCTTGCAAGTAGAAGGTTACGGCCCTATTTCCAAGTGCACCCCACTGTCGTGTGAAGTAACCTGCCCCTTCGGGATATCATGAAGAAGGTAGACCACTCGAAAAGGCTTTCGAAGTGGTGCATCAAGCTCAGTGAGTATGATTTCACCTATGAGCTGATGAAGGAAATAAAAGCACAGGCATTGGCAGATTTCATTGCCGAGGTACCCGTTGCCGTAGACAGTCCACCCAACCTCTAAAAGGATGAACCTGAGTGGACTTTGTTTGTTGACGGGGCCTCCGGCTCGAAACATCAAGGAGCATGGAAGCCATGAAGACCATCAAATTTGGGTTTAATGTCACCAGCAATATGGCAGAATATGAAGCCCTCATAGCAGGTTTGTGCCATGCCAGAAGAGTTGGTGTGAGAAACCTAAAGGCCCACAACGATTCTCAAGCCATGGTCCAAAATATGGCAGGGTACTACAGCACAAAGGACCTAACCTTGGCAAAGTATCATGACCTCATATCAAAGCTCATCAAGGAGTTTGATGTGGTATGCATCGAGAATGTACCTTATCGGGACAATGGCGAAGCAGACACTTTGGCTAAGTCAAAAAAGTCCACTGAGGTGCTAAGTCATTTGAGCATAGCAATAATAAGCATAGCAATCTCGGAAAGAGGATGGAAAATTCCCATAAAAAAGTATCTCATGACTTCGGAGCTTCCCGAAGACCCTCACAAAGCAAAAAAAGTGTGAAGACATTCTGAATGATAATTCCTAATCGGAGAGGAGTTATACCGACAAGTGTACTCGAGTTCACAGCAAAGGTGTGTCAGTGAAGAGGACATAAAAATAGTCCACAAAGGGGCCTATGGTTCCCACATAGGAACTGATGCCCTGGCAGGAGTACTACTCCACTAGGGATACTTCTAGCCCACCCTTAGGAAGGACGCAAGGCAGTTTGTCTAGAACTGTGACAATTACCAAAGACACGACAAGGTCTAGATGTTAGTGTTGTGCTCAAAAGCCAATCATGAGATGGTTGTATTTTTGCACATTGAGTCATGATATTTTATTAAGGCATTAATCCATCAATTATGTTTGTTGTTTTGTTTCTGCGTAACTTAACAAACATAATCATAACCCTAGAATAATGATATTCTTAAACGTCCCTGGTCTAGTATTATTGTGGAGCGGCTTGCAATAATACATAATGACTAGCATATGTGGAGCCTAATATGAGATATGTAGTCTACATATGGGTGCAAGTTGGAAAACTTGTGTACTGGACCGACCCACCATGAGAACACTACATGGATCGTTATATGAGTGTCATAAGTGATTCTCATAGTGATCATGGTATATGTAGTCCTTCGACCTAAGATCATCAAGGTTCCCTACATGTGAGTCACATACTTTGATACTTTCCTTTGTTGCTCGTAACTGAGTGAACTTGAAGGAGGTCATTGGGTATGTCACATATCATGCGGAGGGATTTGTATGATCAAGATGGGATTTGTCCCTCCTATGTAACAGGAGTGATATCTTTGGGCCCCTTGATAGAGTGAGACTTAGAAAATGCATGGCCATGCTTGGATGAGTTGATATACGATATCAATGTCATCAGTTTAAGTTGGTCTACTCGGTAATCAAGAAACCAAAGATTGGGCTATACGAGAGTGACACATTCCATGTCTCGTGCTTAGTCTTGATATCTTGGACAAAGGGACAATGGCATATATCGGTGATGATCATAAAGGTTTAGTCGAATCATCGACAATCTTGTCACTTGGGTAGCAATGATGTGTTGGTAGACACCGCTCATTGCTTATGATCATAAATGTGATTTATGATCATAAGCAATGAGCGGTGTCTAGGATCATTGCCAACATGTTAAGAGCCTATTGGGTCGCACACATAGAGCTATTTGGATCATTAGAGTGCATGGGCTAATTATTTGGGTTATGGTTTCACTTTAATTTCGTATTAATAATGGGCCTAAGAGTTGAGCCATTATTAAGACCGAAATTAAAGCCTAATTGGATTAGGGCTTTGAAACCCATTAGGCCTGGAAGTTGAGTCTCACTATAAATACAACTTTTAGTGAGAAATTCGCAGGTCTCCTTGCCCTAGCATCCCAAAAGGACAGCCGCACTCTTCTCTTGCAATTCCTTGGAGGACGCAAGCTAGCACTGCGAGCGCAAGAGAAACGCATCTGCCGGGACGTGGTGGAAGCATGGTGATCCCGAGAGGCTCGTGTGGATACCATAGAGAGCCTGAACACGTCAACTGTTCAGGTTTTGTGATTCGACTCTACAGTTGAGTGAGAGATCTCAACCGAAAATTAGGTATGAAAATTTTCGAACACCCGGTTTACCCCGTTTCACTTGGATCCTGGAGGGTTTCGGTTAAATTCCGCTGCGCTGTTTGGCTCCCGAAACCCAACAGTGGTATCAGAGCTACTGGTGAAACCCTAAATCGGGATTGAGTGTTGAATCGCATGATGCTATGTGTTCGGTTGCTTTTCGGCCATGATTAATTAGATTGATTCAAGATGCATGAAACTGGAATTCGTAATGAACATATGAGATATATGAAGAAACGACACAAATTGGTTAATGAGATTAATCTCAAATTGAATGGTATGAGATACCTATATGGATTAGGATTCTTGCAATAGTTGCAGAAACCCTAGCTTGGTTCGGATTCAGCCTGTTCGGGCACCGAAAGTAAGGTATTTTTGGTGGCTCGAATAGAGGAGTCTCGGGTGCCTACTTGCTCGAAATAGAAGATTCGGGCTAAGCAATTGTAAGACAATTTTTTGGCTGGCTCGGGCACCGAAAGTAAGGTATTTTTGGTGGCTCGAATGGAGGAGTCTCGGGTGCCTACTTGCTCGAAATAGAAGATTTCGGGCTAAGCAATTGTAAGACAATTTTTTGCGCCGGGGGCGCTGCCCCCCACGCCCCCCGCAAGGGCGGCTCCCCTTGACCCGTCCGCTGACCGTCAGCGGACCACCGCCGCTGCGGCCAGCGGGACCGCCGTATGCGAAGCGCCACATAAATAAAAACTGGTTAATCAATGCAAAAATTGGCATGCATCTTTGTTGAATGAGATTTGACATGATATGCTGATTGGTGTTTGAAGCATGGTGCATGGTTATAGCCCTTGATTGGTTGTACTTGTAAATACGGCCTGCGAGTCGTGCCTTTTCTTATCACTCTCATTGTACATTCTCTTCTCACCTTACTCCCCTCGAATGTAACTCGAGGTTTCTATTATTGATGTAATGGTGCATTATGGGATCATCCAAGGTTGGTATGTCCAAGGATCATCATCCAAGGTGGTATGTCCAAGGAGGTGACAACAAAAGGGCAACCAAGAAAGGAAGAGAAGGAGCTTGTGAAGACCTCTTTTCTTTTCTTAGGCTTTTATGATATTCTCATTGGCTTGAGAATATCGCATAGTTTGGGCTATAACCATGTCACGTTTACTTTCTTGTAAGCATGAGATGCATGTTTTATATTTGTATGTGATGCATGTATAAAGACAACCGGAGATAACAAATTGGTGAGATCAAAAGAAAAAATCCCTCAAACAAATATTAAGTCATTAAATGTGATGCCTTCCAAATGTTGGCACTCGTCAAGACTTTGATCAACATTAGGTGGGTTTGCCAAAGCAAAGCACCTATGTTCATCTTGGTAAGGCGCGATGGGATAATAGTGATATCCAAATTGCTAACTTTGGGTCCGACTTAACTAAGTCATCCTAATAGGATTAGGGACTTAGAGGCATAGAGTTGGGCTTAAGCTCATGAGATGAGCTTGGACAAGTGTTGTTCATCCCCAACTATCCAAGAGTTGCATAAGATGCAATTGGCAAGGAGTTGCCTACCTAAATAGCTGTAACTTGAGAGAAAAGCCAAAGCTGACTCAGGTTGTGGTCAAATATGGATCTTGGCCCACTAGAATACCTTAGCGCCGAGGTGTTCCGAAATAATATCGAGGGTTATTATTTTGAGGAAAATAGTGGGAGTATCGTTTAATAAAAGTCCTTATTAAATGAATTAAAATACATGACTCTTACACTGCATATTTACTGTTGTAGATAACCATGGCACAAAACACATCGACACTTTCGTTGCGATCGATCCTTGAGAAGGAAAAACTGAATGGGACCAACTTTCTCAAATGGTACCGAAACTTGAGGATAGTCCTCAAACAAGAGAGAAAGGCTTATGTCCTAGAGCAGCCCATTCCGAATGAGCCTGCTGCCACTGCTCCAAGAGCTGAAAGGGATGCTCACAAGAGGCATTCTGATGATGCTTTGGATGTTGCATGCCTCATGCTTATTACCATGGAATCTGAGCTTCAGAAGCAACATGAGAACATGGGGGCGTTCGATATGATCGAACATCTCAAAATGCTTTTCCAAGAGCAAGCTAGGCATGAGAGGTTTGAGACCTCTAAGGCATTGTTTCAGTGCAAGATGTCTGAGGGAAGTCCCGTGGGTCCTCATGTGCTCAAGATGATTGGGTACATTGAGAATCTTGAGAATTTGGGATTTGCTCTTCAGAAAGAGTTGGCTATTGATGTAGTCTTGCAATCGTTGCCTGAAAGCTACAGTCAGTTCGTCATGAACTATAACATGAACGACCTTGACAAGTCCCTCCCTGAATTGCTCAACATGTTGAGAACTGCTGAGCAAAACCTTAAGAAGGCTAAGCCCATTTTGATGGTTCAAAAGGGCAAGGGAAAGGGAAAAGCCAACAAGAAGAAGGATAAAGCTAATGGAAAGTCCAATGCTAATTCTTCTTCAGCTGCACTGAAACCAAAGGGTGGTGTGGCAAAGGAAGGGGAGTGCTTCCATTGTAAGCAACCTGGACACTGGAAGCGCAATTGCAAGCTCTATCTTGAAGAACTTGCTAAGGAAAAGGGAAGTAAGACTTCCACTTCAGGTATTTTTGTTATAGAGGCTAACTTTTCTACTTCCTCATCTTGGGTATTGGATACTGGATGTGGATCTCACATTTGTGCAAATGTGCAGGATCTAAGTAGAAGTAGAAGATTGGCCCGAGGTGAAGTGGACCTACGTGTTGGAAATGGAGCAAGGGTTGCTGCCTTAGCCGTAGGGACTTATGTTCTCACTTTACCTAGTGGATTAGTTTTAGAATTAGACAACTGCTACTTTGTGCCTACTATTAGTAGAAATTTGATTTCTGTTTCTTGTTTGGACAAGAAAGGTTTTTCATTTATAATAAAGGACAAATGTTGTTCTATTTATTTGAATGAAATCTTTTATGGTAGTGCTCAACTTAGCAATGGGTTGTATGTTCTAGACCTCGAAGATCCAATCTATAATGTGAATACCAAGAAGGTCAGATTAAATGATTCAAACCCGACCTATCTCTGGCACTGTCGCTTGGGCCATATAAATGAGACCCGCATATCCAAGCTCCATAAGGATGGACTCTTGGACTCATTTGATTTTGAATCATATGAGACATGTGAGTCATGTTTGTTGGGCAAGATGACCAAAGCCCCATTCACAGGGCAAAGTGAAAGGGCTAATGACTTACTAGGACTCATACATAGTGATGTATGTGGCCCTATGTCTACACAAGCTAGAGGAGGTTTCCAATACTTCATTACTTTCACTGATGACTTCAGCAGATATGGCTATGTGTATCTTCATGAGACACAAGTCAGAATCCTTTGAAAAGTTCAAAGAATTCAAGAATGAAGTAGAGAATCAACTCGGGAAGAGTATCAAAGTGCTTCAATCAGATCGAGGTGGAGAGTACTTGGATCGAGAATTCCTTGACTATCTGAAGGAGTGTGGTATAGTATCACAACTCACTCCACCAGGTACACCTCAATGGAATGGTGTATCTGAAAGGAGAAATCGAACTCTGTTAGACATGGTTCGCTCTATGATGAGTCAAGCTGACCTTCCAAACTCCTTTTGGGGACATGCTCTAGAGACAGCCGCTTTTACACTAAACCGAGTTCCATCTAAATCGGTTCAAAAGACACCATATGAGATATGGAGTGGGAGGCGTCCCAATTTGTCTTTTATGAAGATTTGGGGCTGTGACGCTTATGTGAAACGTCAATCCTCTGACAAACTAGGGCCCAAATCTCAAAAATGCCTTTTTGTTGGGTATCCCAAAGAAACAAAGGGTTACTATTTCTACAATCCTTCTGAGCAAAAAGTGTTTGTTGCTCGAACTGGTGTCTTTTTAGAGAAAGAGTTTATCTCTAAAGGAAACTAGTGGGAGGAAAGTAGAACTTGAAGAAATTCAAGAACAACAAGGAGACATCGAACCTGAAATGGAACCTGAACAGACACCACAAGATGTTGTGGTTCAAGAGTCTGTTCCTGTAGCACAGAGCCCACGTAGGTCTGGTAGGATTCGGCGTGAGCCCGAGAGATATGGATTTCTCGTGACTCACACTGGTGATGTGATGCTCATGGATCAGGATGAGCCCACAACCTACCAACAAGCTATGTCAGGGCCTGACTCTGAGAAGTGGCTAGTGGCCATGAAATCCGAGATGGAATCCATGTATGAAAACCAAGTATGGACTTTGGTTGACCCACCTGAAGGGGTAAAACCCATAGGGTGCAAATGGGTTTTCAAGAAGAAAACTGACATGGATGGTAATGTGATTACCTTTAAGGGACGATTGGTTGCAAAAGGTTTCAAGCAAATTCATGGTATTGACTATGATGAAACTTTTTCACCAGTTGCTATGCTTAAATCCATCCGAATTTTGTTTGCTATTGCTGCACACTATGATTATGAGATATGGCAAATGGATGTCAAAACTGCATTCCTAAATGGAAAGCTACTTGAGGATGTGTACATGACACAACCTGAGGGTTTTGTCACTCCTGAGAATGCCAATAAAGTGTGCAAGTTGCAAAGGTCCATTTATGGACTGAAGCAAGCTTCTCGAAGTTGGAATCTTCATTTTGATGAATGCAATCAAAGAGTTTGGTTTTATCAAAAATGAAGATGAACCTTGTGTCTACAAGAAGGTTAGTGGGAGCGCTATTGTCTTCTTGGTGTTGTATGTAGATGACATACTACTCATCGGGAATGACATTCCTGAGCTACAGTCTGTGAAGACTTGGCTAGGGAAATGTTTCTCTATGAAGGACTTGGGTGAAGCAGCCTATGTGTTAGGCATCAGGATCTATAGAGATAGATCTAGAAAGCTTCTTGGCCTAAGTCAAAGTACATATATTGACAAGGTGCTAAAGAGGTTTAGCATGCAAGATTCCAAGAAAGGATTCTTGCCCATGTCACATGGTATCACTCTTTCTAGATCTCAGTGTCCGAGTACAACCCGAGGAGAGAGAGCGCATGAGTAAGATTCCATATGCCTCAGCAATTGGATCTATCATGTATGCCATGATATGTACTCGTCCCGATGTCTCATATGCTTTGAGCATGACGAGTAGGTACCAATCGAACCCCGGTGAGAGTCACTGGACAGCTGTTAAGAACATCCTTAAGTACTTACGAAGGACTAAGGATGCATTCTTGGTCTTTGGAGGTGAAGATGAGCTCGTTGTAAGGGGTTACACCGATGCAAGCTTCCAATCCGATAAGGATGATTTTAGATCGCAATCTGGTTATGTGTTTTGTATTGGTGGTGGTGCTGTGAGCTGGAAGAGTTCAAAGCAAGAGACAGTAGCTGACTCTACAACAGAATCTGAGTACATTGCCGCCTCTGATGCTGCGAAGGAGGCAGTTTGGATCAAGAAGTTCATCACTGAACTTGGAGTGGTTCCAAGCATTGCCGACCCGATAGAGCTCTATTGTGACAACAATGGAGCAATCGCACAGGCTAAGGAACCTCGATCTCACCAGCGATCCAAACACATACTCCGACGCTATCATCTCATCAGGGAGATCATCGAGAGGGGTGATGTAAGGATATGGAAGGAGGTCATTAGGTATGTCACATATCATGCGGAGGGATTTGTATGATCAAGATGGGATTTGTCCCTCCTATGCAACAGGAATGATATCTTCGGGCCCCTTGATAGAGTGAGACTTAGAAAATGCATGGCCATGCTCGGATGAGTTGATATATGATATCAATGTCATCAATTTAAGTTGTTCTACTCGGTAATCAAGAAACCAAAGATTGGGCTATACGAGAGTGACACATTCCATGTCTCATGCTTAGTCTTGATATCTTGGACAAAGGGACACTAGCACATATCGATGATGATCATAAAGGTTTAGTCGATTCACCGACAATCTTGTCACTTGGGTAGCAATGATGTGTTACTAGACACCGCTCATTGCTTATGATCATAAATGTGATTTATGATCATTGCCAACATGCCAAGAGCCTATTGGGTCACACACATACAGCTATTTGAATCATTAGAGTGCATGGGCTAATTATTTGGGTTATGGTTTCACTTTAATTTCGTATTAATAATGGGCCCAAGAGTTGAGCCATTTTTAAGCTCAAAATTAAATCCTAACTGGATTAGGGCTTTGAAACCCATTAGGCCTGGAAGTTGAGTCTCACTATAAATACAACTTTTAAGTGAGACATTCACGGGTCTCCTTGCCCTAGCCTCCCAAAAGGACAGCCGCACTCTTCTCTTGCAATTCCTTGGAGGACGCAAACTAGCACTGCGAGCGCAAGAGAAATGCATCTGCCGGGACGTGGTGGAAGCGTGGTGATCCCGAGAGGCTCGTGTGGATACCATAGAGAGCCTGAACACGTCAACTGTTCAGGTTTTGTGATTCGACTCTATAGTTGAGTGAGAAATCTCAACCGAAAATTATGTATGAAAATTTTCGAACACCCGGTTTACCCCGTTTCAGTTGGATCCTGGAGGGTTTCGGTTAATTTTCGCTGCACTATTTGGCTCCCGAAACCCAACACTAGAGGCTACCCTCAGGAATGATAACTTCGGCTAACTACCCTTGCCCCTTCGTAGTATGGGGTATTGAGCTCATCAAGCCTCTCCCAACTGTGCTTGAAGGAGTGAAGTTCTGCGTTGTCGGAGTAGATTACTTTACTAAATGGATTAAGGTAGAGCCCCTGGCAACCATTTCGGCAAATGACTTACAGAAATTCATCTGGAAGAACATCGTATGTAGATTCAGCATACCGAGGGTAATAGTGGCCGACAGTGGTTCCCAGTTTATTGACAAGGGATTCTAAGAATTCATTACCGACCTTGGGATAAAAACGCACTTCACCCCGATAGCTCATCCTTAGAGCAACGGATAGGTAAAGGTGTCCAACAGAACCATAAAGGATGGTTTGAAAATGAGATTGAAGGAAGCAAAAGTAAAATGGCCAGGAGAACTTCCTAGTGTGCTATAGAGCTATCAGACAACACCCCAAAAGGGCCACAGGTAAGACACCTTTCTTACTCGTCTTTAGCATAGATGCCATTATTCCTATCAAAGTGGTTCAGCCCTCGATTAGGGTACAAGTGTTCAACAAATAAGGGAACAACCTCAGGTTGAGAACCAAGCTGGACCTAATTGATGGACATAGAGAAGTGGCTGAGCTTAGAAGAAAAGCTTTTCAGCAAAGGGTAGCTATAGTTGTGAACTTGCATGTCAGACGAAAAGGAATCAGGAAGGGGGACCTTGTCCTTCAAAAGGCTGAGTTTAAGCCCCGAAGACCATCTCACGGAGTACTTCAGGCAAATTAGGAAGAGCCTTATTTGGTCCTTGATGGGGTGCAGCCAGGAGTCTATAAGCTCGGCAATACCGAAGGTGGAGAACTAAAAAATACATGGCATTCAGATGCTTTGAAAAAATTCTACACTTAGAAATTTTTCTAAGTATAGAAAAATTCTCTAGGGAAAATAGTCCCACCTGAGGAATTTAACTGAACAAGGTGCAAGTATCTACTTATGAAAGTGACACATTTTCTCCGAAGGTGCGTCAACCAAACATGGCTGATAAAAATAGGCAAAGCTTTGCCAAAAGATATTCGCCGAAACTGGTGGTATGCAAAAAATGGTTGATAATAAGCGCGAAAGATATCTTCTCGAGGGTCCTAGACTGAAAATGGTCAAACTAACCCTTGGGACCAAAGATCATTTAAGGAGAAACTTAGTCAAATTTTGGAGGAAAGAAGGAATTTTATTAAATTCAGCCTTATTACAACAAGAAGGAGCATTACAAGAAGAAGATTACAAAGAAAAAGAAAAAGTGAAGTCCTGGATGCCTAAGGGACCTCATCCTCATGAGTTGCTCCATCGCCAACCTTCTTTGTCACAACCTTTGGCGCGGAAGGAGGAGCAAAAGGAAGGTTGACGTGTTCTGTCTTTGACCAATGTTAGGCTCACCTCCTAAGTGCTTGGCTCTGGCCAAGGAAATGAAGAGTGACACCATGAAAATATGAAAGGGACTGTGAAAACAACGCAAAAGTGATGTATGTGCAAGGTTGAGGGCTTTCAGGTCCTAAAAGCACCAAGAAAATTGACTAGGGGAAGAATGCAAGAAAATGAAGTAAAGGGACCAAATGGCAAACTTAAATTAGTGGTGCTATTGAAACTACAATTTTAGAGTGGGAGTTTTCGGCCATGCATATTTCTATGGTGACTAGTGCAATACTAGACCAACATTAGTGGATTTTAATGATGGCTAGTCAAATCATGTTCCCCACTAAGGTATTAAGCATCATTACCTTAGTTTGCCTAACTAGTACTTGTACAAGTACTTAGCCGGTTACTACATGGGTTTAATGGACATATATGACACTTTTGACTTGTGCTTGGCAAAGTGAGCCATAAAGTGACATAAGTGTCAAAGTGTGCATGTGTTTTAGTGGTGAAATTGTAGCCATAAGGAATTAAGGGCTCAAATGAGCCATGCAAAAATGGCAAGGCCGAGAGCTAGTATTAGTGCCATTTTTATTACATGTGGCTTAAGGCCACACATGCATGCTTCCATTAGTTTACTTTGCCTTCATTTCGGGTTTCTTTCCCCTTGGCCAAGAGCTTGCTTTGCTTGTTTGTTCTGGTTGTGTTCTTGAGACCTATCAAAATTAGTTTCGGATTAAGGCATAAAGAAGGCAATTAAGGCTTGAGAGGAAGGAATCAAGCTAGGAGTTCTTGTTTTGGCACTAAGCAACTCAAGATTGAGATTGGTTTTGAAGAACTCATGGAGGCCGAGAATGGTTCAAGCTTGGGTTTGAGGTAACTTTTGTGTTTTTCCTTGAATACATGGTAGATATTCCATGAACAAGGAGTATTGATGCTTAATTGGTATTGTATTAGGCCAATGGTTTGAAAGAGCATTTCGGTTAAATGTTGAGCTTTGACCAAAAGTAAAACAAGCTTGAATTGAGGTAGGGTTCACTAAAGTACTTCATTGCTTGGTAGTATACCATGATTCAAGTGTTTAAAGTAGCTACGTGATGGTTAAATTTGCTAAATGACCTTAGTTACTTGATGGGCTGTTGAGATTGATTTGGTTATGGTTGTTAATTAGCTAATTGACTATGGACATGTGCTAGAAATCCTAGTGAATGTGGCCATTTGCTAGGTATTTCAGAGCTCTAGTGGAAGTGGAGTTTATGGTGAAGTTTTGTGTGCAAAAATGCACAATGGCACATGTTATGGTACTTGGCTGAATGGTCATTGTGGTGTGTGTGTGTGTTCATTGTCTGCTTGAGTGATTCTTTGTGCTTGCTAACCATTTACTTGATAATGTGGCTTATATGTCTCGGGTTTATTAGCATGTATATATATATGTCGTGTTTTTGTAGTCTTTGTGTCTTATTTGCAGGTTATTATGAGCAAATGGAGGTTAAGCCTTGAGTTGTGTACTCGGCTTAACTAAATAAACTCTATTATGAGTTGGTATAATAGTGAACTCTACTGAGTATTTACACTGGTTGCCCATACATTTGTTTTTCAGGAAAGGATATTCGGCCTGAGTTGTAGTTGATTGAGTTGTGCTAGTGTGTTGTGATAGTTTTGCTTGTATATCAATGTATGTGCCAATGTGTGCTTGGCTTGGTAAATTTGTACATTACAAGTCTTGTTTTTGAAGTTTGCCGAGACTTATGTATTAAGTTGTGCAGGCTTGTAAAGTGGGACTTGTCTAAGTGGGCAGCTATGGATATGTGGACACTTGCTCTAATCATAGTTTTCACTTTTATGACCATGAACATGGCCATAGGTTTGGGTCTGCAGTGTGTCTTGTTGTATGGCATACTTAAGGTTCTGTTTGAGCACTAGGTGCTTTGGGTTGTAACATAACTTGGTATTGAAGACTTTGGAATCATGGCATGTAGCCATGTATGTGAACTAGGTAGACTACTTTTGTTGTACATTTTTATGTAGTCTCGGTTGCCTAGTTATTTTGTGGTACATGGAGTACCTTGGTAGGCCAAGTTATGTTTGCACTTTTGGAATGGTTTTGGACTTGTATACGATGAATGCTCAAGGGCTTATGTATGTTCTGGCATGAATGAGATGTATGTTCATCTTGTGAACCTCTTTTGTTCTTTTATGGCTAGAGGTACATGTGCATTCAAACATGATTTTTCAAACTAAATGACTACCTTGGGCTTCTTGGTTGCCATTCTAAGTAGCACACTTGATTGAACACAACTTTGACACTTGAATTTCATTAAGTGTTTGCCTTGCTTGTCATGCAAGTAATCTATTAAAGCCTTGCTTGTTCTGCAAGTTAGTGGTATTGGGCCTTACTTCTGCCGCAAGTAACTATTTGGGTTCTATTCATAAGCCTCCTGGGCCACCTCCCAGGCTAACACCTTAAGAAAATAAGACTTAAGGTTAAGATACATTAGTTGGCCAAATTGAAAGGTTGGTAAACAAACCTTAGTTGGGTGTTTATATTGCAGAGTGTTTGGGCCAGGGCCTGTGTGAGGTATGACAACCAGGACCAGGAAGGCCCCTCGGGAATGTCTAAGGCAGCAAGAAAAGAAAGGTCGAGGTCGGGGTACTTCGCCAGGACTTGATGCCAAGCCAGACAAAAGCAGTCTTAAAACATGACCTTGATTACTTGATTGGCCTTGTCTTTCTCGATAGACAAGTCGTCCAACTTGTTCCTTAACTTAGCAACCTCCCTCTCTAGCTTCTTCGTCTTCTTCTTCTTCTTCACCTCCTTCTTCAGCACATTGACCTCGACCTGAAGTTCGCTGTTGTCTGTGAGGGCCTTCGTCAGGAGAGCAGAGTCTTCCTTCTTTTCCTTTCGGTAGACCTTACTTGCCGAGGATAGTGTGATGACCTTTGTGCCAAGGTCAGACACCTTCTGGGAGAAGAGAGCTCCTCCTGACTCTTCAAGAAGTCCTCCCAAACTTTTTCCACCTCCTCTTTGGCTATCTTGTTCAGCTTAGCGTACTTGACAACCGAGCCAGCGCAAAATAGCTTGGCTCTCTCCAAGTATTCTTTGGTCCAAGATCGGATCAAAGACAGCTTTGCTACCTATGCTCGAAAGTATCCACTATAAGCCAAGAGCTGCGAAAAGGAAAGACTTCACGTAAGGATCAGAATGCTATAAAAGCTTAAAAAAATCTTCTAAGTCCCAAAAAGCTCACAATTTACCTGGGCAGGATGTTTGGACATCCTCGCGGCGAGGACCTCCTCGTTTGGGCACTCCTCAGTCAGGGACTTGAAGGTGGCATTGGTGAGGATGCCCTTTGCCATCTGAGGAGCCATTTTCTGGCTATCCTCGGAGAACAGCTTCATGTCCTTCGTGAAGGTTCAGAATGGGTCATTCGGCACCTTGTCAGTTGGGATGTGGGAGTCCCAAAGGGGCCACTTTCGGGCGTGTTCCACCATCCACATGGCGGCCGCCTGCTCCTCTGCAAAATAACGCCGAAGTTCCATTAGCACATTATCCCTTAACCATATGTCTATAAGATCTAAAATGCCAAAAATTCCCAAATTGATAGGAAAATGGCTAATGGGCAAACTTGCAGGAACCTCGGCAGTGTCCTCCTCAGAGTCGTCGACCTCCTGAACATCGTCAGGGACGTGCTTGCTCTTCGCTCTTCAGTGGGCCTTGAGCTCTTTAGTAGAAAAGCCTCCTGCCAAAGTACCCAAGACCTCCTCCGCCGAAGTAAAGCTGATGGCCGGCTGCGAGGGAGGGTCAGTATGAACTAAGGAATGGTCCTGCACCTCCACAATGTCTTCAGGAGGGGAGGAAGAATGCCCACCTTGGCCTTCTTCCTTGCCGAAGATGACCCCCCACCAGTCATCTTTTTCCTTTTCGGGGCAGCTTTCTTCCTTTGCTGCTCCCCTTTTTCAGCCTGCCTGAGGAAGAGGGACTTGTAGAAGGCAGCGGATTGGTCACCCATCTTTGAAAAAAGGAACACATCAGTGTAAGTCCAAAGGAGTATGTATAACAAAATTTGCAAGATTACTTACTCTCCACAAGCCCTTCATAAGTGAGCTCGCGTCAAAGGAGCATCACTAGCCATGCCTTTTTTCTGTCAAAGGCAGGTGCCGACATGGCCAGGTCAGTTTTGTGCTCCTTGATTACCCCCAACTCCCGGAGGACCTCTTCGGTTATAAGATTCCACTTGATGGGAAAGGGGTACAAGGAGCTTGGAGGGACCTCGGGGTCCCAGTTCGCGACAGCTCGGATACGGCTGTCAAAACTTCTCAAACCTCACCGCCAACTCAGGAGTTAGCAGCTTCCTGGGGTCGATGACATCTGTCTCTAGCGTTCACCGGGCCCACCTAGTCGGCACATACGACCACGCCTCATCTACCTTGAGGAAGAAGAATTTCTTTTGCCACCCTTGCCAGCTGTCCTTGGTGCCGAAGGTGTACAAATATTTTTTGCTCCTAGATCCCTTTGGTAGCAAAAAATAGAAGCGACCCTTCGGGACCGGAGAGAGCTTGTAATGCTGCATGAAGATGATGAAGTGGGGTTCTATCTTGAAAACCGCACACATGCAGAAGAAAGCATTAAAGTAGGAGTAAGAAATGGGAGGAAGCTGATTCATGGCTACACCATGAAATTGGCAGAAGTCACAAATCATCTTCGGTGGAGGAAACCGAAGTCCGGTCTTTAGTTGGGCCTGACAGACGGTAATCTCAATCTACTTATTCATATAACTATATAGGCCAGGACTGGGTAACCTAATGATCGAATAAGAAGCAAGAAAAAATTTTGTTGTCCACCTCGCTAACTTCTCCAAAGTGGTACAACTTGGATGAGAATTGAGAGGAAGCCAGCTCTCGGGGATGGTTTGGACAGACATGATCGAAACGGGAGAAGACACTCAAAAAAGGGAAACCTAAGTTCGAGAATTAGAAAAGAGATGAAGAAAATAATGCCGAAGAAAGACTTTGGAAAGAAAAACCCACCAAAGCTTCTGCCGAAGTCTGGATTTGTGAACGCTGTCATTAAGACTCACCGAAAATCACTCCACCGCTGGCACTGCCACAGAAAAATGAGAAAATCTTGAAAGGAAATGAAAGTAAAAGCAGAAGCAAAAGAAAGGAAGTAGGAACTCTAATGAAGAGAAGGGTTTATATAGGCCGAAAGGGGTAGGCGAATCGTCGCCATAATTACCTCTCGAAGGCGAATCATTGCCATAATTACCCATCAAAGGTGAAGAGACACGGTTAATTTAATCGACACAATTGTCCCCCAATTACCGCATGACACGTGTCTCCCAGTACAAGAAACAAGGGCACACCTCCTGACAGCACGGAGGCCTAGGCAAGCTTATCTGAAGTGACGCGTCTATCTGATCAGAAGACATAGCAACTCACTGACAAATGACATAGGCCCAAAGAAAGGGGATATCCACCTTAGGCTGACAAAATAACTTCGGGAATGTTAGAAATTTGGCCAAAAACTGGGAATGCCACTTGATTACCAGAGAAGCTACCTCGGTTAAGAAGAGGCATTTCATATTGCCGAAACTCCCTCTGAAGAAGATAACCTTGGCTAAATATTCAGTCATGACGATTGAGCTAGCCACCACCTTCCACGAAGACCCCCACAATTTGCTCGAATAACCGAAGATATAACTTCGGCCTTCCGAGGAGGGCATGTGATAGCCAAAGGGCTATTACACTCCAAACTCTCAAGCTTTGACAAAGCACTGCTATTGGAAAAGATGAGCATCACCCTCAAAGAATACGAGCACCAACCTCAGGAAAAGAGGGTCCACAGTCCTTGATCCACGGACCTTAGTAACCCACCATACCCTCAAGAATAATAGGACTGACCTTGGAAAAATGGTGCGCTACCACCATCGGCAAAATGACCTGACCAACTTTAGGAAGAGTAGACCCACCATCCTCAGTAGGGCAAAACATCCTCTAAAGATAATCTTCTATGCCGAGGGGCCTTCTGAGTAACTGGGCGACCTCGACTAGAAGTTCTCATATCCCGAAAGGGTCCATTTCCCCGAAGTGGTCTTGTGAACACGACAAAAATGGTTAAGGAGCCTCTAACACAGAGACCTCGCACACACCCCCGAGACGCAGGCCTCCCATGGATCGGCCTAGGGCCAGTTGGAGATCCCCATGTTAGTGTTGTGCCCAAAAGAGAGTCATGAGATGATTGTATTTTTGCACATTGAGTCATGATATTTTATTAAGGCATTAATCCAGCAATTATGTTTGTTGTTTTGTTCCTGCGTAACTTAACGAACATAATTGTAACCCTAGAATAATCATATTCTTAAAAGTCCTTTGTCTAGTATTATTGTGGAGCGGGTTGCAATAATACATAACGACTAGCATATGTGGAGACTAATATGAGATATGTAGTCTACATATGGGTACAAGTTGGAGAACTTGTGTACTGGACCGACCCACCATGAGAACACTACATGGATCGTTATATGAGTGTCATAAGTGATTCCCATAGTGATCAAGGTATATGTAGTCCTTCGACCTAAGATCATCAAGGTTCCCTACATGTGAGTCACATACTTTGATACTTTCCTTTGTTGCTCGTAACTGAGTGAACTTGAAGGAGGTCATTGGGTATGTCACATATCATGCGGAGGGATTTGTATGATCAAGATGGGATTTGTCCCTCCTATGTAACGGGAGTGATATCTTCGGGCCCCTTGATAGAGTGAGACTTAGAGAATGCATGGCCATGCTCGGATGAGTTGATATACGATATCAATGTCATCAGTTTAAGTTGGTCTACTCGGTAATCAAGAAACCAAAGATTGGGCTATACGAGAGTGACACATTCCATGTCTCGTGCTTAGTCTTGATATCTTGGACAAAGGGACAATGGCATATATCGGTGATGATCATAAAGGTTTAGTCGAATCATCGACAATCTTGTCACTTGGGTAGCAATGATGTGTTGCTAGACACCGCTCATTGCTTATGATCATAAATGTGATTTATGATCATTGCCAACGTGGTAAGAGCCTATTGGGTCGCACACATAGAGCTATTTGGATCATTAGAGTGCATGGGCTAATTATTTGGGTTATGGTTTCACTTATAATTTCGTATTAATAATGGGCCCAAAGAGTTGAGCCATTATTAAGCCCGAAATTAAATCCTAATTGGATTAGGGCTTTGAAACCCATTAGGCCTGGAAGTTGAGTTTCACTATAAATACAACTTTTAAGTGAGAAATTCGCAGGTCTCCTTGCCCTAGCCTCCAAAAAGGACAGCCACACTCTTCTCTTGCAATTCCTTGGAGGACGCAAGCTAGCACTGCGAGCGCAAGAGAAACACATCTGTCGGACGTGGTGGAAGCGTGGTGATCCCGAGAGGCTCGTGTGGATACCATAGAGAGCCTGAACACGTCAACTGTTCAGGTTTTGTGATTCGACTCTACAGTTGAGTGAGAGATCTCAACTGAAAATTAGGTATGAAAATTTTCGAACACCCGGTTTACCCCATTTCACTTGGATCCTGGAGGGTTTCGGTTAAATTCCGCTGCGCTGTTTGGCTCCCGAAACCCAACAGTGGTATCAGAGCTACTGGTGAAACCCTAAATCGGGATTGAGTGTTGAATCGCATGATGCTATGTGTTCGGTTGCTTTTCGGCCATGATTAATTAGATTGATTCATGATGCATGAAACTGGAATTCGTAATGAACATATGACATATATGAAGAAACGACACAAATTGGTTAATGAGATTAACCTAAAATTGAATGGTATGAGATACCTATATGGATTAGGATTCTTGCAATAGTTGCAAAAACCCTAGCTTTGTTCGGATTCGGCCTGTTCGGACACCAAAAGTAAGGTATTTTTGGTGGCTCGAATAGAGGAGTCTCGGGTGCCTACTTGCTCGAAATAGAAGATTAGGAACCACCGCCCGCTGACCGGCCAGCGGGACCGCCGTATGCGAAGCGCCACATAAATAAAAACTGGTTAATCAACGCGCGAAAATTGGCATGCATCTTTGTTGAATGAGATTTGACATGATATGCTGATTGGTGTTTGAAGCATGGTGCATGGTTATAGCCCTTGATTGGTTGTACTTGTAAATACGGCCTGCGAGTCGTGCCTTTTCTTATCACTCTCATTGTACATTCTCTTCTCACCTTACTCCCCTCGAATGTAACTCGAGGTTTCTATTATTGATGTAATGGTGCATTATGGGATCATCCAAGGTGGTATGTCTAAGGATCATCCAAGGAGGTATGTCCAAGGAGATGACAACAAAAGGGCAGCCAAGAAAGGAAGAGAAGGAGCTTGTGAAGACTCTTTTCTTTTCTTAGGCTTTTATGATATTCTCATTGGCTTGAGAATATCGCATAGTTTTGGCTATAACCATGTCACGTTTACTTTCTTGTACGCATGAGATGCATGTTTTATATTTGTATGTGATGCATGTATAAGACAACCGGAGATAACAAATTGGTGAGATCAAACAAAAAAAAATCCCTCAAACAAATATTAAGTCGCCCATTCCGAATGAGCCTGCTGCCACTGCTCCAAGAGCTGAAAGGGATGCTCACAAGAGGCATTCTGATGATGCTTTGGATGTTGCATGCCTCATGCTTATTACCATGGAATCTGAGCTTCAGAAGCAACATGAGAACATGGGGGCGTTCGATATGATCGAACATCTCAAAATGCTTTTCCAAGAGCAAGCTAGGCATGAGAGGTTTGAGACCTCTAAGGCATTGTTTCAGTGCAAGATGTCTGAGGGAAGTCCCGTGGGTCCTCATGTGCTCAAGATGATTGGGTACATTGAGAATCTTGAGAATTTGGGATTTGCTCTTCAGAAAGAGTTGGCTATTGATGTAGTCTTGCAATCGTTGCCTGAAAGCTACAGTCAGTTCGTCATGAACTATAACATGAACGACCTTGACAAGTCCCTCCCTGAATTGCTCAACATGTTGAGAACTGCTGAGCAAAACCTTAAGAAGGCTAAGCCCATTTTGATGGTTCAAAAGGGCAAGGGAAAGGGAAAAGCCAACAAGAAGAAGGATAAAGCTAATGGAAAGTCCAATGCTAATTCTTCTTCAGCTGCACTGAAACCAAAGGGTGGTGTGGCAAAGGAAGGGGAGTGCTTCCATTGTAAGCAACCTGGACACTGGAAGCGCAACTGCAAGCTCTATCTTGAAGAACTTGCTAAGGAAAAGGGAAGTAAGACTTCCACTTCAGGTATTTTTGTTATAGAGGCTAACTTTTCTACTTCCTCATCTTGGGTATTGGATACTGGATGTGGATCTCACATTTGTGCAAATGTGCAGGATCTAAGTAGAAGTAGAAGATTGGCCCGAGGTGAAGTGGACCTACGTGTTGGAAATGGAGCAAGGGTTGCTGCCTTAGCCGTAGGGACTTATGTTCTCACTTTACCTAGTGGATTAGTTTTAGAATTAGACAACTGCTACTTTGTGCCTACTATTAGTAGAAATTTGATTTCTGTTTCTTGTTTGGACAAGAAAGGTTTTTCATTTATAATAAAGGACAAATGTTGTTCTATTTATTTGAATGAAATCTTTTATGGTAGTGCTCAACTTAGCAATGGGTTGTATGTTCTAGACCTCGAAGATCCAATCTATAATGTGAATACCAAGAAGGTCAGATTAAATGATTCAAACCCGACCTATCTCTGGCACTGTCGCTTGGGCCATATAAATGAGACCCGCATATCCAAGCTCCATAAGGATGGACTCTTGGACTCATTTGATTTTGAATCATATGAGACATGTGAGTCATGTTTGTTGGGCAAGATGACCAAAGCCCCATTCACAGGGCAAAGTGAAAGGGCTAATGACTTACTAGGACTCATACATAGTGATGTATGTGGCCCTATGTCTACACAAGCTAGAGGAGGTTTCCAATACTTCATTACTTTCACTGATGACTTCAGCAGATATGGCTATGTGTATCTTCATGAGACACAAGTCAGAATCCTTTGAAAAGTTCAAAGAATTCAAGAATGAAGTAGAGAATCAACTCGGGAAGAGTATCAAAGTGCTTCGATCAGATCGAGGTGGAGAGTACTTGGATCGAGAATTCCTTGACTATCTGAAGGAGTGTGGTATAGTATCACAACTCACTCCACCAGGTACACCTCAATGGAATGGTGTATCTGAAAGGAGAAATCGAACTCTGTTAGACATGGTTCGCTCTATGATGAGTCAAGCTGACCTTCCAAACTCCTTTTGGGGACATGCTCTAGAGACAGCCGCTTTTACACTAAACCGAGTTCCATCTAAATCGGTTCAAAAGACACCATATGAGATATGGAGTGGGAGGCATCCCAATTTGTCTTTTATGAAGATTTGGGGCTGTGACGCTTATGTGAAACGTCAATCCTCTGACAAACTAGGGCCCAAATCTCAAAAATGCCTTTTTGTTGGGTATCCC
Organism: Aquilaria sinensis; assembly: GCA_005392925.1. NCBI lineage: Eukaryota > Viridiplantae > Streptophyta > Magnoliopsida > Malvales > Thymelaeaceae > Aquilaria > Aquilaria sinensis. The sequence goes on along the minus strand of SMDT01002869.1, from coordinate 204,438 downwards.
AAAGAAACAAAGGGTTACTATTTCTACAATCCTTCTGAGCAAAAAGTGTTTGTTGCTCGAACTGGTGTCTTTTTAGAGAAAGAGTTTATCTCTAAAGAAACTAGTGGGAGGAAAGTAGAACTTGAAGAAATTCAAGAACAACAAGGAGACATCGAACCTGAAATGGAACCTGAACAGACACCACAAGATGTTGTGGTTCAAGAGTCTGTTCCTGTAGCACAGAGCCCACGTAGGTCTGGTAGGATTCGGCGTGAGCCTGAGAGATATGGATTTCTCATGACTCACACCTGGTGATGTGATGCTCATGGATCAGGATGAGCCCACAACCTACCAACAAGCTATGTCAGGGCCTGACTCTGAGAAGTGGCTAGTGGCCATGAAATCCGAGATGGAATCCATGTATGAAAACCAAGTATGGACTTTGGTTGACCCACCTGAAGGGGTAAAACCCATAGGGTGCAAATGGGTTTTCAAGAAGAAAACTGACATGGATGGTAATGTGATTACCTTTAAGGGACGATTGGTTGCAAAAGGTTTCAAGCAAATTCATGGTATTGACTATGATGAAACTTTTTCACCAGTTGCTATGCTTAAATCCATCCGAATTTTGTTTGCTATTGCTGCACACTATGATTATGAGATATGGCAAATGGATGTCAAAACTGCATTCCTAAATGGAAAGCTACTTGAGGATGTGTACATGACACAACCTGAGGGTTTTGTCACTCCTGAGAATGCCAATAAAGTGTGCAAGTTGCAAAGGTCCATTTATGGACTGAAGCAAGCTTCTCGAAGTTGGAATCTTCATTTTGATGAAGCAATCAAAGAGTTTGGTTTTATCAAAAATGAAGATGAACCTTGTGTCTACAAGAAGGTTAGTGGGAGCGCTATTGTCTTCTTGGTGTTGTATGTAGATGACATACTACTCATCGGGAATGACATTCCTGAGCTACAGTCTGTGAAGACTTGGCTAAGGGAAATGTTTCTCTATGAAGGACTTGGGTGAAGCAGCCTATGTGTTAGGCATCAGGATCTATAGAGATAGATCTAGAAAGCTTCTTGGCCTAAGTCAAAGTACATATATTGACAAGGTGCTAAAGAGGTTTAGCATGCAAGATTCCAAGAAAGGATTCTTGCCCATGTCACATGGTATAACTCTTTCTAGATCTCAGTGTCCGAGTACAACCGAGGAGAGAGAGCGCATGAGTAAGATTCCATATGCCTCAGCAATTGGATCTATCATGTATGCCATGATATGTACTCGTCCCGATGTCTCATATGCTTTGAGCATGACGAGTAGGTACCAATCGAACCCCGGTGAGAGTCACTGGACAGCTGTTAAGAACATCCTTAAGTACTTACGAAGGACTAAGGATGCATTCTTGGTCTTTGGAGGTGAAGATGAGCTCGTTGTAAGGGGTTACACCGATGCAAGCTTCCAATCCGATAAGGATGATTTTAGATCGCAATCTGGTTATGTGTTTTGTATTGGTGGTGGTGCTGTGAGCTGGAAGAGTTCAAAGCAAGAGACAGTAGCTGACTCTACAACAGAATCTGAGTACATTGCCGCCTCTGATGCTGCGAAGGAGGCAGTTTGGATCAAGAAGTTCATCACTGAACTTGGAGTGGTTCCAAGCATTACCGACCCGATAGAGCTCTATTGTGACAACAATGGAGCAATCGCACAGGCTAAGGAACCTCGATCTCACCAGCGATCCAAACACATACTCCGACGCTATCATCTCATCAGGGAGATCATCGAGAGGGGTGATGTAAGGATATGCAGGACTTCGACAGATAGCAACATTGCTGATCCACTGACAAAGCCCCTTACGCAGCAAAAGCATGATAGCCATTCTAGGTCCATCGGTATTAGATACATGGATGATTGGCTTTTAGTGCAAGTGGGAGATTGTTAGTGTTGTGCCCAAAAAGCCAATCATGAGATGATTGTATTTTTTGCACATTGAGTCATGATATTTTATTAAGGCATTAATCCAGCAATTATGTTTGTTGTTTTGTTTCTGCGTAACTTAATAAACATAATTGTAACCCTAGAATAATGATATTCTTAAACGTCCCTGGTCTAGTATTATTGTGGAGCGGGTTGCAATAATACATAACGACTAGCATATGTGGAGACTAATATGAGATATGTAGTCTACATATGGGTACAAGTTGGAGAACTTGTGTACTGGACCGACCCACCATGAGAACACTACATGGATCGTTATATGAGTGTCATAAGTGATTCTCATAGTGATCATGGTATATGTAGTCCTTCGACCTAAGATCATCAAGGTTCCCTACATGTGAGTCACATACTTTGATACTTTCCTTTGTTGCTCGTAACTGAGTGAACTTGAAGGAGGTCATTGGGTATGTCACATATCATGCGGAGGGATTTGTATGATCAAGATGGGATTTGTCCCTCCTATGTAACGGGAGTGATATCTTCGGGCCCCTTGATAGAGTGAGACTTAGAAAAATGCATGGCCATGCTCGGATGAGTTGATATACGATATCAATGTCATCAGTTTAAGTTGGTCTACTCGGTAATCAAGAAACCAAAGATTGGGCTACCTGTGAATTTCTCACTTAAAATTTGTATTTATAGTGAGAGTCAACTTCCAGGCCTATTGGGTTTCAAAGCCCTAATCCAATTAGGATTTAATTTCGGGCTTAATAATGGCTCACCTCTTTGGCCCAATATTAATACGAAATTAAAGTGAAACCATAACCCAAATAATTAGCCCATGTACTCTAATGATCCAAATAGCTCTATGTGTGCGACTCAATAGGCTCTTGCCATGTTGGCAATGATCATAAATCGCATTTATGATCATAAGCAATGAGCGGTGTCTAGCAACACATCATTGCTACCCAAGTGACAAGATTGTTGATGATTCGACTAAACCTTTATGATCATCATTGATATATGCCATTGTCCCTTTGTCCAAGATATCAAGACTAAGCACGAGACATGGAATGTGTCACTCTTATATAGCCCAATCTTTGGTTTCTTGATTACCGAGTAAACTAACTTAAGCTGATGACATTGATATCATATATCAACTCATCCGAGCATGGCCATGCATTTTCTAAGTCTCACTCTATCAATGGGCCCGAAGATATCACTCCCGTTACATAGGAGGGACAAATCCCATCTTGATCATACAAATCCCTCCGCATGATATGTAACGTACCCAATGACCTCCTTCAAGTTCACTTAGTTACGAGCAACAAAAGAAAGTATCAAAGTATGTGACTCACATGTAGGGAACCTTGATGCTCTTAGGTCAAAGGACTATATATACCATGATCACTATGAAAATCACTTATGACACTCATATAACGATCCATGTAGTGTTCTCATGGTGGGTCGGTCCAGTACACAAGTTCTCCAACTTGTACCCATATGTAAACTACATATCTCATATTAGTCTCCACATATGCTAGTCATTATGTATTATTGCAATGCGCTCCACAATAATACTAGACTAGGGACGTTTAAGAATATCATTATTTTAGGGTTACGATTATGTTTGTTAATTTACGCAGAAAAAAGACAACAAACATAATTGTTGGATTAATGCCTCAATAAAATATCATGACTTAATGTGCAAAAATACAATCATCTCATGATTGGCCTTTTGGGCACAACACTAACACAAATGTATAGACTGCCTCTAGCCAAACACGTGTCAGGATCTGAGAGGCTTGTGTTAAACAGACTTCTCCCTACGTCCTCCTATAAATACTTAGGGAAACGACCTTGGTTGGGACACGACAATAGAGGCTGAACTCTCAAGAGAACTATACTTTTTGCTCTCTATTCATTCACTACTCTTCACTTGCCAAATCCTGGCTTAGGCGTCGGAGGCTCCTCCCCCGTAAACACACTCCGGGGACCTCCTAACCCCTGTTCTTTTGAGCGTTTCAGGCAATCTCATGAAAGAAGTCTCTTCTACCAGCATCTCCATACAAGAAGTCCCTCTCATACCTACCATGCCATACAATGAAGATGCCGATAGACATCACCTTTTACTCCCTACACTTCAATCACTATGGTGAGAATTACACAATATAATCATTTTTTACCGTTATGACACACTTGTAATTCTCCCATTTTTGTAAGGTGCTAACAAGCCTCCCCCCTTAAAAATTTTGGTCCTCCAAAATAGCCTTTAGCTTCGAGTATTCCTCAGGGTACCTTTCCATAAGGCCTCTTTCAGTTTCCCAGGTTGCTTCTCTTTCAAAGTTGTGTAACCACTGAACTTTAACCATGGTAACGAGCTTGTTTCTTAACCTTATGGTATCCTTGGCTAAGATTGCTATAGGTTTCTCTTCATATGTCAAGTTAGGTTCCAACTATATGTCTTCCACTACAATTGCATGCTTTGTGTCCAATAGACACTTCTTAAGAATACTGATGTGAAAAACATTATGAACACTTGACATGATTGGCGGTAGAGCTAACCTGTATGCTACCTTGCCAACTCTGTACAAGATCTCAAAAGGACCTATATAACTTGGAGCTAACTTGGTTCTTCTACCAAATCTGAAAGTGCCTTTGGTTGGTGTAACATTAAGCCAAACATTGTCACCAACCTCAAATTCCAAGTCTCTCCTTCTTTTGTTCACATACGCTGTGGTCCTCTCATTGGCTACCTTTGTTTTCTCTTGAATTTTCTTGATTTTGGTAGTAGTCTCTTTAATAATTTTGGGACCAAACTCTAGCTTGTCTGAGGCTTCCACCCAACAGTGGGGTGTCATGTACCTTCTTCCATATAATGCTTCATAAGGTACCATGCCATTGGTATTATGGTAACTATTGTTATATGAGAATTCCACCAATGGCAACAGTTGGTCCCATTCACCTTTGAAATCCAACACATAGCTGTTGAGCATGTCTTCTAGTATCTATATCACCTTTTCAGATTGCCCATCTGTCTAGGGATGATAAGCAGTTCTCAGGTGAATTTTGATTCCTAGTGCTTTATGAAAAGCACTCCAAAATTGAGCTGTAAATCTTGGATCTCTATCAGATATAATGGAGTCTGGCACTCCATGTAGTCTTACTATCTCCTATACATACATCTGAGCTAACTTCTCCAAGGAGTTTGTAAGTTTCATAGGTAAGAAGTGGGCACATTTGGTAAACCTATCGACAATGACCTAGATTGTATCATGCCTTAATCTGGTCATAGGCAACCCAATCAAAAAGTCCATGGTTATGTTGCCCCATTTCCTCCCTGGTATAGGTAGAGTCTATAGGGTACCAGTTGGCTTCTGGTGCTATACCTTTACCCTCTGGCATGGGCACATTTGGAGGTATAAGTAATTATGTCTTTCCTCATGTTTGGGCATTAGAAGTGAGTCTTCAAATCTTTATACATTTTCTCACTTCATAGATGTACATTCAACTTACTTGTGTAAGCTTTTTCAGGTATTTCATCCCCGAGATTTCGTCCTTTAGGCACATAGATTTGATCCTTGCTTCTAGGTAAAGGATTCATACAAGGAACCTTTTTCCTTTCCTGAAATCTTTTTCAAATCAAGATTTGTGTCCTATGCCATTATGGCTTCTTCAATCCATCCAGGCTGAATTGTTAATGTGTAAATTGGGGCCTCCTCCCATTTATGCCATAGGCCTAGTAGACTATTTTGCTCATCATGATCAGCTATGGATCCTCCTTTCAGAAGTCCTACGTACTTCTTGCTCAAGGTATCTACTACTAGATTGCCTTTGCCCTGTGTGTACTCTATATTGCAGTCATAGTCCTTGATGTACTCTAACCGTCTCCTTTGCCTCATGTTCAACTCTTTCTGAGTGAACAAGTACTTTAGGCTCTTATGGTCTGTGTAGATCACAAAGGAACTACCCATCAAGTAATTCCTCCATTGCTTGAGAGCAAAAATCAATACTGCCTCTTCTAGGTCATGGGTAGGATAATCTTGCTCATGGGGTCTCAATTGCCTTGACCTATAAGCAATGAAATTTCTATCTTGCATAAGCACACAACCTAACCAAGATCTAGATGCATCTATATAGATGATGTAAGGCTTACATGGATCAGGAAAAATCAATACTAGAGCTTCAATCAACCTTTGCTTGAGCTCCTAGAAATTCTTTTCACACTTCTCAGTCAACTCAAATCTTTGACCCTTCTTGGTCAAATAAGTAAGAATTGAGGCAATCATGGAAAAGCCTGATACAAATCTCTTGTAGTATCCAGCAAATCCTAGAAAACTCCTAATTTCCTTCATAGTCTTTGGTTTTACCCACTCTTGCATAGCGTTGACCTTTTCAGGGTTTGCCTCAAGGTCTTGTTCATCTATGATATGTCCTGGGAAAGATACTTCCCTTATCCAAAATTGGCACGTGGATAACTTGGCATAAAGCTGCCAGACCCTTACCTTAGTGCTTGGCCGAGGCGAAATTCTGAGAGAAAATGTAAGAAAAAAACATTAAAGACATGAGGGAATCAAATCAAAATATAAAGGTGATGTATATGTACAACCGAGAACTATCAGGTCTACATTGTGCATGAGGTTTTGCTTTAATGCTAATGGCAGAAAGCAAATTTTAAGGGCCCATTTGAATGTTCTTTTGGGAGCTAAGCTTGACACTAATAGTCATGAAAGGACTATAATGCGCCACACAATTTGTAAGGGCCTGGGCGCTTACCAACCCCCTGGGGCGAACCCACCAGCGCCGCTTACAACTGACCTGGGCGCTTAGCAAGCCACTTAGTGGCCCAACCCACCAGCATCAGACGGACCGAAGCCCGTAAAGCATATTGTCCTCATTGGTATCAACGAGCCGACGAATCGAACTCGCAACCTCAAGGATTTACTCTCCCTGAGGGAAGACGCGTCTAACCATCAGACCTAGGTGGGTTGGGCCACTAAATGGCTTGCTAAGCCAGGTCAGTTTTAAGCGGCGCTGGTGGGTTCGCCCCAAGGGGTTGGTAAGCGCCCAGGCCCTTACACAATTAATGGGGTATTAGGGCTAGAATTAGCCTACTTTTAATGCCATTCTGCACTAAACCAGAATGCATTACTCCACTTAAGTCAAGAATCACTAATTTTGGTCAAAACACTGTCTTTGTAAGTCAAATGTGTTCTTGGTTGTTCTTGGTGTTGAGGTGCCTGGTTCTTGCCAAGTTGGTGGAGATTGGAGCTTGAAATGAAGAATCAAGCTTGAATTTGGTGGTTTCGGCACTAGGCAACCTTGCATTTGATTTGCGAAGCTTGGATTTGGAGTTTCAAGTGGTAATCAAGAGTTCAAGTTAGTGAATTGGTAAGGTTTCACAAATTCTACTTGATTTTGGTAATGATTCCATGTTCAAGGAGATTAATGGCATCTAAGTGATAGTATATTTAAGCTGTATGATCTTAGCTTGCTAGATGGGGCATATATTGGAACCTTCGGGTTTATGTGGTTTCTTGGCTAGCTAGTCATTAAAGGCAAGTACTAAAGTTCAAGGTAAGTAGGCCAACTTATCTTTGAACTTAGAGCTCTAATGGATTGGAGATGGAATTGCAAAGCTTGAAGTGCAAAATTATGTGTGTGTACTTCCTATGTTAGTGTTGTGCCCAAAAGCCAATCATGAGATGATTGTATTTTTTGCACATTGAGTCATGATATTTTATTAAGGCATTAATCTAGCAAGTATGTTTGTTGTTCTATTTTTCTATAATATAATAAACATAATTGTAACCCTAGAATAATGATATTCTCAAATGTCCCTAGTCTAGTATTATTGTGGAGTGAGTTGCAATAATACATAACGACTAGCATATGTGGAGACTAATATGAGATATCTAGTCTACATATGGGTACAAGTTGGAGAACTTGTGTACTGGACCGACCCACCATGAGAACACTACATGGATTGTTATATGAGTGTTATAAGTGATTATCCAAGTGATCATGGTATATGTAGTCCTTTGACCTAAGATCATCAAGGTTCCCTACATGTGAGTCACATACTTTGATATTTTCCTTTGTTGCTTGTAATTGAGTGAACTTAAAGGAGGTCATTGGGTATGTCACATATCATACAGAGGGATTTGTGTGATCAAGATGGGATTTCTCCCTCCTATGTAACGGGAGTGATATCTTCGGGCCCCTTGATAGAGTGAGACTTAGAAAATGCATGGCCACGCTCAGATGAGTTGATATACGATATCAATGTCATCAGTTTAAGTTGGTCTACTCGATAATCAAGAAACCCAAGATTGCGTTATACGAGAGTGACACATTCCATGTCTCGTGCTTAGTCTTGATATCTTGGACAAAGGGACACTGGCATATATCGATGATGATCATAAAGGTTTAGTCGAATCACCAACAATCTTGTCACTTGGGTAGCAATGATGTGTTGCTAGACACCGCTCGTTGCTTATGATCATAAATGTCATTTATGATCATTGCCAATGTGGTAAGAGCCTATTGGGTCGCACACATAGAGCTATTTGGATCATTAGAGTGCATGGGCTAATTATTTGGGTTATTGTTTCACAATAATTTTGTATTAATAATGGGCCCAGAAGTTGAGCCATTATTAAGCCCAAAATTGAAGCCTAATTGGATTAGGGATTTGAAACCCATTAGGCCTAGAAGTTGAGTCTCACTATAAATACAACTTTTAGTGAGAAATTCACAGCTTCTTACCCAAGCCTCCCAAAAGGACAGCCGCACTCTTCTCTTGCAATTGCTTGGAGGATGCAAGCTAGCACTGCGAGCGCAAGAAAAACGCATCTGTCAGGACGTGGTGGAAGCATGGTGATCCCGAGAGGCTCGTGTGGATACCATAGAGAGCTTGAACAGGTCAACTATTCAGGTTTTGTGAGTCAACTCTGTAGTTGGGTGAGAGATCTCAACCGAAAATTAGGTGTGAAAATTTTTGAACACCTGATTTACCCCGTTTCACTTGGATCCTAGAGGGTTTTAGTTAAATTCAGCTATGCTTGTTTGACTCTTGAAACCCAACATGCTAGTGGTTTCGGCCGAGAAGGACATTGTGGTGTGTGTGCGTGTTGTGTGCTTGGTTGCTTGGATGTACTTGCTAAACTTTGTAGTTGTTGTTTTCATGAATATATATATGTCTCGGTTAGCATTTGTATATGTTATTGTGCTTGTGTTTTGGGGTTTTCTTTGTCTTTCTTGCAGGCTAAGCTAAGCTAATGCAGGTTAAGCTTTCGGGCCTAACTAAATAAACTCTTTGGAGTTGTAGTGAACCTTACTGAGTTTATAATCTCATGCCCCTTATTGTTATGTTTTAGGAAAAGGCTTAGAGCTTAAGTGATTGTGTGTGTAGCTTGTGTGCTAAGTTATTGCACATTTTGACAAGGTATGTGCCAAAACCGAGAGCTTGGCTTATAAGTACAATGTGCAAGTCTTATGTTTATGGCTCATACTTATGTGTTTTAGTTTTGTAGGCTTTGTATAGAGTTGTGGGACAAGTCTAGGATGAGCTATAGATGTGTGTTCATGGGCATTAGCGTGGTGGTTTGCTTTTATGACTATGAATTTGGTTATAGGACTTGTCCTTTATTGCTTGATCTTGTATTGTACCTTTAAAGTACTTCTCGGGTACCATAGGTAGTGTGGGCTTGTAATGCATAACTTGTGCTAGTTTGAGACTTTAAGTACTCTTGGTATGTTGCCAGGTAGGTAGTACTTTTGTGGAGGCATTTTGTGTATGTATATGGCCTCGGTTGGACTATGAACTTGTGTATATATGTTGAATGGTTGAATGCCAAGTTATGCTTTGTTTATGTGTTCTTGGAATTGCCCTCTCTGAGTTGAACCTTTTATGTTCCTTGATTGGCTGAATGTACATGTCATGAAAAACAAGTTTTTAAACTTGAGATGAGATCGGCTTCTTGGTTGCCATGCACTAAAATGCCACACTTGATGAGCACACATCTTAGACACTTAAAGATAAAAAGTATACATGCCTTGCCTTGTGTTATAAGTAACTTATGGGCCTTGCCTTGTACTGCAAGCAAAGCATTTAGAATTACTCAGTAAGCTTTTTGGGGCACCTCCCAGGCCTTAACCTTAGGAAAATAAGACTTAAGTTACAAGTTTGAAAGTTGCCCGAAACTAAAGTCTACTCATAACTCTTAAATGTGCTTGTGTCCAATAACTTTCATGGTAGCTTGGTGAGTGGCACTGTGAGTGCACAGGTTGGGGCCTGTGTCGAGTGTGACAAAAGCTGTTGTTCCAACCGAGTCCTTAAGACAATCTTCAAATGATGTTCATGCTCATTTTCATCCTTGGAATACACTAGGATGTTATCAATGAATACAACCACAAATTTGTTTAAATGTGGTCTGAACACCCTGTTCATCAAGTCCATGAAAGCAGTTGGGGCGTTAGTCAAACCAAATGGCTTGACTATATAGTCATAATGCTCATATCTGGTCTTGAATGTAGTCTTACAAATATCCTCCTCCTTTACTCTCAACTAAAAGTATCCAAATCCCAAATCTATCTTGGACAAGATCTTCGCTCCCTTTAGTTGATCAACAGGATCCTCAATCCTAAGGAATGAATACTTGTTCTTGATAGTCACTCCGTTAAGCTTCTTGTAGTCAATGCATAATGTCAATGATCCATCCGTCTTCTTCACAAAGAGCACTGGAGCTCTCCACGGTGAAACACTTGGCCTTGTGAACCCTTTTTCAAGAAGTTCATCAAGTTTTTTCTTGAGCTCATTTATCTCTGTGATAGGCATTCTATATGGAGGAATGGATATTGGACTAGCTCCTGGTTGTAGCTTGATCTCAAGCTCAATCTGCCTTGGTGGAGGAATACTTGACAAATCTTTTGGAAAGACTTATGGAAAGTCTCTCACTACAAGTATTCTATCCACTTATTCATCACAATCCAAGCCATTAAAGACTTATGGAAAGTCTCTCACTACAAATATCCTCCTCCTTTACTCTCAACTAAAAGTATCCAAGTCCCAAATCTATCTTGGACAAGATCTTCGCTCCCTTTAGTTGATCAAAAGGATCCTCAATCCTAAGGAATGAATACTTGTTCTTGATAGTCACTCCGTTAAGCTTCTTGTAGTCAATGCATAATGTCAATGATCCATCCTTCTTCTTCACAAAGAGCACTGGAGCTCTCCACGGTGAAACACTTGGCCTTGTGAACCCTTTTTCAAGAAGTTCATCAAGTTTTTTCTTGAGCTCATTTATCTCTGTGATAGGCATTCTATATGGAGGAATGGATATTGGACTAGCTCCTGGTTGTAGCTTGATCTCAAGCTCAATCTGCCTTGGTGGAGGAATACTTGACAAATCTTTTGGAAAGACTTATGGAAAGTCTCTCACTACAAGTATTCTATCCACTTATTCATCACAATCCAAGCCATTAAAAGCATGACAGTAATCATGCTCATAACTCATAGGTACATGCCATGCATTCCATACACTAATTCCTTAGAATTTAGTAACGCATGAACTTCACCATCATGCAATTTGATTTCCCTCGTAGCATAATCAATTCTTATGTTATGCATGGCAAGCTAATTCATACTTAGTACTATATCATACTTAGGAATATCCAACACTAGCAGATTAGTCATAACCTTTGTCTTTCTTACTATTAGCTCAAAATCCTTAGCTAGATCATTAGTGTAAAGACATTAACTACCTGTTATGTTCACTAAGGATATCCTAGGCATGATTTCAGTGGGCAACTTCATAGGACCAATAAATTTCCTAGCCATTATAGACACAGATGTAGCAGTATTAAACAGAACACTAATAGGCACATCATTTAAGCAAATGTTACCTCTTAGTGCTCCTCCCTGCTGTGGTGACTCTAGTCTCTCCATCGGGAGCACTTTGCCAACTCTTTGCACTAGAGGCAGTGGCACTGGAGGAACTGGTCTCCACTATCCCTCCTTGGCTGCACCAGGAGGTCTTGCTAGACCTTGGGCCTTTAGTCTTCTTTGTTGAGCACGTCTCAAACACGCCTGGGTGTCAAAGTAACAAGGTTACTTTCTATGAAACCTCTTACACTTAGGTCACTTTAGGCTAGGGGGCTTCCCCTTAACCTTGCACACACCACCTAGATGTGAACTGTTGGCAATTTCTTTGCTATGTGATGGCTTCTTTTGCTTACCACCTGTGTGGCTACATTCCCCAGGTCCACTGGGAAAGTGCCTACTCTCATACTTATCTTACTCTAGCAAGAGGGCCTTTTGGACTGCCTCATAGTATGTCACTACTCCAAATGGCCTTATAGCACTTCTAATGTCTAATCTTAGGCCTCTAACAAATCTCTTAGCCTTCAACTCCTCTGGTCCCTAATATTGAGGAGAATACCTCACCAACCGATTGAATTTGTGCTCATACTCTAGGACACTCAGGTTGTCCTACCTTAGAGTGTCAAATTTAACTTGCTTCAAGTCCCTAATGACATTATTAACATACTGCTTCTAGAAAAGCTATGTGAACTCTAGTCAATTCATCTATATATCTCCTCCAGGCATTCTGTCCTTCTAGACAGCATATCTATCTCTGGTGCTCCTCCACCACATCTGTGCACTGCCTACTATATTATAAGTAGCCAGTGACATTTTCTAGGTAAAGCTGAGTGACATCCTTTCAAACATCGTTTCTGTAAATATTAACCACTCCTCAGCTCTTTCTAGTCCTGCTCTTCCATCAAACTGTAGGGGTCTTAGTCCTTGGAACTTTTCCAACAGTCTGACCTCATCTAGGCCTTCTAGATCTTCTACTTTCTGTCTCCCAAATTTGTCTAACCTTCAGCATGATGATGCTTTCCATGATCCCTATGCCTTCTTTTACTTCTTCTCTCATGACCTTCTTTAATCTATTTCCTACTAGAAGAATGGTCATAGACTGAGAGATTAGCCCTGGACACCTGACCAACGTCAGATCTCACTATTCTTCCTCTTGGATTTCTCCTATCCTCATCTTCCAACTCAACAGTTTCATCATTAGTATCTTTTGATCTTTTAGAAGGAACATATTCAAATGTGTTCCTAGTCTCCTCTTCTTCTTGTTGCTGCACATTTTGAAGTGGTTCTCTTTGTGGTTTTGCCTGTATCAGCCTTACTAAATTTTCATTGATAAGAGCTAAGTTCCTTAAAGCTCCAACCAAATTTGTGGCACTTCAGGGTTTGGTTTCCCTTGTTGGCCCTAATTCTCCCTTTCTTGTCCATTTCTTTATTGCCTATGTTTAGTAGGAAGCTTTCAGGGTGGTTCCCTTCTCCTTGTGGCAACCATAACTACTTCCTGTGTTCATGATTCATCGTAGAGAACATATAAAGACCATAGGCATTTTAATGGTACTTGACACTAGCAGCTGACAAAACTGAGTTCATGTACGTAGCTAGCATGCATAATGCTACTATATGCTAAGTACATGTACAAACCATGCTTTGATACCAACAACTATTACCCACTCTAGCGTAGTCTAGTGATGGTGCCAAAATTGTGCATTTAAAATCTTAAGATTGGTTTGTCCTATATGCCATCAGAACAAAACCATTAATGTGCATACCCAACTGGCCCTCTTAGGCACTATGTAAATACATTCATATTGGTCCAACCATTACACACATTTTCACATTTTATGCACATTACGGCAGCAAGGAGGAAAAACACTAGCACAAGTCTCAATCTTGGCTACCATACATTAAGCAATCTTGTTAAGTTCATGTTTCTAGCCACTGGACCTGAACTTCTCTAAAAAAACTATATTAATGTAGCCATGACACGGCCGTCCTTGGCCCATGCCCAGGAAGCCCTGTGAGAGCTGGTCTCACGGTGAATTGCAATTGGCTAGTTGTGTATGTGTGCAGATTAAATCCCATGCTACTAGTTGATTATCCTAGAATATGCAATATGCATGCTCTTCATTCTTTGACTTGGTTTATTAAAACCATAAAACATTAACTTGGCCAAGTAATTTCTACACAAAATGAGTATAAATAGCCAAAGCATACAAAATCAACATTTTTGTGAGTTTACTACATATACAACTCATGAGAACATTCATACATAAAGTAGACTAATGCTCTCACCCAAGAGCAATCCTAGAGTCGTGGACTCCTTATAACATAGACTATGGAGCCAACAAAAAGTACTGTAAAAATATAAGCCTCTACTGAGATCTCTTTGACTTAACTCCCACCTTGGATACACGTCCTAGTGGCAAGTCTCAAAAGTCCATTGCCAAGTGCTACTAGGCTCTGCAGCCAAAGGAAGAAACTAGTTAGTACTGTTACTCGACCAACAAGCCAACTAAATACACCATGTAGACTAGAATGACAAGGATTCTCAAATGTCGTACCTGTACACACAAAGGAACACTACCGCGATAATCCTCAATGATTGCCCGGTCCAGCAACTTCAGTCTCTGCATAACATGACTAGGGAGTGAGAATTCGACAATTCCTAGTAAGGGGTCTTCAGTGTACCTGCAAGAAAATTACTAAGACTGGACATATGATGAACATATGTAAACTTGCTATTAACTCACACAGCATGAAGGTCTGATATATGCACAGATAACTAGGCCATAAAGACCTCTCTTCAACTAGTCCTCCCCACAGTGCATCACTCCGTGCCTAGCGAGTTTTGATCACTAACCCGCTCCTAGCAACCCGAAGCTTACTGGATGCAATCATGTAGCCTTTTCATAGTCGTTATGCAGGGGAATTATGGTGGAACTTTGTAGACTAGGGCACAGAGCCTCTTTGATGTAGACTAGATGAACAAGGTTTCACCTTCCAACCTCATGGCTACGGCACGGCTAGGTTGCCAAGGGTTCTAAACCTCTCACCTGGGCTAGTAATACCTTGTTGTGATCATTGCAACATAGTTTCCTTTAAAACTTGCCTTCACTTTTAGTTAATATAAATCTAAACTGGGGCATTTTAAGTGTTTTTAAAACATGGAGGTGATAGTACTCCCTTTTAGCTTCACATGGAATCTTTAATCACCTCAATTGGACACCGGAGCAAAAAGTTATGCCAAAAACAAAACCGGGTGTCAAATGCTGTCTTGGCAACGCGTAGCCAACTGTGGCGATGCGTCGCCATAGTTGTCGACATTCTGCCAATTTTTTTGAGGTCTTGGTGACGCATCGTGGGAACTCGTGGGGATTGGCGACACGTTGCCAAACCTGTAAAATGCCCAAAAAAACTCCGGTTTTGATGCTATAAACTTTGGACACTTCCAACACATATCGAACATGCTTGGAATGCCTCCAAATTTCATATACACATAGATCATGTTGTATAGATCACAACCAACTATCACAAGCCAATCTATGATGTCTTGTCACATCAATCCAATCCTCCCAATTCCTCTAGTCCACCATAATTTGACCAAAACCTTTAACTAATGCCATAGCTAAAACCACTAGAATTCTTCAAGCAAACTCAAGCTATTGGCATTAAATGAACTTGAAAACACATCTCCCTTACCTCAACTCCAAGTAACATGCAAGAATAAAGCTCCCTTTCAACCAACCAACCTCACCAAAGTTCTACACCAATTCCAATCCAAAAACAAAGCAATAATCACTAAAACTTCATTCTCTAACCAAAACCCAAGCTTCAAACTAACTAATAAACATGAATTCAATCAAGAACACATTTCTTACCTCGTTCAAAAATAGGGGATGTGGAAAAATGCCTTTCCAAGCTTCAAAATCATGGTTTCAAGCTTGAAATTGGCTCCTCCAAGCTTATACACCTTGAATTGCACCTCTTGACACCAAGATCACTTGATTCCAAGCATAATTTGAGAGAAAAGGATGAAAACGTTGTTATGGCAGCCTCCCCTTTCTCTTTCCCTTCTTAAACCCTTACTTAGCATCAAGGTCACCAAGGTTTCAAGTTTAATGCAATTAAGCCCCCCATCTTGGTAACTTAGTCATTCTTGATTAAATTCTTGTCTATTCTTTAAGTTTGAGTTAAGGTTGAAAGTTAAGTTCTAAAAATTCATTTTAAAACACTCGGGACTCATCTCGGCTATTCAGGATGTAAAATTACCATTTTTCCCCTGAACTTCATTCAGTGCTTTATTTTTATCAGAACTTAGTGAACTTTGCTAAACTTCTGAATTCTTGCTATGTAAACTTGAATTAAGGTTCTAAACTTAATTTAGATCACCTTACCTTCCTCAATTTCACTTCTTACTGGAAGGGCCATAACAAGCCATGTATCCCTGTGTTTTATTTGCTCCATTACCAAGTATAAACTAAAACCAAACCAAGGAATTTGGTTTTACATCAATAGCCCACCTATGGACCTTGTTATGGATTTCTTAAGTTGGTTACAAAATTTTGACCAAATGAACAGTAAATTAGCCAAATTTGAAACCTCATAACTTTGGCTACAGGGCTCCAAATATAGTAATTCTAAATCCCAGATAAACCTCTAGATGCACTTTAGGTGTGGCCAAAATTTCATACCAAGATTCACTCTACACATGGAGATCTAGAACTTTGAGTGCAGGGTCAAAATTCTATCCACTTTATGACCACTACGACGATACAAAATTTCATAAGTGTGCAAACACTTCATTCACAAGGGGTAAGCCCTCCAAGACTATCCCATACATGTCCAATACACATAATAATTATATGCTCTTGCATATAGGAACTTTATGTGGTCAAAATAGAATTTACAAACAAACAGCCCATCATTCACACTTAGACAGCTTGTGCACCACATTCACAGACATAGCAAAACCATCCTCAAATGTTCACATAATTGTTTGAACTTTATGTTCCTTACATGTACATACATCCATGCACTACATCATGGTCTTAACTCAGCTAAAGACATGCACCAAGTCACAGGAGATGCTTGAGACACAATGCACTCCAAAACAGGATGCTGGACGGCTGCTACGTAACACAACAAGCACCAACACTAAAAGTACCAAATGTCGTTCTAAAATCACCAGCCTTTCCTCACAAATAGATACATGGGCATACAAGTAACTAAAATTTCATATCAAACTCAAATGACAAAGGTCATTTTAAATGTGATCCTACTATACCTGAAATGGGCAGATTTGAGGGGAGGGAAATTTCATTGAGAAACTTAGTAAGGAGAATACTTTAACACTAAGGTAATGTAACCTTTACCAATAAACTTCATCCAAAGTCACTAAAACACAAGAAAACACAATGGAAATATCCAATATAAAGCATCTGAAGGCAGTAATCAAACACAAACAACAAACACATGTATGCAGCAGTAACAACATTCATTGGTTAGTCCATAAAACATGTAATAAACATAAGTAGATTACTATGGAAGCCCTCCTCAAGCATAAGCATGGCCTTAGGAGAGTTTTAAAACTAGTTGTACTAACTTTGGGCACTAGAAACCCTTAAATTCGTTGACATCACTGTGCACTTCACACTAGGTCACAGAACTTTTTCTCAATGCACTCCCTTCACTAAGCTTGGTTTATCAAGCTCTTGGCTCTCTTCCAAGCTTAGCCCTAGCTTCATGGATGTCTAGAAATACAGTAAAGATCCCATAAGAGCAAGAGAACTCCTTGCCTTTTGCTAAAAATCCAATAAACCTTATATAAACCCGAAAACTAGGGTTTATGGTCTTCCTTGATGCTTTGGTGTCTTCTCTTGCCCTCTTTTAACTGTTTGTAGTAAGGTTGCTATGGAGGGATGTAGAGGAGTTTAAGAAAAAACCCTAGCAGGTGGAGGTCAAATTTTTTGAAGAAAATTGGGAGAAAATGATTTTTTTTTCTAGCTTTATTTCTTGTTTGGTCTTTAGTAATGGCATGCTTGCAAATTTTGAAACTTTAGGCCACACTTGGACAATGTTTTTACTTGCCATTTGGGATGGGAAATTGACGGTGTTTGACCTATTTTAACCTTGGTAATGGGTCATTTTCACCTTTAGAAAAGTTTAGGACACTTAAGCCCTTAAGTGTCCTTAAGCATTAAATGACAAACTTTGCCTCCTTATGCATTTTTGTCCCCAACAATATCCTCAATTCCATCCATGTCCTTTCTTCATAATTCCATCAATGTCCTTTCCTCATAATTCCATCCATGTCCTTTCCATAGCCAGCTTTGGAAATTTGTGTAACTGAGTACCCAACTTTTGTAACCTTACAATTTAGTCCATAGGTTACTTGAAAATTACGCAATATGCCAATGATTTCTTAAGGACCAAATGATAATTATCATTGTTTGTGCCACTTAGGTGACTGTATGTTGAATACTTTACACTTCACAATTTATACACTATGGTGAAAATTAAAGCATACAAGTTTAGGTTATTATGCTATAATTTCCCATTTTTTGTGAAGGTGGTAACAGTTCCACCCTTGGAAGCCAGTATATAAGGAGTCACCCCAGGTATGTACCAGGAGGGACTTTACTAGTCAAGCCTACACAATATCACTAATTATATTACCTACTTACTTGGGTGTCAGAGGATCCCCCCTCAGAAAATACTCCAAGGATCCCCTTCTTCCCTTTCTCCTAGTGCCTTGTAGGGACATTACCTGATTGGAGAGCATCCATCCATCAAAGCTGATGCTGAGCTCAGATTACTGAGGTCCCTCCAAACATCACTTAGGCTCTAGAAACCCTTTCCATAAGCTGCTATCTTTAGCATGGCAACACTAAGGCCAACACCTTGCCATGCTTCTTTCCCCTTAACCCATACTTAGTTCCTTGAGCCTTTTGATATCTTCCAAATATGGTCTTAGCTTCATGGATGTTTTGAAATATAGTAAATAATCTAGGAACCTGATAGCCAAAAGGCTATTACCCTTGGAGAGTTTTCGAATTCACCCGAGAAGCACCACCCTCAAAGAACATGAGTGACCTCGGGAAAGAGAGGACCCTTACCATCCTCGAAAAAGAACAACGCCCGATAACCGAAGGGCCAAGGTCCTTGAGATCTTTGGATAACCTCGCCAAAATCCACCCTTGGTGAGCCAAGCACGACCTCAATGGCCGGGCACCATCCTCGGTAAATAATGTGGCCGACCTTAGAAAGGAAGAGTACTACCACCTTCGAATGGTGAACCCACCGTGTTCGTGAAAGCATATCCCCATCCTTAGAAATTGAAAGCATTCATCAAAGGTTCTCTACTCTGTCGAGGGGCCTCTCCTAACAGTGCTCAGTAGTAATGTTGGCCCGAAGGGGACCTCCTCTTCCGAGGGATCCTGGTACACCTAACAGGTGTGGAGAAGATACGACAAAAACAGTTAAAGAGCCTCTAACACATACACCTTTGCCACAGACACCTTTTCCACGGACACCCTTGTCACAGTAACCTCGCCAAGGCCCTAGCTAGGACTGCCTACACCTAGCTGGAGGTACTTGTCTGCAAAGGTACGGACCAAATCCGGCCGAAAACATGTCGTAATCTTAGCAGGCTATGTCAAATGGCCTCCTCCTTATGCCCTCCTATTAATACTTAGGAAGACCTTGGTAAGAGGCACAAGAGACTCTCCTGACTCTCTACTCTTCACTTTTGGTCCTTACTTGTCCTACTCTTACTAACTTGGGCGTCGGAGGCTCCTCCCCCTGAAACACATTTCGGGGAGTCTCTAACCCTCATTTTCTTGAGTCTTGCAGCCATCCTCCTGTTGGGAGTCTCTCATACAGACGTCTTTACGCCGGAAGTCCCTGCTCCAAATCATTATGCCACACAACGAGTATGCTAGTGGGCATCATTTGGCATCGTCTCTAGGAACTCACTCCCAGGTTGCCGTTGTTAAGACTCGGCGTTCTAAGTACAAGGGACTCCCGAGGTCCTCATCTGCGCTGGAAACTCAATCGGGAACTGAGTAGCCTACTGCAGGAACTTTTTCGCCTGAGGACGAACGTCCTATAACGGTCATGATGGGCTTTTTGAGAGATTTTAAGCATTCCATTATGGCCAAGATGACTCAGCAACTGGACCGAAGGTGGTCTCAACCACCTTCGGGCCGAAGGACCTCCCTTACAGCTGCTCACCAAGAGAGAAGTCCAAAATCTAACCACTGGAGTTCAGGAAGTGGGGACTTTCGCAACAAATGCTCAATAGAGGACGTACTCCCCAGAGGGCGTCTAGCTGGGGAAACGGGGTCGAAAGCGCCCCAAACTTCCTACCGATGGAGTTCATCACCGGATGAGAGCTCACAATCCCCGTACCGACGAAGCTATTCCCCAAAAAGGAGACGTTGCTCTCCGTTGCCGAAGGTCATCAAGGAACTGGAAAAAACCAGTACTACAGCCTGCATGGAGAAGATCCTGGAGAGGCTCGAAAATGTAGAGAAGTAGATCGCTCAGAAGCCCGTCTAGTCAAGGTTGTCAGAGACCTTAACCGGAGATGAATCACCCTTCATCCGAGCAGTGGTAGAAACACCTATGTCGAGTGACTTCCGAGGGCCATGCTTAGAGACATACGATGGACGCAATGACCTCTAAGCACACGTGACGAAGTACATACGCAGCATGGTGCTACATGGTGCCGATGATGCCACCCTCTGCAAATGTCTTGAGGTCACACTTTCCAGGCCGGTGACTGTGTGGTATAACTCCCTGGCCCCCGGAACCATAGTGGGTTTTGCAGGAGTTGTCCACGGCATTCACTTAGCACTTCATCTAGAGCAGGCCGACGGCGAAGATGCCTGTCCAGATGTTTGACATAGCACAAAGGAATGGGGAAACCATTCGCGAGTGTTACCACCTCACAAAATGGGAGAATTACAAGTGTGTCATAATGGCTAAAAACCATTATATTGTGTAATTCTCACCATCGTGGTTGAAGTATGGGGGGTAAAAGGCATGATCAACACCTCCTTAAAAGTGTTCCAAGTTGGTAACTTGGCCCCCAAGAAAAGCCTTAAGGATTGCTTGTTTGTCAAGCAACCTATGGACTTTTTTGTAAGGTTTTGGAAATTCGGGTACTCAATTGCAAAACTCTCAAGAAAGAGACTTGGAGGGTTATGGGAAGGATATAAATGGTTTGAAAGTGCTATTGGAAGACCAAATTACTCATGGAAGACAAGTTTGAACAAAGGAAACACTAAAGGCAATAAGGACCTAAATGTCCTAGTGTAAACCTTAAGATGTTCAAGCTTTTGACTTAAGTCTAAGGGTGGAATTTTGGGGTTATCCCACCATGGGGGAGGCAGCCAAGGTTTGATATTTAGTCAACAATGGTGGGCACATGTGTACCAATGAGTTTAAGATAAAGAGACCATAATTAATGAGAAGGAAAATGACATAAAGCAAGGTTAAGCTTGTTAAGTGTCTTTTGTGCCCTTAAGCTCATTTAAGGCCATTTAAGTGGCCAAATCACTTATCCCACTCAAGGGATGGCTGGCCAAAGCATGGCAAGAAAGTCAAATGTGGGCCAAGAAACTAAGACTAAGAAACCATGGTCTTGTAGCAAGGAAAATGACATAAAGCTTAATTAAGGCTATTAAGTGTGTTTTGTGCACTAAAGTCTTTATAAGTGGTTCTCCTTGACTTTATCTCCCACATTTGGTCTCTTCCAGTAGAAAAAAACCCCCCCCCCCCCCCCCCCCCCCCCCCCCCCCCATGCAGCATCTCCACCCCCACACTTCTTCCATAGCCACCATACCTCCAAGACTTTAAATTGAAGGCAAAAGAAAGCAAGGAAAGGGCAAATTGGAAGCTATTTGGTGCTAAGACTTGGGTGCACCTAGGATCAAGCTCCAATTTCAGCATACCCATCAAGGTAAGGGTTCTCTTGCTCTCATGGGTTGTTTTCTGTAATTTTCAAACATCCATGGAGCAAGGGCTAAGCTTGGAAGAGAGCCATGAGCTTGATGAACCAAGCTTAGTGAGGGGAGTGCACTTATTGAAGGTTTTGTGACCTACTGTTGAGTGTACAAAGATGGCCACGAAATAAGAGTTTTCTAAAGTTTCCTGGATTGTTTACTGTATTTCCAAACATCCATGAAGCTAAGACCATGCTTGGAAGAGAGCAAAAAGCTCTAGGAACCAAGTATGGGTTAAGAGGAAAGAAGCATGGCAAGGTTTCGGCCTTAGTGTTACCATGCTAAAGATGGCAGTAAGAAAGAAGGGTTTCTAGAGCCCAAAGTTAGTACTAACTACTGTTAAAATCCTCCTAAGGCCAAGCATTAGCTTGAGGAGGGCTGCCATAGTGATTTATTTAAGTTTATTGCATGTTTTATGGACTAACCTATGGTATATGTTGTTGCTGCATTTCATGTGTTTGTTGTTTGTGTTTGGCTGCTGCATTTGGTTGCTATATCTTGTATATATGCATTGTGGTTTTTGTGTTTTGGTGTCTTTGGATGCAGGTTTTAATGAGGATCACATTACCTTAAGAAACCAAGTGTTACCCTTACTAAGTTTCTCAATGAAACTTACTCCCCTCAATTCTGTCATTTCAGGTCCAGCAGAAAGATCACCTTCAAACTAACATTTTTGGTTTGAGTTTTGATCTGAAATTTCAGGTACATGAACTTCCATATGTCTAGTTGTGATCTGGAAAGTTTGGTGATTTTAGGAGCACATTTGGTATTTTTAATGGTGGTACTTATTGTGTTGTGCAGCAGCTGTCCAGCATCCTGTTTTTGGGGTCCATTGTGTCTCAGGACCTCCTGTAACCTAGGGTGCGTATTTAGCTGAGTTAAGACCATATTGTAGTGCATGTATGCATGTACATGTAGTGTATGTAAAATGAGACAAGTATGAGAACATTTGAGTAATGTTTTGGCTATGTAAGTGATGTGGTGCAAAGCTGCCTAAGTGTGAATGATGGGCTGCTTACTTGTAAATTCTGTTTTGACCACATAAAGTTGTTAAAAGAAAGGAATGTAATTCCTATGTGTAATGGACATATATGGGATAGCCTTGGAGGGCTTTCCCCTTGTGAATGAAGTGTTTGCATGGTTTGGAAAAATTGTATGGGCAAAATGGTCCAAAAGTTGCCAGAATTTTGACTCTGGACCTAAAGTTTAATATCTCCCTGTGTAGAATGAATAGTGGTATGAAATTTTGACCACAGATAGAGGACATCTAGAGGGTTAACTGGGATTTGGAATTTATGGATTTAGAGCCCTGTAGCCAAAGATATGACATTGCAAATTTAGCTGAGTTACTGGTCATTTGGTCAGAATTTTGTAACCAACTTCAAAAATTCATAACTTGGCCCATAGGTGGGCTATTGATGTAAAAAAAAATTCCTTGGTTTGCTCTATGTCTATACTTGATAATGGAACAAATAAAACATGGGGCTATTTGGCTAGAATGATACAGTTTATTAGTGGAAGTTACAGGTGCAGTAGCTGGCCACTAGAACTAAACAAGATTGCCTAATGTGTGGAAGCCAAAACTAAGACTTGTGCTAGTGTTTTCCTTCTTTGCTGCCATGGTGTGCATGAAATGTGAATATGTGCGTAATGGTTGGACCAATATGCATGTATTTACATAGTGCCCAAGAGGGCCACTTGGGTATGCACACTAAGGGTAGTGTTCTGATGGCCTACAGAACATTACCAATCCTGGGAGTCTAAATGCACAGTTTTGGCACCATAACTGGACTACCCCGGAGTGGGTAATAGCGAGTATGTTGAGAGGTTCAATAGGGAAGCACTGAGTGTTCCAGACTTCTGCCCCGAAATCCGTATCCTTGCAATGATCAAGGGACTTTGGAGGGACTCAGAACTTTTCCATGAGTTCTCCAAAGATCCCCCGGATACCTTTGGAAAATTCTACCAAAGGGCGAAGCAACACATGACAGCTGAAGAACTAAGGATGGGGGGCCGAAGTCCGACCAAATTCGCTTCAAGGGTTCGAGCAATCAACTTCGCTATCCGGCCGAGGCAGGAGATAGACCTCGGAAGCAAAGGGGCAAGAAGCCAAAGACATTTACCCCTTGAACACGACCAAAACAAACATATTGCCGGCCATGGAAAAGTAAGGGAGCTCTATTCAGCGTCTGAAGGACATGACCTTGGAAAACAAGAAAAACATGAACAACTTCTACTATTTCCCCCGGGACCATGGGCGTGACACTGAGGATTGCTTCCAACTGAAGAGTTTATTGAGTCTTTAATAAAGCAGGGCCAACTTCGGCGTTACCTGTGGATGCCCTCCCCGAAGGGGAGAAGGGACGATGAAAGAAAAGCAGAAGATGAGGACTATGATTCCGACAGACATTGGAACCGAAGTCTTAGAAAAAATGTCCCACCTCTAGCTGGGGTGATCCAAACGATCACCATTGGGATACATTTGGCTGAACGGAAAAGAAATGTTCATGAAATCTCAATGATGGAGTTTGAGAACCCATCGAACAAGTTTGTTTGAAAAGATGGGTCGGCCATAAACTACCCGAGTTGGGTAAAAACTGGCCGAAGGTGACAAGGAAAAGCTTGTATCTTTTCTATTAATGAACAAAGATTTGTTTGCCTACTCTCCGAAGGACATGCCTTGGGTAGACCCTCGCATAATCCAATATAGCCTTAAAATGCACCCGGAGGTGAAGCCTGTTAGACAAAAAAAGCGAAGCCTCTCGACATATAAGAAAAACTTCATAAAAACTGAAGTCCAATGTTTAATGGAAGCAGGAGTAATAAGGGAGGTCAAGTACCCCGAATGGCTTAGCAATGTTGTCATTGCTATGAAAGAATGGAGTGATAAGCTCTGAACGTATATCAACTTTTGAAACATACATGATGCCTGTCCTAGGGACTCGCACCCTTTGCTACCAATAGATCAATTTATGGATTCCACTATCGAGTACGGACTACTCAGCTTCCTCGATGCTTTCAGTGGATACCACCAAATTTGGATGGATCCTGAAGATGAGGAAAAAATCACCTTCATCACCAAAGTCGGGACCTACTGCTATGTCAGAATGCCCTTCGGCCTAAAGAATGCAGGGGCGACATACCAAAGGCTGATGAATAGGGTGCTTGACAACTAAATCGGGAGGAATCTGGAAGTATATGTCGATGATATGATAGTTAAGAGCAAACTACGAGTAGTCATATCTTGGACTTAAACGAAACATTCTACAGACTTCGGGAATTCAAAATCCATCTCAACTCGAAGAAGTGTCGGATTCATGGTATTGGAGAGGGGAATTGACGCCAACCCAGAAAAAGTTAAGGCCCTACTAGGATTTCGAACTCCTACAACAATCAAGGATGTGCAAAGACTAACTGGGAGAATCACTTCGCTCAATAGATTCTTCTCCAGATATGGGGATCGGTGCTGACCATTCTTCAAAGTGCTCACCAAAGCAGCAAAAAATAAAGGTACCTTCAGTTCGTCAGAACATTCTTGGACCGAAGACCGCCAAAAGGCCTAGGATGAGCTCAAAAGCTACCTAGCCCGTCTGCTGACACTTCGACAACCGAAGGAAAGAGAGTCTCTCATCCTTTACCTCACCATCAGCGAAAAAACGGTGAGTTTGGTGCTTCCAAAAGAAGTGGGAGGAAGGCAGTGGCCAGTATACTATGTGAGTAAGTCCCTACATGGTGCTGAAGTTGGCTACCCTCTTCTACATAAGGCTATTTATGCCTTAGTATTGGCAAGCAGAAGGTTGCGTTGTTACTTCCAAGGACACCCTATTACTGTCCGAAGTAACCTACTTCTTCAGGATATAATGAGGAAAATGGATCACTCAGGAAGACTATCAAAATGGTGTATTGAGCTTGGTGAATATGACATCACCTATGAGTTGAGAAGGGCCATAAAGGCCCAAGCATTAGCAGACTTTATAGTCGAGATCCCACAAACTGAAGATACTTTAAAAGACCTCGAAAATGGTGAACCTAAGTGGACACTATTTGTTGGTGGAGCATCTGGTTCTGAACATCAAGGAGCCGGAGTAATCCTTCGTGGTCCCAAAGGTATGAAAGCCATAAAGGCCATCAAATTCGGATTCAACGTCACCAACAACATCTCCAAATATGAAGCCCTCATAGCGGGCTTATGCCTGGAAAAAAGAGTTGGTGTAAGAAATATGAAGGCCCACAACGATTCCCAGTTAGTAGTCCGGCAGATGGCAGGAGACTATGCCACAAAAGACCTAACCTTGGCAAAGTACCATGACCTCATCAAGAAGCTCATCAAGGAGTTCGATACGGTGCATATAGAAAATGTACCTTGGCAAACTAATATGGAGGTCGACGCATTGGCCAAGTCCAAAGAGTCTACTGAGGTACTACATTAGCCAAGTATAGCGATGTTGTGCGTAACAACATCGGGCAAAGGATGGAAAGATCCTTTCAAGAGATACTTCACGACTTCGGAACTCCCCGAAGATCCTTTTGAAGCCGCGAGAGTGCGAAAATGCTCGTGAAGATACTTCCTGATTAGGGAAGAGTTGTACCAACAAGGGTATGCAAGTCCGCTACAGAGGTGTGTCAGCAAAGAAGATGTTCAAGCTATCCAGAAAGAAGTCCATGAGGTGGCTTATGTTTATCACATAAGAACTGACCCCCTAGCCGGAGTGCTACTTTGGCAAAGATACTTTTGGCCCACCTTAAGGAAGGATGCGAGGTAGTTCGTTCAGAAGTGCAACAATTGCCTAAGATACGCACCCATCCAAAGACTACCCTCAGAAATGATAACTTCCGCAAGCTACCCCTGGCCCTTCGCCGTATGGTGTATAGACCTCATTGGACCTCTCCCAACAACTCCAGGAGGAGTGAAGTTCTACATAGTCGTAGTAGATAATTTCACCAACTGGATTGAGGCAGAGCCATTAGCGGCAATCTCGGTGAAGGACATACAGAGGTTTGTCTGGATGAATATCATATGCAGATTCGGCATACCAAGGGTGATAATAGCCGATAATGGTTCCCAATTTACTGATAAAGGGTTCCAGGAATTCATAACTGACCTCAGAATCAAAATGTACTTCGGACAGGTGGCCCATCCTCAGAGCAATGGACAAGTCAAAGTGTCCAACAGAATAATAAAAGATGCTCTAAAAAAGATGTTGAAAGAAGCAAAGGGAATACGGCTAGGAGAGCTTCCGAGCGTGCTGTGGAGATACCGAACTACTCCTAGAAGGGCCACGGGTGAAACACCCTTCTCACTCACCTTCGGGGCAGAGGCCATTATCCCTATCGAATTCGAACATCCATCAGTCAGGGTACAAGTGTTCGTTGAAGAAGGGAGCAACCTCGATTTGAGAACCAAGTTGGATCTCATTGATGAGTATAGAGAAATGGCTGAACTCAGAAGGAAGGCTTTTCATCAAAGAGTAGTTGTTGCTGCAAACTTGCATGTCAAATGAAAAGGAATAAAAAAAAGGGACCTTGTCCTCTGAAGGACTGAATTTGAAGCTCGAAGACCATCCTATGGTGTACTTCAGGCAAACTGGGATGAACCTTATTTGGTCCTCGATGAAGTTCAACCAGGCGTCTACAAGCTCGATGACACTGAAGGTGGAGAATTGAAAAATACATGGCATTCAAATTCCTTGAAAAAATTCTATACGCAGAAGAAATTTTCAAGAAAAAATTGTACAATTCTCCCTACAGGTAACTAACTGGACATGATATAAATGCCTAAGGAGTTTCTTTCTGAAAATGCCTCCGAAATTATTTCCACTTCTTACTACATATTTGGTCAAGTGTGTTTTCCAAACAAGGGGTAAACACACGGAAATGGTTAGTCTTTGCTCAATTATGTCAGCTGAACATTGTTGAAGAAGAAGGAGTTAAGCTGCACAAAAGATGGCCAGCCAAATATAGTTGCTCATCCACTAAAAGTGCCTAACGGCACACTCAGAAAAATTTTCAAGTGAAAAGTCATGCAAAAACAACAAGGAGGTATGACCGAAGACGAAGATGAATATCGCCTTCACCTGAACGTGGTTGCCGAAGGGGAGTATCTCCTAAAGTGCATAACTGAAAAACTTAGAAAAACTTTCAAAAAGGAAAGAGTGCAAAGTACGCCGAAAAATGTTTGCCGAACATAATCCGAGCTAACTATACTGAAGGTAGTTGGCCGGATACGGTCGACGCCATTGGCTTGCCATTATTGATGCTAAAAGCCTCATTCCGAATATGGTTAAGTGCGGAAGAAGGAAAAAAATGTTCAGAGATCGATCAAGTACTAAGCCAAATTTTCAAGAAAAGAGGAATTTATCATTAAACACTTTCAGAAGAGTACAAGGGGAGCAAATTACAATTACGAAGAAGAAGAAGGGAAGCCTATTCGAGGTCCTAGACATTCGTTGTATCCCCAGCATCTTTAGCTACTTTACCTTCGAGGCTATTTCCTTGGGCCGTAACTTTCGGTGCCGAACGAGGATTAGCTGGGAGGTTGAGGAATTCTATTTTTGACCACTCCTAAGTTGGCACTTTGGGGATGTCCAGGCCTGCTAGGAAAGAAAGGTCGAGGTTGGGATACTTGGAAAGGACTTGGTAGCAGGCCAGGCAGAAGCCGTCCTGATAAGAGGACTTACATGCCTGATTGAACTTGTCATTTTCCACGCTTAAGTCCTCCAGTTCATTCTTAAGTTCAGCGACCTCCCTTTCCAGCTTCCTTTTCTTCTTCTTCTTCTCCTTCTTCAGAGTGTTGACCTCGGCTTGGAGTTCAGCATTAAGCACAAGAGCCTTCGTAAGCTTTTTAGCGGTTACCTCCTTCTCCACTTGGTAGGCCTCATTGGCCAAAGTTAGTGTAATGATTTTCGCGCCAAGATCAGACACCTTTGAGGAGAAGTCCCGAATAAGCTCCCTCTGACTCTTCAAAAATTCCTCCTGAAGTTGGGATAGCTCAACGTACTTGACAACTAAGCTGGCACAAAATGCGTTGGCCCTTGCCAAGGACTCTTCGCACCAAGATCGGACCGAAGACTGTTTTGCTGCCCAAGCTCTGAAGTATCCACTGAACGCAAGAGCTGTAGAAGGGTGAACTTCTAATAAGGCTCGGAAATAAACAAAAACTCAAGAAAATGTTGAAAGAGGACAAGAGGTTCAAAGGTCACCTGGGCAGCATGTTCACTCATCCCCGCAGCGAGGACCTCCTCGTTCGGACACTCGACTGTGAGGGACTGAAAGGTGGCATTTTTCCGCAAGCCCTTAGCCATTTGAGGAGCCATTTTTTGGCTATCCTCGGAGAACAAGTTCATGTCCTCCGTGAATGTCCAGAAAGGTTCCCATGGTGCCTTGTCCTTCAGGAATTTGGTGTCCCGAAGGGCCCTCTTCCGAGCATGCTCCACCAACCATTGAGCAAGTGCCTGCTCATCTGCAAAATCATGATGAAGCTCCATTAACACATTATCCCTTAGCCATTCATCTATAATATCTAAAATGCCAAAAATTCCCAAACTCATACAAAAATGGCTAAGTGATGAACCTAGTGGAACCTCGGCAACGTTTCCCTCAGAGTCGCTGGCCTCTTGGACCTCGGAAGGGATATGCTTACGTTTTCTCTTCCAGCCATCCTCGAGCACTTCGGCTGAAAGCCCCCCAACCGAGGTCCCAAGGGTCTCCGCTATGGCATCAGAGTTTAAGGGAGTGGAGCAGATGGCCGGCTCCGAGGGTGGGTCGGCGCGAACGGAGGGTTGGTCCTACACCCCCATGTCATCTTCGGGAGGAGGAGGAAGAGAGTCCTCCTTGGTGTTCTTGGACCTCGAGGTCGAAGATGGTCCCGCGGACCCTTTCTTCCTCTTCGGAGCAGGCTTCTTCTTCTGTTGCTCCCCCTTCTCGGCTTGACTGAGGAAGAGGGACTTGTAAAAATTAGTAGACTTGTCAACCATCTCTGCAAAAGAAAGAACGAAAGGAAATATGGGAAAAAAATCTGGAAAAAGATTTACTCTCTACAAGAGCCGCATAGGTGAGTTCTCCCTGAAGGAGCATCACCAAGCATGCCTTCTTAGCATCAAAAAGGGGCTTCGGCATGTTCTCATCAGTGACATGTTCCTTTACTACCCCTAATTCCCAAAAGACATCTTCGGTCATTAGGTTCCATTTAATGGGAAAGGGATAAGGGGTGCACAGAGGGGCTTCGGGATCCCAGTTCGCGACAGCCCGAATATGGCTGTCAAATTCGTGGAATTTGGCTTCAAGGTCCGAAGTCAACAACTTCCTGGGTCAAATTTGCCTTCAAGGTCCGAAGTCAGCAGCTTCCTGGGGTTGACTACGTCTATGTCTAAAGTCCCCTGAGCCCACTTCATTGGCACATGCTGCCACTGCTCATCAACCTTCAGGAAAAAGAATTTCTTCTGGCACCCTCACCAGCTGTCCCTCATGTCAAAGGTGAATGTATACTTCTTGTTCCTAAATCCTCGATGAAGCAAGAAGTAGAACCCACCTTTTGGGACAGGGTGGAGTTTGTAGTATTGCTTGAAAAAGATAAAGTGAGGCTCTATCTTGAAGACCCCATACATGCAAAGAAAGGCATTGAAGTAAGAATAAGAGTTTGGAGGGAGCTGTTTCACGACTATGCCATGGAATTGGCAGAACTCGCAAGTCATCTTCGGTAAA
The DNA here is from genome assembly GCA_005392925.1 of Aquilaria sinensis. Classification (NCBI taxonomy): domain Eukaryota; kingdom Viridiplantae; phylum Streptophyta; class Magnoliopsida; order Malvales; family Thymelaeaceae; genus Aquilaria; species Aquilaria sinensis. Next base: position 173,939 of record SMDT01002869.1, on the reverse strand, counting down.
GGAAACCGAAGTCCAGCCTTCTGTTGGGCCCAAAAGACGGTAACCTAGTCTGAGTGGTTCATGTAGCCAAGCAAATTAGGACTAGGTAGCCTGGTAACGGCGTAAAAAGGGAGGGAGAACTTAGTTGTCCACTTCTCTAGCTTCTCCAAAGTGGTACAACCCAGATGAGAGTTAAGAGGAAGCCAACTCTCAGGAATAGTTTGAACAGACATGAGAGGGACTGGAGCAGACATATTTGGCAAAAAGAAATCTAACTTCGGAAAGGAAAAAAAAGAATGGGGAAGCAAAAAATATACCGAAGAACAACTTCAGGAAAGAGACCCACCTAGTTCGGGAAAGAGAAAGAACTTTGAAAAATGCCACAGGTATTGCCGAAAATTGCTCCGCTGCGAGCACCATCGCCGGAAAAGAAAGAGAGAACTCAAGAGCAAAAAAAAGCGAAGGAAGAGAAGTGTGGAAAAACTGAGGATGAGGGATTTTTATAGACCGAAGGAGGCAGGCAAAGCATCGCCGTAATTACTCCTCGAGGGTGAAGAGATGAAACTATTGTAACTGATGCAACCATTTACCACTCACTAGTTGATACGTGTCAATCATCACGGGAAACAAGGGCATGCTTCTAACATCTAGCAGACCTATGCTAGTATATCTGAAGTGGCGCGTCTCTCTGATCCAGAGATGCGGTGATTCACTGACTGGCAACTCAGAAGTAGTAGGTGCACTTCAGGCTAAAGTAATAACCTCGGCAAAAATAGACATCCTAAGCTAATGAATCTCCCTCTTCAGAGGAAGGTGCCCTCAGTCGAAAGCTCAGTCATGATGACTGAGACAGCTGTCACCTCCTACGAAGGGCTCCACCGTATGCTCACAAAAGCTCAACTTGTTGAAGATACAACTTTGACTTTCCGAGGGGGGCATGTGATAGCCAAAAGGCTATTACCATTGGAGAGTTTCCGAATTGACCCGAGAAGGACCACCCTTGGAGAACATGAGTAACCTCGGGAAAAAGGGGACCCTTACCATCCTCAAAAAGGAACAATGCCCTATAACCGAAGGGCCGGGGTCCTTGAGATCTCCGGATCACCTTGCCAAAATCCACCCTTGGTAAGCAAGGCACGACATCGGTGGCCAGCCACCATCCTCGTTAAATAACGTGGCCGACGTCGGAAAGGAAGCGTACTATCACCTTCGAATGGTGAACCCACAGCCTTCAAGAAAGCATATCCCTATCCTTGGAAATTGAGAGTGTCCACCAAAGGTGCTCCACTCAACAGAGGGGCCTCTCCTAACAGCCTTTAATAGTGATGTCGGCCCGAACGGGACCTCCTATTCTGAGGGATTCTAGTACGCCGAATGGGTCTTGAGAAGATGCAACAAAAATGGTTAAAGAGCCTCTGACACAAACACCTCTGCCATAGACACCTTTGCCGCAGACACCGCTGTCGTAGTAACCTCACCGGCGCCCCTGGCCAGGACGGCCTAGGCCCAGCTAGAGGTACTTGTCTGCAAAGGTACGGACCAAATCCGGCTAAACACGTGTCGTAATCTTAGCAGGCTGTGTCAAACGGCCTCCTCCTTATGCCCTACTATAAATACTTTGGAAGACATTCGTAAGAGGACACAAGAGACTCTCCAGACTCTTTACTCTTCACATTTGCTCCTTAGTTGTCCTACTCTTACTAACTTGGGCATTGGAGGCTCCTCCCCGAGAAACACATTCCAGGGAGTCTCTAACCCTCATTTTTTTGAGTCTTGCAACCATCCTCCCGTTGGGAGTCTCTCATTCAGACGTCTTCACGCTGGAAGTCCTTGCTGAAGGCCATTATGTCACACAACGAGGATGCCAGCGGGCATCAGAACCTTAAGAAAACCCTTACCTTTTCCTATAAAATTTGAAAACCCTAATAGAACTGAAACTAGGTTTTCTTACACTCTTTGATGTCTTCTTTGCTGTATCTTGCTTCCTCTTGCTTTATTAAGGTATGGTGGCTATGAAGGGCTATGGAGGAGTTCAAAGAGAAGGTTTAAGGCTATTGGAGGCTGAAAATGAGAGAATATGGCAAAGAAATAAATCTTTTTCTTCATTTATTCATCATTTTTACCTAGGTTGCATATATAAAAATTTCCACTTTTTCCTACACTTGGACCAGTGTTATAGCCAGCCATTCAAGGGTGGAGAGTGACATTCTTTCACCACTTTTAACCTTGTCAAGGTCATTATAATCATTAGTCATAATGGGGGACACTTAGGTCCTCAATTGGCATTACGCCATGAATGGCAAAGTTAGCCTCTTTGAGCACTTTTGTCGCTAACAATATCTTTAATTCCATCCATGTCTTTTCTTCATAACACCATCCATGTCCTTCCGTAAGCCATATTTAGAAATCTGTACAATTAGGTAACCAACTTTTGTAACCTTACAATTTAGTCCATAGGTTACTTGCAAAACAAGCAATCTATTAAGGCTTTCTTAAGGACCAAGTTATCACCATGTAAGCCACTTAAGGGAGTTTCTATTAAATACTTTATACTTCACAATTCATGCACTATGGTGAAAATTAAAGAATATAAGTTTAGGCCCTTGTGCTGTAATTTTTGCATTTTGTGAATGTGGTAACACAAACTCATAACCAAAAGATGAAAGTCAAGAACATTCAAGCAATAACTTATCCTTATCAAAGCTGAACTGGTTGGCAAAAACCTATGGCATAAGACATTGAGGCCAAATTAGGACGGACCATACTTAGCCATAAAGAAGCTTAAGGAATGAGTCTTTGCGTTGGTAACTTCATAAGGAAGATAGCTACCTAGAGACTATCATTTAAACCACTTGTCTCCCTACATTGCTTAGAACATTGTAAAAACAACCAATTCACATTATGTTCCTTGGTTACTTGCATATAAAGAGACATTTCCTTAATACTTTATTATTATATTGCATAGAAACAAGCCTTCATGAAACCTTCAAACACCAACAAAACACTCGATTAGGCCTCTACGGGGGCCCCCTACTTCAACGAAACATCAGAATGAGTTACTAAATGTGAAAGGTGAGAGCACGAAGGCATTGCAGAAATAAACTTGTCATTAAAAGTTTCTTTACAAAAGAATTTGTTACAGAAGGCCAAGGAGAACCCTAGAGGAACAAAAGCAAAAAAGGGATAGAAGCTTACAACTAGGGCACCTAAGCCTCATTTGGAGAAGGGTCTTCATCAAGGTTCATCACCGACGCTTCCTTGTCTAAAGTAGGAATCCTAGATTTCCCATCCTTCAGCTAGGCTTCATAATCCAAACCTAGCTCTTCATATGCTGAGAGAAATGAGAGTTAAGGATCAAATTTGGTCGCTTTACCTGAAAATGGCGAGAAAGTCACCCTTCCTTAAGCTCCAGAATGTACTCTTTCCAAGCCTTTTCTCAACCTTCAAGAGAAGTGAGTTGAGCACTTTCACGTGAACATTGGCCTCAGCTTCCCTCCCTAGAGCTTGCTTTAAAGCCTTCTACAACTCCACCACCTTCAACTTTAGCTCTAAAGCAAGGCTCTCCTTTGCCTCCTTTGCCTCTCTCTCTAGCTTAAGGTGCTTCGCAAGTGACTCTTTAACATTTCCTTATTGACTAGTTCTGACTTAAGGGATGCAGTATTTTTGAGAAAGGCCTCAAGCTGGAAATGAAACGTCTTTTCCTAGGTTTCCCACCATTCCCCTAAACTGTGGGGAACGATGGCTTCTTGCCAAAACTTAGATTTGTTAGTAAAGGGAAAGACATATCAAAGTCATAAAAATAAACAAAGGAGCATACCTAAAGAAGATTCCAACCCATGCTCATGAGTTGACCCCCTTCCAAATGAGGGGCATGAGCTAGAAACTGCCAATCCTTGAGGGTCTTTAACCCCTTCAGGATGTGATGGAAATGTTAAACTGATACTCAAGGATTGACTCATGAATCCCTACCACCCACAAAGGGTCAAAGACTTGCTCAAGCACAATCCCCATTTGTGCCAAGTCTTTCTTATATGCTTAACTCTGTGCAAGGATTAGATTGCATGGCTAAAAGTGGGCGTCTAGCTTTAGCCTAATAGGCCCTTTATGAATAGCTGGGGCCTTCTTAGGAATGAACCCTACTGAAATTGGAGCAGGGGATGGAGGCAATGTAGAACGTGCATCCTTGAAGCACCTCAGGGGAACCTTTTACTTTTGGGACACCACGAAGGCTTCGACAGAAAGTTCCTCCGGTGACCCTGTGCACTTATTTGAAGCGACTAGATGGGAACACCTATAATCAACACAAAATGAACTTAGGTTTATAAACTCAACATGGAAAAAGTGCTTGGATGATGCCCTATTACTGCCTCTGTTACAGAGGGCACCATCTTCAGCAGGGCCAAAGGTCAACGCCCTTTTGCAGACCATTTATTCCTCCAGAAAAGATTCGGGGAGCTCCACCAGTTCAAATAGGAGCTTGGACAAAGGGGCCCCCACAGCCTAAGCTGCCCTGGCAGGAATAATGTCCACCACACTAGCATTTGCCATGGCTTTAACAATGCCCTTGTGCCTCTTCAAAAACTCCTTGGCATGGCTTCTCATTGTTGCAGAAAGAATGATATGATCAGATATCATAACCAAGCACAAAGGCAAGGAAAAATGATGATTCGAATACAACTCCTTGGTGGGGGGACCTTGTTGGGCCATAGCAACAATCCCAAAGGCTTTGACTAGCATTTCTTCCCAGCCCTCCTCCTAATTACAAGGGTCCCTCATGCTCTAATATGACCGGTAGGCCCTACTAACCCCTGCCCACCTGAGGGCACTTTCATATATTTCAGTCTAATGGATGGAAAACAATTCCAAAAAAATGTTGATCCTTACCACTTCCTCCAACCAATAGACCAACCCAAGCAGTGAATGACGGCCTTTGGAGCCATCGTATATGGGTAGTGCCCTAACCAAGGCATGCTATATGGTGTCTGTGAACTTACAAGGGAACCTTCATTCTTGCTTCCTCACTGTGAAGAGGAAGCACTCCTTCTACCTCAACCATAAGTCCTTACAAGATACAAAGGCAAAGGACTTCTTCTTACCTCAATTAATAGGGGTGATGTGGAAAAAGTTTGCATCTTTTTTTGAAGTCCAAAATATAAAATTTGGACAAAGACCTTTAGTATGGAAGACACCCATGCCAACTTGTAGCAGATGATGAAGCTATTGATATGAGAAGACGAGTTTGACATCAACTACAACGGGGAAACCTGATAGTGCTCACAGATCAACTCTACCAATGGATGAAGGGGAAATAGAGCCCCGCCTGGAGCTGGTCTGTGAAAGTGAAAATAGGGTTTTCCCTTTTGCTTCCTTATACTAGGCCCCTATCCTCAAGGACCTTTGCACAAAAGAGGGCAGCAACAATGTCATTTAGCTAGAAACATCTTGCAAGATTTGTCACCAACATCCCTTCATTGTTCTAAGTCACAACTCCCTTCATTACCCTAACATTAGAGAAGAAAGGCATCTTGGAGACTTCACGGGCATCGGCAACAGCCCTAGATGACAATTTCATAGCAGGCATTTGGAAAAACTAGTGAGAACACGTCAAGGCTACCGCTAACGCAACAAGGCGGTGGAAGGAAAACTAGGAAAAATCCAATACATAGAGGAAATAAAAACAAAAAAATGAAAGACAAAAAGAAAGGACAAAGAACCTACTACCTAAACATGCTAAGGAAGAATGAACACTGTAAGAAAAAGAAAAACCTTGGAAGAGAAATCCCAAAGAACTCTGGCACCAACAAATTAGGAAACAAGAAAGTATAGGATAAGCTAAACAATGGAAGAAAGCAGAAACCCTCATGACATATATAGGAGAACCTGTGACTCTTGCAATTCCCCTCAGAAACCACCAATACAAATGATGGGCGAATCACCAGAGGACACATGGCCATTAACAGCCGCTAAGATAGCCATGGCTAATCACTTCCCTGAAGAGAATTTAATGGACATCACTTTGCCTTGCTATCAATCGAAGCACTTCACACGCATTACAACCATATAAGAGGGGTGGCTAAGATAACCCCGAAATGGTGACATTCACCAAACTTTTCTAGAAAACGAACAAAGAAATCTAGGATCACACCCCCACCGTAGAACGACATCACCTGGGCACACTAAGGAACATGGAACCCTCAGCTCACATTCCCTCCTAGAGGGCACGACCCATTGGTAAGAAATGGGCCCAAAGGACCAAATACTTATGACTATAGGATAGGCCGTGCTTGGAAGCCCAGAAAAGCCACCAAGAAGAAACCTATCCAAGAAGAAAACTACATCCCATAAATATGGGATAAGCTATGGGATTCCTATCCTCAGAACAAGCTACCCGAAGATTACCTCGACTATATAAACCCCTCATCAGTCCTAAGGTAAGAGACCTGGGCATTCCTCTCGTTCTCTCTACTACTCTCTACTAGAAAACTAATTTAAGCATAGGAGGGTTTTCCCTAGGAGCACATCCAAGGGCTCTAACGGTATCTTTGGATGCAAGATTCTGATTTCTTGCTCACCAAGCACTTGGGTCTCACTTACCGGACCACACTCCCTACCAACATGCTTCTGGCCTACATTTATATTTGTGTGTGTGTGTGTATAAAAAACATATACATATACATGTATATATATACATAACACACATATGTTGCCATTGAAACTGTGTGGTCAACAATTGTAAAATTGGTGTTTGACTACGGAGGAAGTTCACTGGTGCCTATTGGCATCCTCGTTGTGTGACATAATGGCCTGAAATAAGAACTTCTTATATGAAGACGTCTGAATGAGAGACTTCCGATATGAGGGTGGCTACAAGACTCAGAAAAACAAGGGTTAGAGACTCCCCGGAATGTGTTTCCAGGGGAAGAGTTTCCGATGCCCAAGTCAGTATTTGGGAAATAAGGAGCAGAAAGTAAAGAACAAAGAGTAGAAAGTTCTAGGTCCTCCTTACCAAGGTCACTCCCAGGTATTTATAGGAGGGCGTAGGGAGGAGGCCATTTGGAACAACCCACTTAGATCATAGCACGTGTTTGGTCGGATGCGAACCATACCTCTATAGACGGGTATCTCCTACTGGCCCTAGCCTGTTCTGGCCAGAGTTCAGGGCCGTGTGGGAGGTCTTTGTGTCAGGGGCGTGTGTGAGGTCTCTTTTTTAGAGGCTCCTTAACCGTTTTTGTCTTATCTCCATAAGACCCCTTCAGGGAACGAGACCCCTTCGGGGTGTGAGGCCCCTTTCAGCTAGATATCATCACTAAGGGCCATCAAGATAAGTCCTACGGCAGAGTGGGGCACCTTCGGGAGATCTTCTCCCTTGCCAAGGATGGTGAGTTACTTTTCCGAGGTCGGTAGGTTCATAAAATCCAGGGGTGGTAAAAGACACCCTTCATCGAAGTTGGTCGTGTCACCTTTCCAATGGTGGTGTGAATGTACCCCGAGTTTGATGCTAAGCCCTTTCTGAGGATAGTCAGGGCCCCCTCTTCCCAGGGTTGGTCACTTGTATTTCTCAAGGGTGGTGCTCATCAGACCGATTTGGGAGTTCTCCAAGGGTAATAGCCCTTTGGCTATAACATGCCCCTCTCGGAAAGCCAAAGTTGCATCTTTGGTACTTAAGCTTTTGCAAATGTCTCGTGGTACTCTTTATGGTAGATGATCGTCATTTTAGCAAATATTAGTTGACTTTTGGGCCAAGGTTACCTTCTTCAGTGAGGGTTCCTCTTCGGCTCAAAACACCTCTTTTAACTGAGGTAGTAGTATTTGTTTCTTCGGAAGAGCTTTTAGTGTTCCTGAGGTTACTTCTTCATCCAAAGTGTATACTTGTCTCTTGGGTTTCCTATTGCTTGCCAATGAATCATCACATCTTCTAGACAGATAGACCCATCTCCTTCAGAAATACTTGCATAGGTCTGGCAGTTGTCAGGAGGCGTGCCCTCATTTACCGCATTGGGTGATATGTGCCACCTGGTGACTGGTGAACAGTCGCGTCTATTACATTAGTCGCACCTCTTCGCCTTCGAGGGACCATTATGGCGATGCTTCGCCTACCTCCTTCAGCCTATATAAACCCTTCCTCCTTAGTTTTTTCCACACTTCTCTTCTTTTGCTATCTTTTGCTCTCGAGTTTCCTCTCGTCTCTTTCTTTTTTCAGCGGCGGTGCTAGTGGCAGAGGGATTTTCAGTGACACTTACGGTGGTCTTTTGAAGTTTATACCTTGTTGCGAGTTAGGTGGGTCCTTTCCCAAAGTCATTCTTTGGTATTATTTTTTTATCCCATATTCTCTTTTACCTTCCCGAGGTTAGACTTCTTTTTGCCGAACATGTCTACTCCAGTCCTGCTTATGTCTGTTCAACTTGCCCCCGAGAGTTAGGTTCCCCATAACTTTCATCCAAGTTATCCTACTTTGGAGAAGTTAGAGAAGTGGACAACTAAATTCTTTCTCCCCTCTTATGCTATTACTAGGCTACCTAGTCCCGATATGCCTAGTTACATGAATCATTTGGACGAGGTTACCATCTTTCGGGCCCAGTTGAAGGCTGAACTTTGGTATCCTCTGCCAAAGATAGTTTCCAAGTTCTGCCAATTTCATGGCAAAGCTGTGAATCAACTTTTTCCAAACTTTTCTTCTTACTTCAACGCCTTCCTCTACATGTGTGGGGTCTTCTGATAGAGCCTCACTTTATCTTCTTCATTGAATACTACAAACACCACCCATCCTGAAGGGTGGGTTCTACTTCTTGCTTCCTCGGGGATCTAGGAGTAGGAAATACATGTTCACCTTCAGGATGAAGGATAGTTGGCGAGGGTGGCAAAAGAAGTTCTTATTTCTGAAGGTGGATGAGCGGTGGAAGCATGTGCCAACCAAATGGGCTTGGGGGACTTTCGATATAGATGTAGTCTATCCTAGGAAACTGCTAGCCTTAAAGTTAGAAGCCTAGTTTGAGGAGTTTGACAGCCGTATTTGGGCCGTCGCGGACTGGGATCCTGAGGTCCCTCCGCATTCCGTATACCCCTTTCCCATTAGATAGAACTTGATGACCAAATACGTCCTTCGGGAGCTGGGGGTGATCAAGGAACACGTTATCGACCTGAAGATGCCAAAGCCTCATTTCGATGGGAAGAATGAGTGGTTGGTAATGCTCATTTGGGGTGAACTGATGTATCTGGCCCTTCAAGAGAGTAAGTTACTTCCTAGATTTTTCATATATCTCATTCTGTACTTACACTGATGTTCTTCTTTTTGTAGAGATTGGTGACAACTCTGCTGCCTTTTACAAGTCTTTCTTCCTCGGCCAAGCTGAAAAGAAAGAGCAACAGAGAAAGAAGGCAGTGCCAAAGAGGAAAAGGCACTAGGGGGACCATCTTCGGCCCTGAGGTCAAAGAAGATGAAGGAAGACTCCCTTCCCCCGCCCCCGAAGATGAAGTGGGGGCTGTGGACCAGACCCCTATTCGGGCAGACCCACCTTCGGAGCCTGCCATCTGTTCCACTCCCCTCAATCCCAATACTGCAACAGAGACCTTGGGGACCTCGATTGGGGGATTTTCGGCCGAGTAGCTTGAGGAGCGCTAAAGGAGGAAAGGCAAGCATGTTCCCGTTAAGGTCTTTGAGGTCAGTGACTCCGAGGGCAATGGCTCTGAGCTTCCACCAAGTTTGTCCCTTAGCCATTATTCTATAAGTTTAGGAATTTTTGGTATTTTAGATCTTATAGATGAGTGGCTAAGGGATAATGTATTGATGGAACTTCAGAGTGATTTTGCAGGCGAAGTAGTGCAGGCTCCCTGGGTGGAAGATCACACACCGGAAGAGAGCCCTTCGGGATGCCAAAATCCTGAACTGGAAGGTTCCAATTGAGCCCTTCTGGACTTTCACGGAGGACATGAACTTGTTCTCCGAGGATAGCCGGAAGATGGCTCCATAAATGGCAACGGGCGTCATCACACATGCCACTTTTCAGTCCCTGACTAAGGAGTGTCCGAATGAAGAAATCTTCACCGCGAGGAAGAGTAAGCAAGCTGCCCAAATAAAACCCCACCCTTCAATACTTAGGAATTTTCTGTGCTATTATTGCCCTTTGTTCCTTACTTGGGGTTTTCTCTTTTGTAGCTCTTGGCGTATACTGGGTACTTCCGTGCTTGGGCAGCCAAACAATCTTTGGTCCGCAGCCGGTTCGAAGAGTCCTTGGCAAAGGCCACGGAACTCTTGGCTAGCTTTGTCATCAAGTACGGCTAGCTTAATAAAATAGCCAAGGAGGATCTGGTTAACCTTCGGGAAAAGATGCTCAAAAGCCAAGGGGAGCTCATTCAAGACTTCTCTGCGAAGATGTCAGACCTTGGTGCGAAGGTGATAGCTCTGACTCAGCTAATGAGGTTCTTCAAAAGGAGAAGGAGGACGCCGCTGCTAAAGTTACGAAGGCATTCGATGTCAACCCTAAACTTCAGGCCGAGGTCGATAAGCTAAGGAAGGAGGGAAAGAAAAAGAAGAAAAAGTTGGAGAATGAGGTCATGGAGCTCAGGAAAGAACTGGCGGACTTGGATGCGGAGAAGGCTAAGTCCGATCAGGCAACTAAAAGGTCTTATTAGGACGGCTTTTGCCTGCCCGTCATCAGGTTCTATCCAGATTTCCTGTGCTCAACATCTTGTTTTTGGTAGCGCTGGACATCCTCAAAGGACCATCTTGGTAATGGTCGAGGGCAGAGTTCCTCAATCTTCCTACTATTCCTCCTTCGGCACCTAGAGTTGCTGACATAGAAAGAGACTTCGGAGGTGAAGATGCGGAAAATGCTGAGGAGTTGGCAGATGCCCAGGGCCCCGAATAGGCCTTATTTTTTTTCCTTTTCTTTTGAAATCCATCTTTTGTACTTTATCAGTGTTAATGAAATTTTTCTTAACAGGCAAAATTTTGGCTCAGTTCTTTAATGGACTATCTTCGAACGTGAAGGGTGTCATGACCATGTTCAGTTAGTACCCCTTCGAAAAACATCATCTTTTGCGAACTTAGCCCGTGCTCAATTTAGTCAAGTGTCTTTTACACTGATCACATCCAATCAACCTCTTTCAGAAAAAGTTACCTTTTTGTCAAACCCTCGTTAGGACAACCAAATTTGGCATGCATAGCATCCTTTCATTTTTGAAAAATTTTTCTAAGTTCCATCATACATTTTAGGAAATACTCCCCTTCGGCAACCACGTTTGGCCGAAGGAAGTATTCATCTTCGGAAGTAACCATCTTTGGTCATACCTCCTTTCTGTTTTTGCACCACTTTCTACTTGAAAATTTTTCTAAGTGTGCACTTAGGCACTTTTAGGGGATGAGCACCTTTGGTCATCATCCATCGGAGGCAACTATGTTTGGTGGACCATCTTTGGCGCAACTTAACTTACATCATAGTTTTACCCCCCTTTCTTCAACTATGTTTGGTTGGCATAATTTGGCGAAGACTGACCATTTCCATGAATTCACCGACGAAACCATGTTCAGTCAAATATTCCTTTGGTCAAAAATGGAAATAAATTCACAGGTATTTTTGGAAAAAACTTCATTCGATTTTTGCACTATGTTCAGTCAGTCACCCTTGGGGAGAATTGTATAAATTTTTCCTTGGAAAAAATTTCTAAGTGTAGACTTTTTTCAAAGAATCTGAATGCCATGTATTTTTCAATTCTCCTCCTTCGGTATTGCCGAGCTTGTAGATTCCAGGACAAACTTCCTCGAGGACCAAATAGGGTTTGTCCTAATTTTCCTGAAGCACTCAATGGGATGGTCTTCAGGCTTCAAACTCAGCTCTTCGGAGAACAAGGTCCCCTTTTTTTATCCCATTTCAATTGACGAGCAAGTTTGTAGCAACGGCTACTCTTTGTTGAAAGGCTTTTCTTCTGAGTTCGGCTGTTTCTCTATGTGATGGCCTGCGGCGGCTTCATCGTGTGTCATTGTATGGGTAGGGCAGACTTCTGATGGAGGACAGCACTTTGAGAGAAGATTCCCCAGCGGAGGATACCTGAAATACTTCAGAAAACACAGGTCAGGAGGTCCCCGGTGTGTATTCCCGGGGAGGAGCCTCCGACGCCCAAGTCAGTATTTTCAGATAACTGGATTATGTGCTCTTTTGTGTATTCAAAGAGAACTATTCTCCCCTTACCTTGTTAGAATGCTTTTCTGGGTGTTTTATAAAGGAGGCGTACAGAAGCCATTCTCCTCTTGTGGTCGTCCCAGATTACAACACGTGTCCGGTGGGATGTGATCCCTGCTTTTCCGGGAATGAAAGGACGCTTATCTCAGCAAAAGTCACCTGGTTGACAGCCTAGGCATTCCGAGAGTGTCATATCGAGGTGTCCCTCTGATGGCGTGCCTCAGTGATAACGTGTCAGAATGTACTTGGGGGATGACTTTTATAGGGAGGTGTCAGAGGCTCCTTAAATGCTTTGTTCGTACTTTCCAAGGTTACTCTAACGTCTCGGGGAATATATTCCCCGAGGATGGTTCCTCCGAGGGATACTTCTGTTTCTGAAGAGGGTCTATCCGCTCTACCGAGGTTGGTCCCACCATTTCCTAAGGAAGCGAATTCCCTATGTTAGGCCACGGGGATCGTTCGTCCTTCTGACCTCGGCTGGTTGTTCTTCTCTGCCGAAGTCAGTACTCCGTCAGATCTGGGAGCTCGGCCGGTGATGGGCACCTCGGCTATCATTATGCTCGTCAATTAGGTCAAACTTGGTCCTTAATCCGAGGTTATTTCCTTCTTCGTCCAACACCTGCATCCTCAAGGATGGCTATATGACCTCGATGGGAATAATGGCCTCTGTGCCGAACACAAGTGAGAAAGGTGTTTCACCCGTGGCCCTTCTCGGAATGGTTCAGTAGCTCCACAACACGCTTGGAAGCTCTCCTGGCCATTTTCTTTTTGCTTCTTTTAACCTCTTCTTTAGACCATCTTTTGTCATTCTGTTGGACACTTCAACTTGTCTAGTGCTCTCAGGATGGGCCATCGGGATGAAAAGTGCATTTTAATTTCAAGGTCGGTTATGAATTCTTGGAACCCTTTATCAGTAAATTGGTAACCATTATCGACTACTATCACCCTCATAATGCCGAATCTACATATGACGCTTTGTTAGAAAAATCTTTGTATGTCCTTGGCCGATATTGCTGCTAAAGGCTCTGCCTCAATCCACTTGGTGAAGTAGTCTACCACAACTACCTAAAATTTCACTCCTCCGGGAGCAGTCGGGAGAGGCTCGATGAGGTCGACACCCCATATGGCATAGGGGTAGGGATAGTTGGCCGAAGTTATCATTTCTGAGGGTAGTCTTTGCACAGGAGCATGCCTTTGGCAATTGTCTCACTTTTGGACGAACTGCCTTGTGTTCTTCCTCAGAGTACGTTAGAAATATCCTTCACAGAGCGGCAAGGGCATCAGTTCCTACGTGCAAACCACAGGTTCCCTCATGGACTTCTTTGAGGATCATTTCAACATCCTCTTCACTGGTACACCTCTATAATGGAGTTGCATACCCTTGCCGGTACAGCTCCTCCCCAATTAAGAAGTATCTTCCTAAATGCTTCTGCACTTTGGCTACTTCGAGAGGGTCCTCGGGGAGTTCCGAGGTTGTGAGGTATTTTTTGATGGGGTCCTTCAACCCTTGTCCCAAGGTTGTTACGCTCATTACTGCTATACTTAGCTGATGCAGTACCGTAGTAGACTCTTTTGATTTGGCCAGAGTGTCGGCCTCCATATTATCTCGCCAAGGTTCATTTTCTATTTGCACCATTTTGAACTCCTAGATGAGCTTCTTGACGAGGTCGTGGTATTTTTCCAAGTTTGGGTCCCTTGCACCGTAGTCCCCCGCCATCTGCTGGACTACGAGCTAGGAATCACTGTGGGGCTTCAGATTTCTCACACCCACTTTTTTTGCCAGGCATAAGCCAGCTATGAGGGCTTTAAACTTGGCGACATTGTTGGTGACGCTGAATCTGAATTAGATTGCCTTCATGGCTTCCTTACCTTTGGGTCCAAGAAGGATTACTCCAGTTTCTTGATGTTTAGAACCAGAGGCTCCATCAACAAATAGTGTCCATTCAGGTTCATCTTTTTTGAGGTCTTCCAGAATATCTTCATTTTTTTGGACCTCGGTGATGAAGTCTGCCAATGCTTGGGCCTTTATGGCCCTTCTCGGCTCATAGGTGATGTTGTATTCACCAAGCTCAATGCACCACTTTGACAGTCTCCCTGAGTGATCTACCCTCCTCATGATGTCCCGAAGAGGTAGGTTACTTCGGACAGTAATAGGGTGTCCTCGAAACTATGGTCGCAACCTTCTACTTGCCAATACTAAGGCATAAATGGCCTTCTGTAGAAGAGGGTACCTAACTTCGGTGCCATATAGGGACTTACTCACATAGTATACCGGCTACTGCCTTCCTCCTTCTTCCTTTACAAGCACCAAACTCACTGCTTTTTCGCTGACGGTGAGGTAAAGGATGAGAGGTTCTCTATTCTTCGACTGCCGAAGTGTTGACAGGTGGGTTAGGTAACTTTTGAGCTCATCCCAGGCCTTTTGGCAATCTTCGTTCGAAGGATGTTCCTTAGAGCCGAAGGCACCTTCATTTTTTGCTGCTTTGGTGAGCACTTTGAAGAACGGTCGGCACTGATCCCCATATTTGGAGATGAAACTACTGAGAGAAGTGATTCTCCCAGTCAGCCTTTGCACGTCCTTGATTGTTGTGGGAGTTTTGAATCCTAGCAGGGCCTTAACTTTTTCTGGGTTGGTGTCAATTCTTCTTTTCGATACCATGAATCCGAGGAACTTGCCCGCACTCACCCGAACACGCATTTCTCTGAGTTGAGACGGATTCCGAATTCCTGAAGTTGGTGGAATGTTTCCTTTATGTCAAGATATGACTACTAAGCAACTTGCTCTCAACTATCATATCGTCGACATATACTTCCATATTCCTCCGGATTTAGGTGTCAAACACCTTGTTCATCAACCTTTGGTACGTGGCCCTTACATTCTTCAGACCGAAGGGCATTCTGACATAACAGTAGGTCCCGACTTCGTTGATGAAGGCAGTTTTTTCCTCATCTTCGGGATCCATCCAAATTTGGTGGTATCCACTAAAGGCGTCAAGAAAGCTGAACAGTCCGTATTCGGCGGTGGAGTCGACCAGTTAATCTATTGGTGGCAAAGAATACGAATCCTTAGGACAGGCATCGTTTATGTTTTGAAAATCGATGCACATTCAAAGTTCATTACTCCCTTCTTTCATAGCACTGACAACTTTGCTAAGCTATTTGAGGTACTTGACCTTTTTTATTACGCTGCTTCCATTAAATGTTGGACTTCAGTTTTGACAAAATTATTCTTATGTGCCAAGAGGCTTCACTTTTTTTGTCGAACAGGATTCACCTCTGGGCGCACTTTAAAGTTATGATGGATTATGCGAGGGTCTACCCTAGGCATGTCCTTCGGAGAGTAGGCAAACAGATCTTTGTTCATTAACAGAAAAGATACGAGCTTTTCCTTGTCCCCTTTGGCTAGTTGTTTCCCCACCCGGGTACTTCGACCTAGGACAAGTTCTACATCTTGTGTTTCTATTTTTTCAAGGTCTCCTATTCCTTCCCCCCATGTCTCTTCTCCGAGCTTCGTCTTTTCTCCCGAAGTTCATGTATGGATCTTCATTGGGCTTTGTCTTGCTTTCATGAAGACTTTCCTTACTTCGGCTTGCTCAATGAATATCTCCGCATCGCCCTCTTTCATGCTAAAGGTGACTGACAAGTACTTGACATCTGGGCGAATGTGGAGATGCGAATGTGGGGATTCCCTTGTGTCTACCATCCAAGGATGGCATTATATGAAGAAAGGACATCTATGACAATGAACCTCATCATTGTGGACTCGAAGAGATCTTTCTTGCTCTGAACTGAAGTTCCTTTTATCATCAGAGGTAGGTCGTGTTGGGTTTCAGGAGCCAAATAGCGCAGCAGAATTTAACCGAAACCCTCCAGGATCCAAGTGAAACGGGGTAAACCGGGTGTTCGAAAATTTTCATACCTAATTTTCGGTTGAGATCTCTCACTCAACTGTAGAGTCGAATCACAAAACGTGAACAGTTGACATGTCAGGCTCTCTATCGTATCCACACGAGCCTCTCGGGATCACCACGCTTCCACCACGTCCCGGCAGATGTGTTTCTCTTGTGCTTGCAGTGCTAGCTTGCGTCCTCCAAGGAATTGCAAGAGAAGAGTGCGGCTGTCCTTTTGGGAGGCCAGGGCAAGGAGACCTGTGAATTTCTCACTAGAAGTTGTATTTATAGTGAGACTCAACTTCCGGGCCTAATGGGTTTCAAAGTCCTAATCCAATTAGGTTTTAATTTCGGGCTTAATAATGGCTCAACTATTGGGCCCATTATTAAAATGAAATTATTGTGAAACCAAAACCCAAATTATTAGCCCATGCACTATAATGATCCAAATAGCTCTATGTGTGTGACCCAATAGGCTCTTACCACGTTGGCAATGATCATAAATCACATTTATGATCATAAGCAATGAAGCTTGTGTCTAGCAACACATCATTTTGCTACCCAAGTGACAAGATTGTCGATTGATTTGACTAAACCTTTATGATCATCATTGATATATGCCATTGTCCCTTTGTCCAAGATATCAAGACTAAGCACGAGACATGGAATGTGTCACTCTCGTATAGCCCAATCTTTGGTTTCTTGATTACCGAGTAGACCAACTTAAACTGATGACATTGATATCGTATATCAACTCATCCGAGCATGGCCATGCATTTTTCTAAGTCTTACTCTATCAAGGGGCCCGAAGATATCACTCCCGTTACATAGGAGGGACAAATCCCATCTTGTTCATACAAATCCCTCCGCATGATATGTGACATACCCAATGACCTCCTTCAAGTTCACTCAGTTACGAGTAACAAAGGAAAGTATCAAAGTATGTGACTCACATGTAGGGAACCTTGATGATCTTAGGTCGAAGGACTACATATACCATGATCACTATGAGAATCACTTATGACACTCATATACCGATCCATGTAGTGTTCTCATGGTGGGTCGGTCCAGTACACAAGTTCTCCAACTTGTACCCATATGCAGACTACATATCTCATATTAGTCTCCACATATGCTAGTCGTTATATATTATTGCAACCCATTCCACAATAATACTAGACTAGGGACGTTTAAGAATATCATTATTCTAGGGTTGCAATTATGTTTTGTTAAGTTACGTAGAAACAAAACAACAAACATAATTGCTGGATTAATGCCTTAATAAAACATCATGACTCAATGTGCAAAAAATACAATCATCTCATGATTGGCTTTTGGGCATAACACTGACAATCTCCCACTTGCACTAAAGCCAATCATCCATGTATCTAATACCAACGGACCTAGAATGACTATCATGCTTTTGCTTTGTAAGGGGCTTTGTCAGTGGATCAGCAATGTTGCTGTCTGTCGAAGTCCTACATATCCTTACATCACCCCTCTCGATGATCTCCCTGATTAGATGATAGTGTTGAAGTATGTGTTTGGATCGCTGGTGAGATCGAGGTTCCTTAGCCTGTGCGATTGCTCCATTGTTGTCACAATAAAGCTCTAACGGGTCGGCAATGCTTGGAACCACTCCAAGTTCAGTGATGAACTTCTTGATCCAAACTGCCTCCTTCGTAGCATCTGTCACGCCCCAAACTGCCCCTGGCCCACCTGGGCCCGATTATCAGAGTAATGCAGCGGAAGTTACTTAAATGGAAGGGCTTAATTAAATAATATGAGCACCTACGGCGTGACTCCAGGATCTATTCTGGTACTAGCTTGTTACTTAAATACTTTCAAAGTGTTGTCAGGGTGCTCTTCAGGAATGAGCTAATACCTATGTGGAATTCTAGTGTTCCATTTATGGACTTTACCACTTAGCCAGTTACACACACAAGTCTTTAGATGCCATCTCAACAACTAGGCAACAATATCCATGCATATCCAGATTCACTGGAAATCTTTCCTTAGATGCACATACTCAACTAATTACACTTGTAATACAAGTAAAGCATACACATAATCCATTAAGTGTAGAGAATGTGTGTCCATCAAGTGTACTAATTCAATGCATGGCAACCAAAAAGCCCATCTCAGTTCAAGTTTGAAAACCACATTTATATGTCCATGAGCATTTAGCCAAGTCTAGTACACATAACATAATCATCCATCATGGCATTCCATCAATAATCATCTAGAGCTAATCATGAACACAATGTACATCAAACAAGCATCATCTACTTGGAAAACGTACCAAGGATGCTATATGTCTCTAATTAGCCAGGGTCAAGTTTTACAGACCACGCTCTCATACTACCCAAACCTCGACTCATAATAACCTGGACCACATTCCAGCTTAATAGACCTTGTTCCCACAACTTCTAAACTCCATAAGCCTGCACAAGGAAGTCCAAACCATTAGCTTGATTCACAAGCAATCTATACCACATAAGTCACTTAAAGTCAAATGAATATAATGAGCAATACCAAACACATGCCCAACCCTTTAGCAATTTAAAATGAGTACTCCAGTACTCCTAGCTTGACCCTTCAAGCAATCCATTACCTACAAAATATGTATCGGGGCGGGTGAGTTATAAAACTCAGTAAGAATCCCGACGGCATCCAATGCCTAGTGAGGTAATTAACTCATGACTTTCAAAGTCATCATATGGCTTCCAAAGCCTAAACTTGTGCCAAGAATGTAATGGCAATTAATCCATGTTCCTGCCAAGGAAAACACTAAAACAAAGAAAACGCAAGATATAGCACAATAACAATAACAATAATAATCTGGGTCAGCATGCACAAACAATTTCAGAGAAGCACGCAACTCAACACACACAACACTGTCCTCATAACATCATGTTCCATGTCATCGTGGGCATCGCAAGCATTAGCATAAACCATACCACTAATCCCGGCATGCCATTTATTTTTATAACCTACTGAGCACTCCTTAGCTTGGGAATTGAGTTGGCCAAACTCAATTCCTAGCCCTAAATGCTTGCTAATTACTCATGAGTAAACCATAACCATAGTTGCCAAAGCAACGATACCTCATCCATTATGCACTCATGTGCCAATTATTCAACTAAGAAAGTATCATGAGTCCTCACAAAAAGTAACAACCACATAGCCCTGACATGCACACCTACGGTCACTTGGTTCATTGACCATCACATAGGGGCACTAATACTCACAATGAATGGTCATGGAAAATATATCATGCAGAGAGTGAGTATAGGGATTCTTACCACCATTTGTGTAACCTTTTGCTCATTGTCCTTGCCTTTCTTTGCTCTATTGTTGTTGGAACTTATCTTTTCCTTAATGGACCTATAAGCCCAAAAACATCTAGCAAGTTAATAATTTGCTTTCCATTAAACAAGAGAACCATAATTTACCAAGCATACTTGGTTTAACTTACTCAACCACTACTTAAAGAGGTAAGGCCCAATTCTGCCTTTTCTGTGAACTGAGACCCATTTTATGTGAACTCAGGCCTACATTGGCCTTTTCCTTGAATCCAGGCCCAACTTACTCTTTTTTGGAAATTTAGGCCCAACTTAACCTTTTCAGGATTTTCTAGAACTTAGGCCTACTTGGCGTTTTATTCTCTCCTAGGCCTATTTGGCCTTTTATTTTCTCAGGCCCGCTTAGCCTTTTATTTTCTCAGGCCCACTTGGCATTTTATTTCTTTTCTGGACTTGGCCCACTTCTCTGTCCAAGTCCCAATTTAATGAAGCCCGTTTAGGCAATTTAGCCCATTTTGCCAATTTTACCAATATGGCCCAAAATAGCCCATTTAGGAGTTTCTGGACCATTTACCACCAAGAACACTTGGTTTTCAAATTGGGCCTTCCAAATTTAACTCTTGGCCGAATTTGCCCCATTATTTCTTTCTTTTGCTCAATTTAGTCCCATAAGCTTTCTAAGGACCATTTATGCCAAGAATACTTGGCTAACTCCAATATTCACAAAAGTGGTGTCATGGCCGAATTCATCATCATTCTTTCTTTACCATTTTGGCCACACATTATACTAGGAACACCTAGATACCATGAACACATGGTTTACGCACATCTTCACAAAACTAAATCATGGCTGAATATATTCCTCCTTTTCTTTCTTTATTATTTTTGCTCCAAATGTCCTCTAGTAACTCAAAGATGCCATGAACACATGGCTAACATGCCAAGACACCAAAATCATATCATGGCCGAATTCTTCATGGATTGTTTTGCTTGCAAAAATTCTTGTTTTTCCTTCCATCTTTTGACTATTGCCTTGCGTGTTCTTAAGGACTTCTTCACTACCAAGAACACTTGGAAAAATGCACATGCATGCCAAGATTCACACTTGGTAGAATCTTCACCCTTGCATTTCTTGGAGTTCTCCTCAATTTCTTGGCTTCTCATGGCTTAAAATCGCCATGCATGTTCATGAGCTCTTGAGTTGAGCTCAAGAACACTAAAAATCCTCCATGGCCAAATCTTCAAGAGTTTTTCTTTCTTTGGCCAAATTTTGAGCTTGTTCTTCCTTGAAGTTTTCCTTGATTTTCTTGCTTCTCATGGCTTAGAAACGCCATGCATGTTCATGAGCGCATGAGTGAAGCTCAAGAACACTAATTTCTCCATATGGCCAAAACTTCCAAGAGTGTTTTCCTGAACATCTTGCTTGATTCATGCTCTAGATGGGTTTAGAAGTATGAAATCACTAAGAAAATGTGTTTGCATGTGTGAGAAGGAGTGTTTTTAGCTATGGCCGAGAGGTAGGATGAAGGAAGAAGATGAAGGAGCTTGGAGATGTTCATGGCCGGTTGTGTAGAGTTTAGAGAGAAGGAAGAGCAAATGAGCTAGAGAGAGAGGAGACAAATTGAAAATGAATGTGAGAAAATGGAGCATGGTCGGTTATGCTAGTGAAATGAAGCTCAAATGCATTGCAAATGCATATTCAAGTGTGATGGCCGGCCATTTGATTTCAAAAGAAGGAGAATAAGTCAAATGCCCATTAAATATTGATTGGACAAGTGATGGTGGGGGGAATTAAATAATGTAAAGTGGAAGACAAAGAATGATGGGCCAATATATTATATTATATGGCAAGTAGGGGACAAGACTTAAGAGATGATTATTTTAATCAAAGTGGACGCAAAATTTTTTATTCATTTAATGGGGATGGCCGGCCATGGAGATATTTCCATGCAAAAATGCCCAAATCCCTCCTTTAGCCCATCATCTTTATTAATCCTTGCAATTGAGTCCTCCCACAAAACTTTCCTTTGTGCAATTGAGTCCCTCAACTTCAAATTCCACCATTTACATCACCAAAACTCTTGGCCTAAGCCAAGCATAATTCTTAGAGTGTCCAACACTCATTAATACCCATTCATTAATTAATTCCATGTCTCCTCAATTTAATTGCTAAGTTTCCAAATTAGGAAACTTTTTATGCCACTAATCCACTTAACCCGGGACTTAGTCATTTAGCTCTTTCCGGGTGTAACAGCATCAGAGGTGGCAATGTACTCAGATTCTATTGTAAAGTCAGCTACTGTCTCTTGTTTTGAACTCTTCCAGCTCACAGCACCACCACCAATGCAAAACACATAACCAGATTGTGATCTAAAATCATCCTTATCGGATTAGAAGCTTGCATCGGTATAACCCCTTACAACGAGCTCATCTTCACCTCCAAAGACCAAGAATGCATCCTTAGTCCTTTGTAAGTACTTAAGGATGTTCTTAACAGCTGTCCAGTGACTTTCACCGGGGTTTGATTGGTACCTACTCATCATGCTTAAGGCATATAAGACATCGGGACGAGTACATATCGTGGCATACATGATAGATCCAATTGCTGAAGCATATGGAATCTTACACATGCATTCTCTCTCCTCGGGTGTACTCGGACACTGAGATCTAGAAAGAGTTATACATGTGACATGGGCAAGAATCCTTTCTTGGAATCTTGCATGCTAAACTTCTTTAGCACCGTGTCAATGTATGTACTTTGACTTAGGCCAAGAAGATTTCTATATCTATCTCTAAAGATCCTGATGCCTAACAATTAAGCTGCTTCACCCAAGTCCTTCATAGAGAAACATTTGCCCAGCCAAGTCTTCACAGACTGTAGCTCAGGAATGTCATTCCCGATGAGTAGTATGTCATCTACATACAACACCAAGAAGACAATAGCGCTCCCACTAACCTTCTTGTAGACACAAGGTTCATCTTCATTTTTGATAAAACCAAACTCTTTGATTGCTTCATCAAAACGAAGATTCCAACTTCGAGAGGCTTGCTTCAGTCCATAAATGGACCTTTGCAACTTGCACACTTTATTGGCATTCTCAGGAGTGACAAAACCCTCAGGTTGTGTCATGTACACATCCTCAAGTAGCTTTCCATTTAGGAATGCAGTTTTGACATCCATTTGCCATATCTCATAATCATAGTGTGCAGCAATAGCAAACAAAATTTGGATGGATTTAAGCATAGCAACTGGTGAAAAAGTTTCATCATAGTCAATACCATGAATTTGCTTGAAACCTTTTGCAACCAATCGTCCCTTAAAGGTAATCACATTACCATCCATGTCAGTTTTCTTCTTGAAAACCCATTTGCACCCTATGGGTTTTACCCCTTCAGGTGGGTCAACCAAAGTCCATACTTGGTTTTCATACATGGATTCCATCTCGGATTTCATGGCCACTAGCCACTTCTCAGAGTCAGGCCCCGACATAGCTTGTTGGTAGGTTGTGGGCTCATCCTGATCCATGAGCATCACATCACCAGTGTGAGTCATGAGAAATCCATATCTCTCAGGCTCATGCCGAATCCTACCAGACCTACGTGGGCTCTGTGCTACAGGAACAGACTCTTGAACCACAACATCTTGTGGTGTCTGTTCAGGTTCCATTTCAGGTTCGATGTCTCCTTGTTGTTCTTGAATTTCTTCAAGTTCTACTTTCCTCCCACTAGTTTCTTTAGAGATAAACTCTTTCTCTAAAAAGACACCAGTTCGAGCAACAAACACTTTTTGCTCAGAAGGATTGTAGAAATAGTAACCCTTTGTTTCTTTAGGATACCCAACAAAAAGGCATTTTTGAGATTTGGGCCCTAGTTTGTCAGAGGATTGACATTTCACATAAGCGTCACAGCCCCAAATCTTCATAAAAGACAAATTGGGATGCCTCCCACTCCATATCTCATATGGTGTCTTTTGAACCGATTTAGATGGAACTCGGTTTAGTGTAAAAGCGGCTGTCTCTAGAGCATGTCCCCAAAAGGAGTTTGGAAGGTCAGCTTGACTCATCATAGAGCGAACCATGTCTAACAGAGTTCGATTTCTCCTTTCAGATACACCATTCCATTGAGGTGTACCTGGTGGAGTGAGTTGTGATACTATACCACACTCCTTCAGATAGTCAAGGAATTCTTGATCCAAGTACTCTCCACCTCGATCTGATCGAAGCACTTTGATACTCTTCCCGAGTTGATTCTCTACTTCATTCTTGAATTCTTTGAACTTTTCAAAGGATTCTGACTTGTGTCTCATAAGATACACATAGCCATATCTGCTGAAGTCATCAGTGAAAGTAATGAAGTATTGGAAACCTCCTCTAGCTTGTGTAGACATAGGGCCACATACATCACTATGTATGAGTCCTAGTAAGTCATTAGCCCTTTCACTTTGCCCTGTGAATGGGGCTTTGGTCATCTTGCCCAACAAACATGACTCACATGTCTCATATGATTCAAAATCAAATGAGTCCAAGAGTCCATCCTTATGGAGCTTGGATATGCGGGTCTCATTTATATGGCCCAAGCGACAGTGCCAGAGATAGGTCGGGTTTGAATCATTTAATCTGACCTTCTTGGTATTCACATTATAGATTGGATCTTCGAGGTCTAGAACATACAACCCATTGCTAAGTTGAGCACTACCATAAAAGATTTCATTCAAATAAATAGAACAACATTTGTCCTTTATTATAAATGAAAAACCTTTCTTGTCCAAACAAGAAACAGAAATCAAATTTCTACTAATAGTAGGCACAAAGTAGCAGTTGTCTAATTCTAAAACTAATCCACTAGGTAAAGTGAGAACATAAGTCCCTACGGCTAAGGCAGCAACCCTTGCTCCATTTCCAACACGTAGGTCCACTTCACCTCGGGCCAATCTTCTACTTCTACTTAGATCCTGCACATTTGCACAAATGTGAGATCCACATCCAGTATCCAATACCCAAGATGAGGAAGTAGAAAAGTTAGCCTCTATAACAAAAATACCTGAAGTGGAAGTCTTACTTCCCTTTTCCTTAGCAAGTTCTTCAAGATAGAGCTTGCAGTTGCGCTTCCAGTGTCCAGGTTGCTTACAATGGAAGCACTCCCCTTCCTTTGCCACACCACCCTTTGGTTTCAGTGCAGCTGAAGAAGAACTAGCATTGGACTTTCCATTAGCTTTATCCTTCTTCTTGTTGGCTTTTCCCTTTCCCTTGCCCTTTTGAACCATCAAAATGGGCTTAGCCTTCTTAAGGTTTTGCTCAGCAGTTCTCAACATGTTGAGCAATTCAGGGAGGGACTTGTCAAGGTCGTTCATGTTATAGTTCATGACGAATTGACTGTAGCTTTCAGGCAACGATTGCAAGACTACATCAATAGCCAACTCTTTCTGAAGAGCAAATCCCAAATTCTCAAGATTCTCAATGTACCCAATCATCTTGAGCACATGAGGACCCACGGGACTTCCCTCAGACATCTTGCACTGAAACAATGCCTTAGAGGTCTCAAACCTCTCATGCCTAGCTTGCTCTTGGAAAAGCATTTTGAGATGTTCGATCATATCGAACGCCCCCATGTTCTCATGTTGCTTCTGAAGCTCAGATTCCATGGTAATAAGCATGAGGCATGCAACATCCAAAGCATCATCAGAATGCCTCTTGTGAGCATCCCTTTCAGCTCTTGGAGCAGTGGCAGCAGGCTCATTCGGAATGAGATGCTCTAGGACATAAGCCTTTCTCTCTTGCTTAAGGACTATCCTCAAGTTTCGGTACCATTTGAGAAAGTTGGTCCCATTCAGTTTTTCCTTCTCAAGGATCGATCGCAACGAAAGTGTCGATGTGTTTTGTGCCATGGTTATCTACAACAGTAAATATGCAGTGTAAGAGTCATGTATTTTAATTCATTTAATAAGGACTTTTATTAAATGATACTCCCACTATTTTCCTCAAAATAATAACCCTCGATATTATTTCGGAACACCTCGGCGCTAAGGTATTCTAGTGGGCCAAGATCCATATTTGACCACAACCTGAGTCAGCTTTGGCTTTTCTCTCAAGTTACAGCTATTTAGGTAGGCAACTCCTTGCCAATTGCATCTTATGCAACTCTTGGATAGTTGGGTGAACAACACTTGTCCAAGCTCATCTCATGAACTTAAGCCCAACTCTATGCCTCTAAGTCCCTAATCCTATTAGGATGACTTAGTTAAGTCGAACCCAAAGTTAGCAATTTGGATATCACTATTATCCCATCGCGCCTTACCAAGATGAACATAGGTGCTTTGCTTTGGCAAACCCACCTAATGTTGATCAAAGTCTTGACGAGTGCCAACATTTGGAAGGCATCACATTTAATGACTTAATATTTGTTTGAGGGATTTTTCTTTTGATCTCACCAATTTGTTATCTCCGGTTGTCTTATACATGCATCACATACAAATATAAAACATGCATCTCATGCTTACAAGAAAATAAATGTGACATGGTTATAGCCCAAACTATGCGATATTCTCAAGCCAATGAGAATATCATAAAAGCCTAAGAAAAGAAAAGGGTCTTCACAAGCTCCTTCTCTTCCTTTCTTGGTTGCCCTTTTGTTGTCATCTCTTTGGACATACCACCTTGGATGATCCCATAATGTACCATTACATTAATAATAGAAACCTCGAGTTACATTTGAGGGGAGTAAGGTGAGAAAAGAATGTATAATGAGAGTAATAAGAGAAGGCATGACTCACAGGCCGTATTTACAAGTACAACCAATCAAGGGCTATAACCCTGCACCATGCTTCAACCATCAATCAGCATAACATGCCAAATCTCATTCAACAAATGCATGCCAATTTTTGCAAGTTGATTAACCAGTTTTATTTATGTGGCACTTCGCATGCGGCGGTCCTGCTGGCCGGTCAGTGGGCGGTGGTTCCATTGACCGGTCAGCGAACGGCGTCAAGGGGAGCTGCCCTTGAGGGGGGTTACAAGGGGGGCAGTGCCTCCCTGGCGCAAAAGATTGTCTTACAATTGCTTTGCACGAGATCTTCTATTTCGAGCAAGTAAGCACCCCGAGACTCCTCTATTCGAGCCACCAAAAATACCTTACTTTCGGTGCCCGAAGAGGCCGAATCCGAACCAAGCTAGGGTTTTTGCAACTATTGCATGAATCCTAATCCATATAGGTATCTCATACCTATCAATTTTGGGTTAATCTCATTAACCAATTAGTATCATTTCTTTATATATGTCATATGTTCGTTATGAGTCCCGGTTTCATGCATCATGAATCAATCTAATTAATCATGGCTGAAAGCAACCGAACACATAACATCATGCGATTCAACATTCAATCCTGATTTAGAGTTTCACCAGTAGCTCTGATACCACTGTTAGGTTTCGGGAGCCAAACAGCGGAGTGGAATTTAACTGAAACCCTCCAGGATCCAAGTGAAACGGGGTAAACCGGGTGTTCGAAAATTTTCATACCTAATTTTTGGTTCAGATCTTTCACTCAATTGTAGAGTCGAATCACAAAACCTAAACAGTTGATGCGTTCAAGCTCTCTATGGTATCCACACGAGCCTCTCGTGATCACCACGCTTCCACCACATCCCAGCAGATGCGTTTCTCTTGAGCTCGCAGTGCTAGCTTACGTCGTCCAAGGAATTGCAAGAGAAGAGTGCAGTTGTCCTTTTGGGAGGCTAGGGTAAGGAGACGTACGAATTTCTCACTAAAAGTTATATTTATAGTGAGACTCAACTTCAAGGCCTAATGGGTTTCAAAGCCCTAATCCAATTAGGCTTTAATTTCAGGCTTAATAATGGCTCAACTATTGGGCCCATTATTAATACGAAATTATGTGCATGGAAACCTTGAAGCCCATTATCAAACGACTACAATTAACCCAAAGCCTTCATGCACTCTAATGATCCAAATAGCTCTATGTGTGCGACCCAATAGGTTCTTACCACATTGGCAATGATCATAAATCACATTTATGATCATAAGCAATGAGCGGTGTCTAGCAACACATCATTGCTACCCAAGTGACAAGATTGTCGATGATTCGACTAAACCTTTATGATCATCACCGATATATGCTATTGTCCCTTTGTCCAAGATATCAAGACTAAGCACGAGACATGGAATGTGTCACTCTCGTATAGCCCAATCTTTGGTTTCTTGATTACTGAGTAGACCAACTTAAACTGATGACATTGATATCGTATATCAACTCATCCGAGCATGGCCATGCATTTTTCTAAGTCTCACTCTATCAAGGGGCCCAAAGATATCACTCCCGTTACATAGGAGGGACAAATCCCATCTTGATCATACAAATCCCTCCACATGATATGTGACATACCCAATGACCTCCTTCAAGTTCACTCAGTTACGAGCAACAAAGGAAAGTATCAAAGTATGTGACTCACATGTAGGGAACCTTGATGATCTTAGGTCGAAGGACTACATATACCATGATCACTATGAGAATCACTTATGACACTCATATAACGATCCATGTAGTGTTCTCATGGTGGGTCGGTCCAGTACACTAGTTCTCCAACTTGTACACATATACAGACTACATATCTCATATTAGTCTCCACATATGCTAGTCGTTATATATTATTGCAACCCGTTCCACAATAATACTAGACTAGGGATGTTTAAGAATATCATTATTCTAGGGTTACAATTATGTTTGTTATGTTACGTAGAAACAAAACAACAAACGTAATTGCTGGATTAATGCCTTAATAAAATATCATGACTCAATGTGCAAAAAATACAATCATTTCATGATTGGCTTTTGGGCACAACACTAACACCAAGTTATGTTAAGTTTATGAGTTCATGGTTATGTTTCATGAAGAAACCTCTTGAGATACTTTGTTTGGCCAAATATACATGTGCATGGAAACCTTGATTTTCAAAACTACAAAGATGTGAGCTTCTTGGTTGTCATTCATGAAAGTAGCACACTTGATGAGCACACATCCTAGACACTTAATTGATTAAGTGTATGCCTTGCTTGTATTGTTAGTGATTGATTTACAGCGGTGCCTTGTGTTGCAAGTTAGTGGTTGGGCCCTACTTAAGCTGCAGGATATTGTTCTAAATAACTCATAAGCCTTCTGGGACATCTACTAGCCTTTAGCTTAAGAAAATAAGACTTAAAACTACCTAACAAACAGCAGCTAAAATAATAGGTAGTTAATAACACCTGAACATAAGAGTATTTGAATAACTCTTAGGTAGAATGATGAGTGGCACTGAGAGTGCACAGGTTGCGGCCTGTGTACGGTGTGACAGGCTTTGTTTGGTATCGGAGCTTAAGGTTAAGAAGCTTCTGATTTAGAAGAAAGGTTAGCCTCGACTTGTTCCCACATAGGATTCTATAAGACTTGGATTATTGGATATATGTGAATAGCTGCATTTTAAAATGCAGGATGAGAACAAGAGGTAGGGAAAGAGAATCCCTTAAGCAAGTAGAGGATGTAACAGCCCATCCTAGCGATGGCATGCATACAAAGGTGCCTGAGATACAAGCAGCTACTATTGAGCATAATGTGGCCAAAGAGCCAAATGCAGGATTTACATTACCTAAACCTGGACCACCTGCGAAGGCAAGAGAAATGCCCAGCAGGGATAGGCCAGACAGGATAGTTGAGTGAAGCCCTTAACAAAACACCCTGCATTTTCCCACCCCTCGTTTCACTTGGATCTGGAGGGTTTCGGTTAAACTCCCGTTGCATATTTGACGGACAAATCCCGTCAAGCAATGATGAGTCATGCAGTTAACTATGGCACAGATTGTGGAGGGAATGAGATTCTTGGCTAGAGGCCAACCTCGAATACATGAAAACCCAGAGGAGATGCAGATGGGAGCAGGAGAGAACTTTGAAGCAAAAGGTAGAAGAGGAAGGAGAAGGCCTGGCAAAGAGCCAGTGAATCATGATTAGCATAGTAATGTTGGAGGTAATCAGGAAAAAGAAGATGGTGATGAGGAGAGAAGACATCCCATGGCCAGAAGGATAAGATTAGAGGTTACGCAAGAACCCAGGATAGAGGAAGAGGATGATGAGAGCCCAGACATTGAAGAATTAGATGCTTACATTTACTCAGGGAGGACTGAGCCTCCTACAGAAAGTACAACAAGAGGGAGAATCTCCAGAGACAGATCCAGCAGTACAGAAATCAGAGAAGAGAGGTCCAGAAGGGGTGGACTTAAGGAGGGCCAGCTGGAGGGGTTCCTGGCACTAAAACCTCCAGTATTCAGCGGCGGCTGTGACCCTGATGAAGTAGAATTTTGGGTGTATCAGTTAGAAAAGATTTTTGAGAGAATGGATGTATCATCTACTCAGAAAGTACTTCTAGCTACCTTCAGGCTAGAGGGAAATGCAGAGTTATGGTGGAGGGCAGTGCAGAGGGCGTATCAGGATAGAAATCAGAGGAGACCACCAGCTAGAAGGAGATCCATGAGATGGGCAGATTTTCTGCAGGTTTTCCACTAGCAATATGTCAGTGAGCTAAGAAAGATCAAAAGCAAGTAGAGTTTGATCAGCTAGAGCAAGGGGATCTCACTATTCTGGAATATGAAGAAAGATTCAGCAGTCTGATCAAATATGCCCCACAGTATGAGGGACAGGAAGAATTGAGGACCAAGTGCTTTTTGAGAGGTTGAGGCCTGAGCTGAGACAGATTCTCAAAATAGTAGGGACCAAGGACTACTATTCTGTAATGTATAGTGCCATTGCACTGGAGCAAGAATTCAAGGAACAAGCCAGGAGTGGACCTGGTAGTGGAAGTAGTTCCCAGAAAGGAACACAGAAAAGACCTAGAGAAGAGGTAGAGGCCAGTGGAGGAAAGGGAAGCAAGAAAAAGAAGGGGCCACAGTAGTATGGTCCACAATGCCACACTTGTGGGAAATTCCATGGCAATAAGCCATGCTTCAAAACTGCTACTGGTTTCCACAAGTGTGGGGCAACAGATCATTGGGTAAGAGATTGCCCAAAGAGATGAGATGAAAGGAAATTACTGGGAAGGTTTAATCCCGAGGGCAAGGTGGGCAATAGATACCCATGCCCCAATTGAGGACCAATCTGCCCAATCCAGGAGGGAGGCAGGCACAAAGGCCCCCTAAGGAGCAGAGAAGGCCTAATGCACCCCCAGGCAGGGTATTTCAGCTGGAGTCATCCAAAAAGTTGCAGAGAGCACCAGAGGCCGAGGATGCAGGCAGAGAGACTAGTCAGCAAAGGACTAGCAGGAGAGCCTTAAAAGGTATTATCTACCTTAATGGCTATTTAGTATCTGCATTGTTTGATACTGGAGCTTCATTGTCTGTGATTTCTAATAGCTTGGTTAAGGCCGTGAATTTAGAAGTAAAACACACATCAAGCATGTACTTGGTTAAAACTGCTGGCAATGAAGTTTTATTCACATACCATATGGTTGAAAATTGTGAAATCCAGATAGATAAGCTAAAACTGAGAGCAAATCTCATAGTGCTAGACACATATGATTATGATGTGATTCTAGGCATGAACTGGTTAGGAGAAAATAAAATAGTTATTGATTGTCATACTAGACAATTAATAATGCCTGGTAGTATACCATATGACCTAGATAAGTCACTAGAGTTAGCTATGGACTGTCAAATTGAGGTATTAAAACAAATGGCTCTAGAAAGTGACTATGAATGCCTTGAACTGAATGACCAGGAAGTAGCTAATGAACTTAGGCAGATACCTATAGTCCAGGATTTTCTAGGGGTTTTTCTTACAGACCTACCTGGATTACCACCCATGAGGGAGGTGGAGTTTGAAATTAAGCTGGTACCAGGAGCAGCACTAGTGTTTACTACTCCATATAGGATGGCACTACCCGAAAGGGTAGAGCTGAAAAAGCAATTAGATGAACTACTTGAGAAAGGGTTCATCAGACCCAGTGTGTCTCCTTGGGGGGCACCTATGTTGTTTGTAAAGAAGAAGGATGGACCCTTAGACTCTGTATTAACTACAGAAAACTAAATGCATTAACCATAAAGAACAAATACCCCCTCCCAAGAATAGAAGATCTGTTTGATCAGTTGAAGGGAGCAAGGGTGTTCTCCAAAATAGATCTGAGATTTGGATATTTCCAGTTAAGGGTTAGGGAAGAGGACATACCTAAGACTTCTTTCAGGACTAGGTATGGACACTTTGAGTATACAGTAATGCCATTTGGGCTTCCTAATACACCTGCATTCTTTATGGACTTAATGCAGAGGGTGTTCAGAGCACACCTAGACCACTTTGTGGTGGTGTTCATTGATGATATCTTGGTATATTCCAAGGATGAGCCAACTCATAAAGAACACCTAAGAGTAGTGCTTAGCTTGCTCCAAGAACATAAGCTTTATGGAAAGTTGAGTAAGTACAAATTCTGGACTCAAGAAATTGGGTTTTTGGGTCATGTAATAAATGATCAAGCGTTGGCCGTGGATCCTGAAAAGGTAAGGTCAATCCTGGATTGGAAGTAGCCTAAAATGTGAGGGAAGTTAGGAGTTTCTTAGGGTTGGCTGGCTATTACAGGAGATTTGTGCCAAAATTTTTTGTTTTAGCAGCCCCTATGACTTAATTAACCAGAAAGAACCAGAAGTTTGTCTGGGAAACAAAATGTGAAGAAAAGCTTCCAAGAGCTTAAGATGAGACTAACCACAGCCCCTATATTAGTCTTACCAGACCCTGAAAAGGAATATGAAGTGTATACTGATGCATCTCATGTAGGACTAGGATGTGTCCTGATGCAAGAAAAGCAGGCCATTGCTTTTGGATCCAGACAACTAAGACCACATGAAAAGAAATATCCAGTGCATGACCTAGAATTGGCAGCAGTGGTTTTTCCGCTCAAGCAATGGAGACACTATCTTCTTGGTAATAAATTCCAAGTTTTTATAGACCACAAAAGTCTCAAATACCCTTTTACTCAGAAGGATTTGAATATGAGACAAAGGAGGTGGTTGGAATATTTGAAGGATTTTGAATGTGTAATTGAATACACAGCTGGGAAGGCCAATTTAGTGGCAGATGCTTTAAGCAGAAGCTACACAGGAGTGCTCAAAGGTGGTGAAACTGAGCATAAGGCCGAGAGCCTGAGCTTTACTCGCTTGGCAAATCAATGGCTAGCTAGGGAAGGTGAGCAACTGAATGTACTCACCATTACACCAGAATGGAAGGAGCTTATCAAACAACCTCAAGCTGGTGATGAGAATATGGAACTAATATCTGGACAGAAAAAGGGAGAACTGTACCAAGGTTTTTCCTTTAAACAAGGGATGTTATACTTCTAGAATAGGCTATATGTACCTGAAAAGGACAACCTGAGGATTCAAATTCTAGAAGAGGCTCACTCTAGTAAGTTGAGCATGTATCCAGGGGCCACAAAGATGTATCACACTCTTAGAGTATATTTTTGGTGGCCATACATGAAGAAGGATATTAGCACACATGCAGCTAGTTGTGAAGTGTGCCAACAAGTAAAGGTGGAAAACCAGAAACCAGGAGGGAAGCTGCAAAGCTTGCCCATACCTGAGAGAAAATGGGGATCCATATTAATGGATTTTGTGGTGGGAATGCCACTAACAAGAAGGAAGCATGATGCCATATAGGTCATTGTAGATAGACTGACCAAGGCAGTTCATTTTCTTCCCATGAATCTTACCGATTCTTTGGATAAACTAGCACAACTCTATATAAGAGAGATAGTGAGATTACATGGAATACCTGATGACATTGTGTCAGATAAGGATCCTAGGGTTGTGTCTAGGTTTTGGAAGTCCCTACATCAAGCATTGGGCACTAAGCTCAAGTTTAGTTCTACCTACCATCCACAAACAGATGGACAAACAGAGAGAACCATACAAACTCTAGAAGACATGTTCAGGTGCTGTGTAATTGACTTCTAGGGTAAGTGGGATGTACATCTTCCACTATAGAGTTTTCCTATAATAATGGCTATCATTCAGTGATAAGAATGGCTCCTTATGAAGCCTTGTATGGCAGAAGATGTATTACTTCTCATTGCTGGCATCAGCCAGAGGACAAGTTGGAGTTGGGGCCAGATATTATTAAGGAAACTACAGAGAAAATCAAACTGATCCAAGCCAGGATCAAGACTGCGAATGATAGGCAACAAGCCTATGGCAACCTGAAAAGGAGAATGGACCTGGAATTCTGGGAAGGAGACTAGGTGTGGCTCCAGGTTTCTCCCATGAAGGGAGTAATCAGATTTGGAAAGAAGGGAAAACTAGCACCCAGATATGTTGGGTCATATCAAGTACTGGCGAAAGCTGGAAATGTAGCTTATCAGCTGGATTTGCCACCGGAACTTGGTAACATACATAATGTGTTCCATGTGAGCTTACTCAAGAAATATGTTCCAGATTCCAAGCAAATATAGATACCTGCTAGTGTAACTATGGCACCAAACCTTTCATATGAGGAAGTGCCAATTCAGTTCCTGGCAAGAGATACCAGGAAATTGAGGAGCAGGTGGATCTCTATGATTAAAGTTCAGTGGAGCAACCATACTCCTGAAGAGGCAACCTGGGAACTGGAATAGGAAATTGCCAATAAGTACCCTCAGTTGTACCCTAGACTGGTGAAGAATTTAGAGGACCAAATTCTTTAAGGAGCGAAGAATTGTTAGGACCACCCTTCAGTACTTGGCTAAGGCCAAGAAAAATAAGAAACATACAATTAAATACAAGAGGGACTCAATTGAACATGGTAATAGTGATGTGAATGTAAAACTACAAAACTATGTGCTTTAAGTGCACTTAAATGGAAGACTATGTTGAGTCTGGCATGAATTAAAGTTGGAGGACCAAAATGCACACTTGAACTAGTGATGCAATTGAAACTATGAAACTTAAACAAATAATTTCGGCCATGGAAGAAAGTGCAAGGAGAAATGAAGAATTAGACCAATTCCTTTAGTGACTTTTGATGGCCGATTATGATTATGTCTTCCACCATGCCATAAATCACTTAGTTAAGTAACAGCTAATGTCTTGGTAATTGGCCGAAATTGCATGGGATAATGACCATTTTCAGCCATTTTGATTAATGCTTGGCAATGTAAGCCATGAATCAAGATTTATGCCGAAATGAACATGCATTTTAGTGACTAAAGTAAAGCCATGGATTCTTGAGGGGTGAAGTGAACCATGCAAAATAGTATGAGACTAAATAGAGCATTAGACCATCTTATTGGACAAGTGTCCATGGCCGGCTGCCATGTTCCCCATTAAGCAAAATAAACAAATGTTTTCGGTTCTTGATTGTGTTTTGGTTTGTTGGTCAAAACTTAAAGCATTCCAAAAGGCTTTACATGTTCTTGGTGTTCATGAAGAATTGCTACCGAAATTGATGCCAAATTGAGGTGAAAGTGAAGCTTGAACACAAAACCAAACTTGGAGTCTTCAATTTCGGAGGAAGGTGACCTTAAACTCCAAATTGAAAAGTCAAAGGTGAAGAACAAGGTTCGGCCGAGAGATACTTAAGTTCAATTTGAGGTAAGGCTCATGGTTCACTTGAAATTCTTGGCAAATGTCCATGATCAAGTGAATAGAATGGCTAAGTGATGGCCTTGTTATGCTAGGCAACCTTGGATTGGAAGCTTAGAGACACACTCAACCGAGAACTCAAGCTTGTGTTTGAGAAGGTAGGGTTTCACATTTTACTTGAATTCTTGGTACATCTTCCATGATCAAGTAATAATGGCGTGATGGTTATATATTGCTACATGATTTTAGTTTGCTAGATGGGCATATTGAGGAGATTCAATTTTATGTTAATTGGCTAGCTAGTCAAGGTTTAATGGCAAGCACGTAAAGTTCTTAGTAAGTTGGGAAAACTTACTAGTGAACTTGGAGCTCTAGTGGATTGGAGGGGACTTGGAAGGCTTAAAGTGCAAGGATTTGATGTGTGCTTGCTAGTGGTTTTTCAACCGAGTGAATAATTCATTCGGGTGAATATTTCAACCGAATGAACATTGTGGTGTGTGCGTGAGTTGTGTGCTTGTTTGATTTGTTTGTGCGTGCTAATCCAATGTATATAGTGTTTAAGCTTATATATATTGAATATGTATTATATGCCTTGTATCTTGGTGTTTTCATGTCTTTCTTGCAGGACAAGCAAGCTTGAGGAGGTTAAGTCTTGGACTTAACTAAATAGGCTCAGTATGAGTCATTTGAGTTGTGAATCCCTACTAAGTAATTGTTACTCACTGCCCATATATTTCTTATTTCAGGAAAGGATATACAGCTTGAGTAGTTTGCTTGAGTTGCTAGTTTGTGTGCTAGGTAGTACACTTATTGCTCAAGGTATGTGCCAACTGAATCTTGGCTTGATTACTTGCATTACAAGTCGTATGGATTAAGGCCGAAACTTATATTCTAAGTTTTGCAGGCTTGTGTAGTTGTGGGACCAGTCTAGGTGCAGGATGGATGTGTGGACTATGGCTCTAATTGTAGTGTTCGCTTTCATGACCATGAACATGGTCATTGGGTTAGTGCTTCAGTGTGTGCTGTTGTATTGCACACTTAGGTATCTTCTCGGGGAGTAAGGGAACTTAGCTTGTAAAACTTAACCTTGGCTATATTTTGGACTTGTAGCATCCTTGGAAAGCTTCCAGGCTAGTGATTCTTGTACTTAGGCTATTTTATGTGTATATGTAGCCTCAGTTGTACATGGTTTTGTACGTACATATGTTGGATGCTTACGTGCCAAGTTATGTTAAGTTTATGAGTTCATGGTTATGTTTCATGAAGAAACCTCTTGAGATACTTTGTTTGGCCAAACATACATGTGCATGGAAACCTTGATTTTCAAAACTACAAAGATGTTGGCTTCTTGGTTGTCATTCATGAAAGTAGCACACTTGATGAGCACACATCCTAGACACTTAATTAATTAAGTGTATGCCCTGCTTGTGTTGCATGTTATTGATTTACAGCCTTGCCTTGTGTTGCAAGTTAGTGGTTGGGCCCTACTTAAGCTACAGGATATTGTTCTAAATAACTCATAAGCTTCCTGGGACACCTCCCAGCCCTCAGCTTAAGAAAATAAGACTTAAAATACCTAACAAACAGCAGCTAAAATAATAGGTAGTTAATAACACCTGAACGTAAGAGTATTTGAATAACTCTTGGGTAGAATGGTGAGTGGCACTGAGAGTGCACAGGCTGCGGCCTGTGTGGGGTGTGACAGATCCACCTGAGGACAGGGAGTTCAGACGGACCCACCCCAAAGGTAGGGGAAGTGACAGGTTTGATATCGCCTTTTGAGATGCCCAAGTTCAGCAGGAGGTGCGAGAACAACACGTCAGCATTGGAGCCATCATCGATGAACACTTTTTTGATGTCCTAACTCCCTATCCTCGCCATGAATAGGAGGGGATCGTCATGAAGGAATTTCACGGTAGACCCGTCTTTCCAATCAAGCTTGTTCGATGGGTTCCCAAACTCCATCATTGAGATTTCCAGAACTTTCCTTTTCCTCTCAGCCGAGTGCATCCTAGTGGTGATTGTTTGAATCACTCCAGCCGAGGGTGGTAGATGCTTTCTAGGACTTTGGTTCCAATGTCGGTCAGAATCATAGTCCATATCTTCTAGTTGCTTTCCTCCTCCCTCCTCCCCTTTGGGGAGGGCATCCATAGGTAACACCGACGTTGGCCCTGCTTTATTAAAGACTCAATGTACTTCCTCAGCTGGAAGCAATCCTCAGTGTCATGCCCATGGTCCCAATGGAACTGGCTGAACTTCTTCATGTTTTTCTTGTTTTCCGAGGTCATGGCCTTCATGCATTGAATAGGGCTCCCTTGCTTTTCCATGGCCAGCAGTATGTTTTTTCCTGTCGTGTTTAGAGTGGTGAATGTCATTGGCTTCTTGCCCCTCTGTCTCTGAGGTCAACCTCTAGCGTTGGCTGGATACTGAGGTTGATGGCTTGGACCCTCAGACCGAATATGGTCAGACTTTGGCCCTCACATCCTTAGTTCCTCAGCTGTTATGTGTTGTTCTGCCCTTTAGTAGAATTCTCCAAGGGTGTCCGTGGGCTCTTTGGAGAACTCGTAGAAAAGCTGTGAGTCCTTCCAAAGTCTCCTGATCATTGCAACGATACGGATTTTGAGGCAGAAGTCTGGCACACTTAGGGTTTCTCGATTGAACCTCTCGACAAAGCCACGAATGGTTTCCTCATTCCTTTGCACTATGTTGAACATCTGGACAGGTAACTTCACCGTCGGCCTACTTCCGATGAACTACTGAGTGAATACGGTGGACAACTCTTGGAAGCCCATTATCGTTCCGGGGGCAACGGAGTTATACCACGCAATCGCCGACCTAGAGAAAATGACTTCAAAGCACTTGCAGAGGGTGGCATCATCAACACCATGCAGCACCATGCTACGTTTATACTTTGGTATGTATGCTTGAGGGCTGCTACGCCCATCATATGTTTCCAAGCGTGGTACTTGGAAGTCACTTGGCATGGGTGCCTCTACTACTGCGCGGATGAAAGGTGACCCTTCTCCGGTGAAGGTCTCCGACAGCCTTGACTAGATAGGCTTCTAAGAAATCTACCATTCTATTTTTTCTAGCCTCTCCAGGATCTTCTACATGAGGGTGGTAGTACTGGTTTCTTCTTATTACTTGGTGACCTCCAGCAACGGAGAGCAACGTCTTCTTTTTGCGGGGTAACTTCGTCGGTGTGGGGATTGTGACTTCTCATCTGGTGATGAACTCTGCCTGCGGGATGTTTTAGGCCCTTTTGACCCCGTTTTTCCAACACGATGACCTCTGGCGGTACGTCCTCTGTTGAGCACTTGTCGTGGAAATCCCCACTTCCTGAACTCCGGGGAGTAAATTTAAGACTTCTCTCTCGGCGAGCAGTTGGCGAAAAGGCCCTTCGGACCGAAGGTGGTTGAGACCACATTTGGTCAAGCTGTTGCGTCATTTAGCCACAACAGAGCACTAAAAATCGCATAGGAAGCTCATCGTGACCATTAGAGGACATTCATCCTCAGGCAAAGAAGTCCCTGTGGTGGGTTGTTCAGTCGCTAGCCGAGCTTCTGGTGTGGACAGCGACTTCGGGAACCCCTTGTCCTTAGAACGTTGGGTTTCAACGACGGCGACCTAGGATTGAGTTCCCACAGATGACACCAAATGATGCCCATTGGCATCCTCGTTGTGTGACATAGTGGCCTGAAATAAGGACTTCCGGTATGAAGTCATCTGAATTAGAGACTTCTGATATGAGGGTGGCTAAAAGACTCAGAAAAACAAGGGTTAGAGACTCCCCGGAATGTGTTTCCGGGGGAAGAACCTCTGATGCCCAAGTCAGTATTTGGGAAATAAGGAGCAGAAAGTGGAGAGCAAAAAGTAGAGAGTTCCATGTCCTCCTTTCCAAGGTCACTCCTAGGTATTTATAGGAAGGCGTCGGGAGGAGGCCATTTGGCACAACCCACTTAGATCATGACACGTGTTCGGCCGGATATGATTCATACCACTGTAGACGGGTATCTCCTGCTGGCCCTAACCTGTTCTGGCCAGAGGTCAGGGCCGTGTGGGAGGTCTTTATGTCAGGGGCATGTGCGACGTCTTTTTGTTAGAGGCTCCTTAACCGTTTTTGTCTTATCTCTGTAAGACCCCTTCGAGGAACGAGACCTCTTTTGGATATGAGGCCCCCTTCAAATAGATATCATCACCAAGGGCCGTCAGGATAAGTCCTTCGGCAGAGTAGGGCACCTTCGGGAGACGTTCTTCTTTTCCGAGGATGGTGAGTTACTTTTCTGAAGTTGGTAGGTTCATGATAGCCGAAATGCCTATCACCCTTCAAGCCCGTAAGCTCAAGTAAGGCACCACCTCGGAAAGAAAAGCACCAACTACAAGGGACGCGAGCACCGACTTCGGAAACAAGGGTGCCCAGCCCCTCTCAGATCCGACCTCGGTAATTCTTCATCATTCCTGGAGATGACAGTATCAACCTCGGGAATATGGTGCATCACCATCCTTGGTAAGGTGACTAAACTACCTTCGGCATGGGAGAACGTCCTCGAACAGGACCACCCTCGCTGAAGATATTGTTGGATTACTAGAATAATCTCAAAAGGAAGTCCTCCTACTCCGAAGAGCTTTTTTCTACCAAAGGGACCTCAGGAGTATGGCAGAAACAATTAAGGAGCGTCTGACACTTCATACCTATATGATTCCCCGACACGCCGCCCCCAGACACGCTCTGGAACGCCGCCCTTGTGCTGTTAGGCACCTCCTAAGTGCCTGGCTTAGGCCAAGGAAATCTAAGGAAACTAGTACAGTGATCTATGTGCAAAGCTGGAAACTGTCAGGGCTTAACTGCACACAAAGACTGGACTATGGAAAAACAGACAGAAAACAGAGAAAGGGGATCAAATTGTACACTTAGATGAGTGGTACATTTAAAACTACAAACTTTAAGTTGGTGATTTCGGCCATGCAAGATTATTTGATGACTAGTGCAAGACTAGACCAAGTTTAGTGGACAACAATGATTACTAGTCATGTCTTGTCTACCACTAAAGAACTATTCACTAGTTAACTAGTTAAACTAACTAGTTTTTATACTAGACTTATGGCCGGTTTTGCATGGGAAATTATGGCACTTTGGTACTTATGCTATTTTGTGCATGGCATTATGAGCCATGAAGAAACTTAAGTACCTAAGTGAACACATGTTTTAATGGTGCTAGTGTGACCGTGAATGAGTGAGGGCATCATTGTTTCATGCAAAGAAATGAAAGCAAAAGTTAGCATATTAGCCAACTATTACACATGTGTCTTTCGGCCGAAACTAGTCAAGGCCATTTGGTTGCCATTTCGGGTTACTTTGCTACTCACTTGGCCGAAAGTGTTCTTGAGAGCTTCATCTTAGAAATCGGTCTTGAATTCAAGAAATCTTGAAGGCATTTGAAGGATTCAAGCTTGGAAGATAGTTTCGGCACAAGGCAACTTGGAATCAAGCTTTGTTCTTGAATTTTGGTGAAGGGCCGAGCCAAATCAAGCTAGGGTTCCAAGGTATTTCTTGTGTTTCCTTGATTCCATGGTAATTCTTCCATGAGCAAGGAGTTTAAGTGCTCAATTGTTGTTGTGCTAAGCTAATTGAGCAAGTATTGTGTTGGTTTGAAAGTTTGTTGTTGGCCGAAAGTGATGGATGACTTAGCTTGATGTTCTTCTTTGTTTCCATGGAAATTAATCCATGATTAAGGTATATTAATGCCTATTTGATCTTATGCTAGGCCAATTTGAGTGAAGAACATCAAAGTGAGCAAGTTGGTGTTTGGCCGAAAAGTGCAATTTGAGGTAATTTCATGTTCTTCACTTGATTACATGGTAATGGTGCCATGAACAAGGTTATTGATGATTTGATGATTATATGTTGGGTTAGATTGATGAGGAACATTAATGTATGGAATTGGGCATTATGGCCGAGAGCTTGAACTAGTGTAGTTGGGTGTTCTTCATTGAATACATGGTAGTTGATCCATGAGTGAGTGTTGTTGATGCCAATTTGTTGTTATGGTAGGCATTTTGAGTGAAGAACACTTGGGCATTGGAAGTTTGGCTTGTGGCCGAAAGCTTGTTGAGGTAGGGTTCACTAACACTTGATTATGCTTGGTGAATTACCATGGTTCAAGTGTTTAGAGTGGCTAAGTGATGGTTAAAATTTGCCAAATGACCTTAGTTGCTTGATGGGCTATTGAGATTACATTCGGTCTACTTGTTGATTAGCTAATTAACTAATGTACATGTACTAGAAATGCAAGTAAATGTGGCCTATTTGCTTAGCATTTTGGAGCTCTAAGTGGAAGTGGAGTGTTTGATGGTGTTTTGTGTGCAAAGTGCACATGGGTACATGTATGGTATATTTGGCCGAGAGCAATATGTGGTGTGTGAGTGTGTTATTGTGTGCTTGGGTGCTTTCCTTGTGCTTGCTAACCCAATTTATGATATTGTGGATTATATGCCATGGTTAGTTATCATGTATATGTATATGCTTGGTTTTCCTTGTCTTTGTGTTTGTTTTGCAGGTTGAGCTAAGCTAATGGGAGGTTAAGCTTTGAGTGAATACTCAGCTTAACTAAATAGACTCTTAATTGAGTTGTATTATAAAAGTGAATCCTACTGAGTTTTACTCACTGCCCATCCTATTTGTTTTTCAGGCAAAGACATTCGGCCTGAGTAGTGCTAAATTGCTTTGTGCTTGAGTTTAGTACTAGTTTGCTTATTTTCCAAGGTATGTGCCAATGTATGCTTGGCTTATTGGTTTGGTTCTATTACAAGTCTTATTTTGTGTTGGCCGAAAATTATGGACTAAGTTTGCAGGCTTGTAAAGTGGGGAACCTGTCTAGGAAGACACTATGGACACTTGGACTTTGGCTCTGATTGTAGTTTTTACTTTTATGACCATGAATATGGCCATTGGCTTGGTGTTGCAATGTGTACTCCTGTATGGTATTCTTAAAGTTCTCTTTGACCACTAATGGTCTTGGTTTGTACATAACTTGGCATGGATAGCTCTCGGGTTCATGGCATGTAGCCATGGTGTTTACTAGGTGGACTACCCCTTTTGTGTATATTTATGTAGTCTTGGATACCTAGCTTCAGTGTAGGTTTTGTTGGACTTATATACCAAGTTATGTGCATGTACTATGGATGGTTTTGTGTATGTTTATATGTGAATGTCTTGGGCCAAGGTTTGGCACCTTAATGAAAGGTTATGGGCTTGAGTTTGGCACCTCCATGTTGTATCTTGTGTTGGCCGAGAAGAACATATGCATATAACATGTGGTTTTCAAAACTCAAAGTAAATATTGTGGGCTTCTTGGTTGCCATATAGGTAGCACACTTGACTGCACACCATGCATGTACTTAAAATTCTGTTAAGTGTTGCCTTGCTTGTTATGCAAGTAATCAATTAAAACCTTGCTTGTTGTGCAAGTTAGTGGTATTGGGCCTTGCATCTGCTGCAAGAAATTAATGAACTTGTGTTAAAGCCTCCTAGGCCACCTCCCAGGCTTCTCAACTTAAGAAAATAAGACTTAATGTTGCCATTGCTTGCTTGGCCGAATTAGAGAAACTAGAATTTGAGTTGGATTTGTGAGTTAAAGTAGAAACTTATAGGTCAGGGCCTGTGTGAGGTGTGACATGTGCGGCCTAGGCTCCTGGCCAGGCGGCCTGTGGTCGGCTAAATGCTCCCCCTCTCCTTGAAGGTACGGATCGCATCTGACCGAACACGTGTCATGATTTGGGCCGGCTATGTCAAACAAACTTCTATTGTTCACCCCCCTATAAATATCCGATAAGCATCCCAAGTAAAAGGATTGGATTCCTAGGGGAGATTTCTCCACTTTCTACTTACTCTCCATTTCTAAACACTGACTTGGGCGTCGAAGGCTCCTCCTAGGAAAAACACTTCGAAGACCTCCTAACCCTTGTTTTTTTGAGTTTGAGCAGTCCTCCTCTTGCCAGAGCTTCCTCACCTAGTATTCTCCCACCGGCAGTCTCTGCTCCAGGCTCACCATGTTACACAACGATGATGTTGAAGGCCATCATTTAGTGCCGTCTGTGGGAAGAGACGGAAATCGCCGTCGTAGATGGTTGCCAGAAATCGCTCTGCCGCTTACAACGCCGTGAAAAGGGGAGGAAGAGAAGGAAAAGCTCAGAAACAGATGAGAGCAAAAGAAGAATAGAAGAGAGCAAATGAGGGGAAGAAGGGTTTATATAGGCCGAACCGTCGCCATAACTACCCTACGAAGGCGAACCATCACCATAATTGCCCCTCGAAGGTGAAAGGACTGTCTCCATCCATCGTGTGCCACATGTCATCCGACGCGAGAAACCAAGACACGCTTTCTGACACTGCGAAAGCCCAGGCACATCTACCTACAACTGACATGCTTGGTTACGAGACGTGACGGTTCACTGACCTGTAGAAGAAAAAGTAAAAATAAAGGAAGTATGCGCCCTAAGATCGCCAGGGGGCTGGGTGATGACAGCCCGACCTAGGAAGGAAAGCCTTCACATGATGAAGCACCTCCCTGAACAGTGTCCCGCTTAGAGTCCGGCAAAATGTCCTCCAAGAGACTAGAGCCGAAGTCTCCACTTCGACTTTTGAAGGGAGGCATGTGATAACCGAAGTGCCTATCACCCTTCAAGCCCGTAAGCTCGGGTAAGGCACCACCCGCAGAAAGAAAAGCACCGACTACAGGGGACATGAGCACCGACTTCGGAAAGAAGGGTGCCTGGCCCCACTCACATCCGACCTCGGTAATTCTTCATCGTCCCTAGAGACAACAATATCAACCTCGGCAATATGGTGCATCACCATCCTCGGTAAGGTGACTAAACCACCTTCAGCAGGGGAGAACGTCCCCGAACAGGACCACCATTGCCGAAGATATTCCTGGATTACTGGAATAATCTCGGAAGGAAGTCCTCCTGCTCCGAAGAGCTCTTTTCTACCGAAGGGACCTCAGGAGTACGGCAGAAACAATTAAGAAGCCTCTGACACTTTGTACCTCTATGATTCCCCGACACACCACCCCCAGACACGCTCTGACATGCCGCCCTTGTGTGGCCTAGGCTCCTGGCCAGGCGGCCTATGGTCGGCTAAATGCTCCCCCTCTCCCCGAAGGTACGGATCGCATCTGACCGAACACGTGTCATGATCTGGGCCGGCTTTGTCAAATGAACTTCTATTGTTCACCCCCTATAAATATCCGGTAAGCATCCCAGGTAAAGGTATTGGATTCCTAGGGGAGATTTATCCACTTTCTACTTACTCTCCATTTCTAAACGTTGACTTGGGCGCCGGAGGCTCCTAACCCTTGTTTTTCTGAGTTTGAGCAGTCCTCCTCCCGTCGGAGCTTCCTTACCAGTCTCTGCTCCAGGCTCACCATGTCACACAACAATGATGCTAAAGGCCATCAATTCATAAAATCCAAGGGTGGTGAAAGACACCCTTCACCGAAGTTGGTCGTGTCACCTTTCTAATGGTGGTGTGAGTGTCACCCGAGGTTGGTGCTAAGCCCTCTCTGAGGATAGTGAGGGCCCCCTTTTCCTGATGTTGGTCACTTGTATTTCCCGAGGGTGGTGCCCATCAGACCGATTTAGGAGTTCTCCAAGGGTAATAGCCTTTTAGCTATCATTCACCTCTAATGTTTAGGTCTACCAACATAACACTTACTTCAACATTTGAAGTTTTTTCCATAAGTTTATGATGTTCTATTTGAGACAGTTGGTATGGTTTATCTTCCTCAGTTGTTGGCATGATGTTGGAGTTTGGATAGTCTGGTGCAAGATCAATATTGTCATAGTCAATGAAAGAACATGGTTTC
This sequence comes from Aquilaria sinensis, assembly GCA_005392925.1. NCBI lineage: Eukaryota > Viridiplantae > Streptophyta > Magnoliopsida > Malvales > Thymelaeaceae > Aquilaria > Aquilaria sinensis. The sequence goes on along the minus strand of SMDT01002869.1, from coordinate 129,147 downwards.
ACTTTATTTGTATTGCTAGAGTGATATGTATTGCTTTTAACAATAATACATTTGTATAGCATGGTAGGCAAGGATTAAAGATTTTTATGGATTTAATCTCAACCTTCACTCGACATGAACTAATCCAAAATTATAAGTGTGTGTGAACTCCATGGTTGGATCAAACTACATATATTTGAAAAATAGTGAAAAATTTGGGAATATTTCCAAATATTGTAGTTCGATGATTTCATCCAAATCCATTAGTGTTTTTCTCAACATGATTGTGCCAATTGGTGGTCCACCTTGTGAGCCTGTAGGTCTGAGTATGAGAGCAAAAACCATTAACCATGCATCCATTAAAACTTGTTCCTAAATACAATGGATTGTGAGATAATTCAATAAGTTATTCACCTAATTTATTTAGATGGATTTTACCCTCCAATTATGAAAGAAATGATCATGATAAGAAAACTTCTACAAACTATAACACCTCATGACAATTATAGTGGATGCAAAACATATGTATTCCCAAAACAATTGTGTGAATTTTTGCATGTGTAATACTTCTATTTCTTTGTCACTAGATCAAGGAAACTTTCCTCACATGATGTTGTTAAAAACCCTAGATCTGTATGAATACATGTAAAGGTTAGTAAGAGGTAATGTCAAACCATGAACATAATTACCATAAGGCATAACCTTAATCACTAACTGGAAATATGAATCATCATCTTCATAGTTTTCTAGAATGTATAGATGCACCTGATGTAATTCATCTTCATCTAGCACCCTTCATGCCCCATGAGCTGGAAAGTTTTAGTTTTTCTTGTGGAATAAGCCTAAATGAATAGTAGAGTTACCGTTATCAGAATAATAATCCATCACATCATTATCTTATGATGCTTAGTTTAGTCTAGTCGATGTATCAGGTCCATAATAATATTCATAAAATAATGTCATTTCCTGAACCAGATATGTCTCCATTGTTAGTGTTGTGCCCAAAAGCCAATCATGAGATGATTGTATTTTTGCACATTGAGTCATGATATTTTATTAAGGCATTAATCCAGCAATTATGTTTGTTGTTTTGTTTCTGCGTAACTTAACAAACATAATCGTAACCCTAGAATAATGATATTCTTAAACGTCCCTGGTGTAGTATTATTGTGGAGCGGGTTGCAATAATACATAATGACTAGCATATGTGGAGACTAATATAAGATATTTAGTCTACATATGGGTACAAGTTGGACAACTTGTGTATTGGACCTACCCACCATGAGAACACTACATGGATCGTTATATGAGTGTCATAAGTGATTCTCATAGTGATAATGGTATATGTAGTCCTTCGACCTAAGATCATCAAGGTTCCCTACATGTGAGTCACATACTTTGAAACTTTCCTTTGTTGCTCGTAACTGAGTGAACTTGAAGGAGGTCATTGGGTATGTCACATATCATGTGGAGGGATTTGTATGATCAAGTTGGGATTTGTCCCTCCTATGTAACAGGAGTGATATCTTCGGGCCCCTTGATAGAGTGAGACTTAGAAAATGCATGGCCATGCTCGGATGAGTTGATATATGATATCAACGTCATCAGTTTAAGTTGGTCTACTCGGTAATCAAGAAACCAAAGATTGGGCTATACGATAGTGACACATTCCATGTCTCGTGCTTAGTCTTGATATCTTGGACAAAGGGACAATGGCATATATCGGTGATGATCATAAAGGTTTAGTTGACTCATCGACAATCTTGTCACTTGGGTAGCAATGATGCGTTGCTAGACACCGCTCATTGCTTATAATCATAAATGTGATTTATGATCATTGCCAACATGGCAAGAGCCTATTGGGTCGCACACATAAAGCTATTTGGATCATTAGAGTGGATGGGCTAATTATGTGGGTTATGGTTTCACTTTAATTTTGTATTAATAATGGGCCGAGCCATTATTAAGCCTGAAATTAAATCCTAATTGGATTAGGGCTTTGAAACCCATTAGGCCTAGAAGTTGAGTCTCACTATAAATACAACTTTTAAGTGAGAAATTCGTAGCTCTCCTTGCCCTAGCCTCCCAAAATGACAGCCACATTCTTCTCTTGCAATTCCTTGGAGGACGCAAGCTAGCACTGCGAGCGCAAGAGAAACGCATCTGCTGGGATGCGGTGGAAGCATGGTGATCCCGAGAGGCTCGTGTGGATACCATGGAGAGCCTGAACATGTCAATTGTTTAGGTTTTGTGATTCGACTCTACAGGTGAGTGAGAGATCTCAACCGAAAATTAGGTATGAAAATTTTCGAACACCCAGTTTACCCCATTTCACTTGGATCCTGGAGGGTTTCGGTTAAATTCCACTGCGATGTTTGGCTCCCGAAACCCAACAGCCATATCATCTAATTTCACTTTATTGTGCATTTTTGCTTAAAATATTCATAAACATGTAATAGATGGAACATAATTATATTACCAAGTTTTGAAAGAATACTTTTGTATAGTATCCAATTTAACAACTATTAATTATACCTCTTAGAAGGATACATTTACCAAAGCTGCGTAGGACCACCTAGTCTAGCTTCACAAGGTAAATATATTGGTAGGTGCGCCATCTAGTAAAAGAAGAAAAAAAGCTAGAGGTAGATGAAGTTCTCAAGTTTGTTGATGTCATATGTAACATTCAGATATAGTGGTGCACATTGTTGGTCCTAAGTAGTCATGTAGCGCAATTAGCGTTAGTCATTCAAGAAATATATGACAATCATGGCTTTTACAGGCTTATAAACTGTAGTCCATTGCATTTACGTGATGTGCTGAATTAGATGCGTACCCATCAAGAAATTTTAATCCCCCAAGCCAAAAACATATTTGTCGAATTCCTCCCTCTCTAAAGTGTTCATCACTTTCTGTTTGATTCTAGTGTTACCATCATATATCAATTGGACCTCAGACCACATGTCCAATTCCTTCAAATTTAATCAGGTGTTAGGGTTGTCCTTTATCTTAGGCTTAATATCCATTAGTGTATAAAATAGGTTTTCAAAGAAATTTTCCTTTATATGCATGACATTAAGGTTGTGTTGTATGAACAAGTGCTTCCAACACGGCAAGTCCCAAAAAATAAATCATTTCGCCTAATTATGGGTAACAAAAGTCCAATCACATGAAGATTACTATGCATTGATTTGAGAGGTGGGAATTGCTAACTTATTTCACCCAAAACTGATCAAAACTGAACAAAAAATATTTCAGTCCGAATTTTTGTTCGATTTATGAACTATTTGTAATTTTAACATTTTCATGCAATTTCCAAAGAATACAAGCAACCTAACTCTGTAGATAGAAACCCATGTATAATAAACCACAACACACCATTTCAAATTCAAGGCGTAACAAAATACAGATGATAAGAGATTAAGTAGAGTAAGAGAAAGAAAATTAGTACCAAACTCTACAATCTTATAATGATGCACTTATGAAGCAAGCAACAATATTCTCTTGCCATCATGCAGATACTGGTGGACTAAAACATGGAAGGGACTAATAGGACAGTAAGCAAGCTATAGGCGAGTGGCTAGTGAGCAGGTAGTGGATGGGTGGCGAGTGGGAAAAGGGTAGGAGTCAAGTGACTAGTGTGTGTGTGTGTATGAGAATAATGGTTCATAGTTTGTAGTCAATCCATAGGTACAAGCTACTTAGCACTCAAATGGAAAATGTGAAGTTAGTTGTGTAAGTGTTCACATAGGGGGAGGAAAGGTTGGGCATTTTCGGCCTTAAAGAATAACTCAACAAGTGAAGGGAGCCTAGGGCTAGTGCACAACAGCATTAGGTAAGTAGGAGCCTAAACATGAAAAAAAAAATTTAGTTAATTCGATAACTAAATTAACAGACCCTTATAGTCAAAACTGAATTTTAGAAATATAGTTTTAATCGAAACTGAACCAAAGAAACCTAATTAATTTTGTTTTACAATTTTTCCATTTTTACTCGAATGATGTCTACCCCTAATGCTAATCGCCCATGCATGCTTTATCATGATAGCAACTTAATAGACAACCTCCCATCATAAAATTATGACATCAATGTGCATCCCAGGTTTTTAACTCCATCAACTCACACAGTCTTGAACTCATCAATTAGTGGCCTTAAGAACACATCAATATTCTATCCAAGAGATCTTGCACCTAGAATTAACAATAAAAAAATATGTACGCCTCTTTCATACACATTCTGTGTGGCAAATTATACACAACTACGAAAACAGGTCACATAGAATACACCCCTCTTGTTGCAAAATTTAGAATAAACCAATCTGTACATAGACCACGATGTACATTCTTGGTTTTAGTAGCAAAGTTAGGGAGACATGAATCTATGTGCTTCCATGCCTCTGTTTGGCATAGATGATCCATTAAACCATTATAAGTACGTCGATTTTTTGCAAGACATGTTATGTGTTTTGCAATTTTGGTAAACATGAATAAACATTTTTAGTCGGTCAAGGATTGTTAGGTGCTGTGATACCTTTTTTAGAAACAGTTTTTTGTTACTCCTGTTCATTGTCCATTATTTATATCTACACATTCTACACATCACAATGCTTCAATTATGAGTATTTGCTATTGAATAACATACAATTTTTTTGACAAGCATATATTTTTCCATATGGGAGACTCAAACCCTTCATCATTTGCTTAGAATCATATAATGTTTCTGACAATCAATTATCCTCTACAACAAATTCCCTTACAAATGACAACATATCACTAAAGCAATTATCAATCAAATTATACTTGCTTTTCTCACTTAACAATTGAGATACTATAGACAACTTTGTGTGTTTGTTACTTCCATCCTAGAATGGCATTGACACATCATTGAGTAGTTTGTAAAATTTTTATGAATTTAGATTAGGCAATTCATTTCCAATTGTTGTGAAATTAAACACTTTACCCTCATCATTATCATTGTCTTGCTTATATACATCATCATCCTCAACAACATTCACTTCTAGATCATCATCATCATTTTTGTGAGTTTCAATTCTTTAATTATGGTGCACATTTAAGGCCATCAAGTTAACAATCATTTGCTCATACCCAAATCTATTGTTATATATGCTATGTCTATAAAAAACTATTCTTGATAATGATGGATTTGATGTCTTGTTAATATGGAAATTACAAAATTGCAGATCATGTCACTATCCATGATAGTACCAAATGTAATAAGTATCCGCAAATTCATACTAACACAAATGCATTCCAACCTCATTTTGCTCTTGGTAACATTTATTTCGACATCACCAATAAGAAAATTTTATCAATTTAGTCGTACTACTACATATAGTTCTTATAAAAATTTTTGCACATTTTTTAAATTTAGGCTCATGCATCCATCCATCATTAATCGCTTGTACATCCAGTCACATCCATCTACCATACTTTTATTTCCTACAATTGAAATTTATGTATATTCAATTTCATACTACTAACATTAGAAATCAAGAACTTTTAAATTGTCATTTCTACAAATTTTGAATGATGTGAATGTTCACTTATACCTTAATCAATTTCTTTAAAGAATGACCTAAGCCTGCTAAAAAATGAAAAATCTAGACCGTAGTTTGACATTGCCATTTTTCTTACTAGTTTGAACAAATTATGGCAATGTCTCACCTTAGTTCCATATAATATACCCTTTGTTTAATAACAAAATCTCAAATCTAGCATCTGAGGAACAAAGATAGATACTGTTGAAATTTGTCAACCATTAAGATAAATGACAAATAGCAAAGCACAGTACATATTATTTTATTTCTAAACTGTCCAACTTAGACAATCAATAATTTCTAAATAGAGATATATTATGCATATATGATAACTGCAGATCATTATAGTTAGCTTTAAACATATTATTTCTCAATAGATCAATAATCATTGATACATATTCTACAATTTAACTATGTGCATATGTATGTAAACATAACAACAACATATTTACCATTTACAACAAAAATTTAAATATAAATATAAGTTACCCTTACACCGATAACTAGGGAGGCCGGAGATGTAGTGGGAAGGCAGAGGAGCTTGAGCGACTAAGAGGATGATAAAAAAGAAAAAAAGGAGGAACAATGACAAGCAATGAAGAAAAAAAAAAGGAATGGTTTTTGGTTGTATGAGCAACTGAAACATTAAGACCAACTAATAAGCGCCTAAAAATAAAAATTTTTTAAGATGAATGACTAAAGAGCGACTGATGGGGAAAAATTTTTAAGATGCGTGACTGGACACATGGCAACAAAACTGGTTTACTCACCCTTCAGTAGCTTGTAATGTAGGCTCCACATTTAAGCAATTGAGGGGCTACTAACTATGTGTAGTAACTAAATGTCAGTCACCCCTTGTAGTTACTATCTAGATTTTATGTTGTAGTGGAATTCATTCATTTTCCTCCTTTTGTCACTAATTTGTAAGCCCTAGACCTAAGTTGTTAAGTTTAAGATCTTACCTAAGATCTTTTTTTATTATACAAGATCATAATTATAAAATCAGATCGTAAATCATAAGATCCTACTAAAAAATCAAAATTCCTTATAATAAATAATATAATTCATATAAAAGACCAATTATATTAGAAACTTAATAAAGTTCAAATGTCATAACAATGATACAACACAATTAGTGTCATGGTACAAATAAAGCTAAAGCCCTAGGAGAGCATACATTAAGATAACTAATACAATAACTAACACAAGTCTAAAAGAAATTCATAAACAAACATAACTAACATAATAATGGAAAACTTATGGAGGTGCTTTCAAAGTTTGAAGTTTTGTGTCCTAAAAAGAGATGAGCCCTTTTTATTTCTAGGTTTACTTTACAATTCGAGTTATATAGCCACTTTCTTAGGTAGCCTAACTTTGGCAATAAGGGTCCAACCAGTTAAACTTTCCAATTTTGGCTAAAATACAAGTGTATCCAACAAAAATCAATAACAAGTAGGATCAATAGGATTGAAAGATTCTATTAATCTTAAGATCTTAATTGGGATCCTGTTACCACTTTGAGAGCTTAAATACAGTGACAATATTTAATGTGTTAATCTCCTAGGAGATATGCATGTTCTGTAGGTCATCAGAATAATGCTCACTATATTACCCAAGTGGCCCTCTTAGTCTTTATGAAAATATATGTATATTGGCCAAACCATAACACACATATTTACATTTATGCACACTACGGTAGCTAAGAAGGAAAACACTAGCACAATTCTTAGTTTTGGCTTTCATACATTAGGCAATCTTGTTAAGTTCTAGTGACCAGCCACTACACCTGTAACTTCCACTAATAAACTGTATCATTCTAGCCATGTAACCCCTTATTTTCTTTGCTCCATTATCAAGTAGAGACTTTGATAAAACAGATAAATTTTGTTTTACATCAAAAGCCCACCTATGGACCAGGTTATGGATTTTTTAATTTGGTTACCAAATTCTGACCAAATGAACAATAACTTAGCTAACTTTGGAATGTCGTATCTTTGGCTATAAGGCTTCAAATTTGGAAAATCCAAATTCTAGTTTAACCTCTATATGTGCTCTAGGTGTGGTCAAGATTTCATACCAATATTCCTTCTACACAGGGAGTTATGGAACTTTAAGTGTAGAGTCAAAATTCTGCTCACTTTATGACCATTTTGCCCATGCAAAATTTCATAAGATTCATACACTTCATTTCCAGGTGTAAAACCAACATGGGCTGGTTATTACATGTCTTAAAAACTTGATAAATTCATTACCTTGAATTTAGAGGCATTCCATAAGCATTAAACATAATTTTCTGTGGAACAGCTAATGAGTTGCAAAATGGACTGAATTGAATATTTAACCTCAAACATCACTTTATTGCTTCATATATCATCCATACACCATCCATAGAGTATTTACATGCATAGATGCATCATAAATATTCCCTAGCTTCTTGGAGAGCCTTACAACCACAATGCACTCCAGAAACATCAAAAGATAGCTGCTACGTAAGGCAGAAAGTACCAACACTAAAATTAGGAAATGTGCTCTAAAAATCATGAAACACTCTAGTTTAATACTAGACATATTGAAGTTGATGTACCTGAAATTTCATAGGAAAAATCAAACTAGAACTATTAGTTTGAACGTTCTCTTTCAGGAGTTCCTGAAAACAGACAGAAAGGGGAGTAAGCTCTTTGTAAAGAACTTAGTAAGGGCTTTCAATATAAAGTATTCCATCGAAATGTACCACCTGAAATCCAAAGACATAAAACCATACAAAAACAACATATAAACACAAATATGGCAGCCATATGCACCAACAAACACGGCAACAAACACATGTAATGCTGGCAGCAATAACACATTAGGGTTAGTCCATAGTCTTTCAATAAAACAATGAGATATCACAATAAGATCACTGTGGCAGCCCTCCTCAAGGTTTTTTTTGGTCTTAGGAGTCTTTTAGGTCTTAGTTACTACTAACTTGAGCTTTAGAAACCCTTCTCTCTTGCTGTCATCTTTAGCATGGTAACACTAAGGCCGAAACCTTGCCATGCTTCTTTCCCCTTAACCCATACTTGGTTCTGAGCTTTTTGCTCTCTTCCAAGAATGGTATTAGCTTTATAGAAGTTTGGAATTACAGTAAACAATCCAAGAAGCTTTAGAAAACCCTTACCTTTTGCTATGAAATCTGAAAACCCAAATAGAACAAAAATTAGGTTTTCTTGCACTCTTTGATCTCTTCTTTGCTTTTTCTTGCTTCCTCTTACTTTAATAATGTATGGTGGCTGTGAAGGATGGTAGAGAAGGTTAAGGAAGAACCCTTGGTTGCTGGGGGATGAATTTTAGAGGAAATGGAAAGAAAATAAAGATTTTTCTTCATTTATACATCATTTTGACCTTGGTGGCATATATGCAAAATTTTTGACACTTTTGCCAACACTTGGATAGATTATATCCAGATATTTTGGGTGGGAAAATGATGTTTTTGACCACTGTGAACCTTTTCAAAGGTCATTATAGCTTTTAGACAAAAAGGTGGACACTTGGATCCTTAGTTGGCATTATGCCATAAATGATCAACTTTGCCTTCTTAAGCATTTTGGTCCCCAACAATATCCTTAATTCCATCCATGTCCTTTCTTCATAATTCCATCCATGTCCTTTCCATAGCCATATTTACAAATTTGTGCAATTGAGTGCCTAACTTTTGCAACCTTACAATTTAGTCCATACGTTAGTTGAAAATTAGGCGATGTGCCAATGCTTTTTTAATGACCAAGCTATCATTGTTTTTGTCACTTAAGGGGGTGCATATTGAATACTTTACACTTCACAAATCATGCACTATGGTGAACATTAAAGAATATAAGTTTAGGTCCTTATGCTGTAATTTTCCTATTTTGTGAAGGTGTAATAGATCCTACTCAACCTTACAATATCACTAATCCTATTACATTCTAACAAGGTTTCATGATGTTGGATCATAGGATCATGGGATCCTAAGACCTGAATCGAGAACTTAACAACCTTGTCCTAGACAATCAGAAGGATCAAACTCTGTACATACTCATTAACACTATTGACCATCTTGGAACTGTGGCTTGTAAATTTGCTAACCTTCTTGACTAGCAAACTCTGGACTTCTTCACTATTGAGTTACTGATGTCTTCTGTAAATCAGGTATTGTGCTCATTTAACCTAGATATATGGTTCATGTATATTACATCTACTAAGATTTTTTTTTATCATACCATTCTATGCAGGCAATATGAAATGACTATTCTGCACATATTTGTATCATTTCATTTATCTATTTTTGATAGTTATTAGAAAATCCTTACATGCCAGTGTACAAGGATAAAGGTTTTAGGCAGCAACAACTATTGCCTTTCATCCAAGACACAACAAACACTACATCTTATGTGGAAAGATCTATTTCTTTTAAATTTTACCTGAATTATGATTCATAAATGAAGATTTGAGCACGCTTGTTTCCTTTCTTTTGTATTCTTGTTCAAATTTCCTTAGACTTAGATTCTCTCAGCAAGAAGGTACATTTTAGTCCTCAGCTATAGACAGATACTAGACAATAGTATCTTTCAAGTTATATATGAGGTTTTTTATTGAAAATAATTTCGTTGTTTGTGTTCTGCACCATATGGTGTTAGCATGGAAAGTTGATTCTACTTGCACAAAAACATAAGTTTTTAAGCATAAAGACATTTCATAGCATATATAAATGAAAATAAAAAAAAAGTTACTTTCCAACCTAATAAGCTAGAATTCCTGAAACTGTTAATGGCTGGGAGGTAGGGATAAAAGACTATAATTGAAGGAAAAGATGTAAGTATCCTTCATATTAAAAAACAAAAAATATTTCTTGATTTTAAGGAGGAAAAATGTCCATCAAATGAAACAAATGAAGTACCAGCACCTAATTTCGGCACTAAACGTTTCCCTGCTGTTGTAAAGTTTACTTGCTGCTACAATCTTCTACATGAAAAGGAATAGGGAAAATTGTTTTCCAACAAAAAAAGTCCAAAAAAATTCTTATTGGAAAAAAAAATAATGTACTAAATTCATGGTGATTAGTTGATGTAATTTTGAGATTCTCATCTGGCCTGTTGCAGGTCCACCTTGAAACAATAAAATCATCAACAATAAAATTACTATTGCTGGAGATCTTTACCTGTTGTATCTATAGGGCAGTAGACATGAGAATGGCAAGGAAGTCTGATATTGAAGTTAAGAAAATGGGACATGGTAATTGTAAAAAGGCAAAAGATATTTATAGTTTAATAGTTGTAATTGTAAGTCTAATTTCATGGTTATAGTGGGGGTACTAATATAACTCAAATTAAGTGATGGAGAAGTTGGGTGGATATGGGACAGCAAATGTGGTAGGAAAAGGTGGAAAAATTAAATAAAATCTTTCCTCTTAAATGAAATCATGGAAAATAATTTCCTGAATGTTATGAGACATGTGGCATGCAATGAGGAGTATATGGCCTAATTGTAACCTTACATGTGTCTTCTATCAAGGGTAAAATTGAAAATCACCACGTGCACTTCTTCATTATACAGAACATCAAAGTTATCAAAGTCAGGTTTATACTTAGAGTTGTTTTGGTTTTTCTACAATTATAAGTCACAAAAAGTTGCAACACTGCAAGATTTTACAAAAAAAAAAAGAAAAAGATGAAAAAATATAGTCATCTAAATTATCTTAAGTAGTTCATATCGCATAATCTTTTCACTTACTAATATATCATTAAAAATTCCAAGACATAAATATATAATAAAACAAAACTAAGGCCCTGTTTAGTTGTAAAGAATTTTCTAATTTTTCTAGAAAATTTTTTGAAACTTAGAAAATGAAAAGAAAATGTGTTTAGTTAAATAATTTTCTTTTTTAGTTTTCCTAAAAAACAATTTTCTATGTTAGTAGGAATTAGAAAACTTGGTCTAAGTAGTTTTCTATTTTCCTGGAAATGAGAAATCCATCAGGCTTACTCTCTCTTCATCTCGTGACAAGCCTCCACCCTCCTAGCGCCTTCGACCTTCTGCCTTCCAACTGATTTCTTTTTCACTTTTCAGATATGCTTCCAATATTCAAGGGAACTTCATTTTTTTCTTAGATCTGTGAATCGTTCTAGTTGGTCCCGGCTATGCCTAGGAATTGCCTCTATTTGTCGCACTAGAATCGTGCCTGTGAATCAACTTCTATCTACAGCCGCTGCACCTCTGCATTGCTCCCAATTTTGTCATACCTCCGATCAACGACCACTGCATTTCACCTCATTCGGATCTGCATCTTAATCCATGATGGTGGCAATATGTTGAACGGTGCCTATTGTGGTGAGGAATTAGCATCAAGTTCTGATGTTGGGGTAGATGATATGAGTTGTGTTAGCCACGAGAAAGAGTAAAGAGAAAAGGGGTTTAGGGATTTAGGGGATTTAGGGAACGACAAAGATAGTGGCACAGATGTAAGCGATAAAACATTTAGGAGCCTAAGCGACAGGGAGCAAAAAGTTGGGAGCAAGCATTGGATTTTTTTTGTTTTCACTTTTGAAGCTGATAGACTTGGGAAGATTTGCAATTATAGTCCACAAACTTTCTTTCAATTTTTAACTAAGGCATAGAATTTTTTTTAATGTAGTGTATTTCTATGTAATTATCTTTAATTAATTTAAAAAAAACTAAACATGTTTTCTAAAAAACACTTTGAAAATATGTACAAAGAAAATGAAAAAATATATCAGAAAACAAAAATGAAAATTGTTTTCTATAACCAAACGCTACCTAAGTTTTCAAATTCACAATTCATAAATGAGAAGTTGAAAATATCTTAATTATCTAATGGAACACAAGGAGTATTATGACCAATGACAGTATCAATATTATCATTTTTCAAATTCATATCTTCATCTTATTCTTTTGTCGTTTCATCATTTGATAAGAAAAACTTATTTATGCAAATATTTGTATCATCATTTTCATTTCTTCATCTACATCCACATATACATAAATTTGATAATCAGAATTATAAAAGTCATATTGAAGGAGAGTAACCAAGCGACACTGAGAGCCTGAAGAAAAAAAAAAGATGATTTGTGTTTTTTTGGTTATCTTTATTTTTTTATTTTAACTCTAAATGAGTTAAGTTTAATTGTATAAAGATTGAATTGGGTAATAAATTAATATATATTTTTCTTTTTATCATGTTTAGCTCAATTTTAACAAATTTGACATAATAACATAGAAGTGTAAATTCATAAAATTTCTAAGTTTCTAAAACTACAATTTGGGGTTCTACCCGTTTCTAACCACATATAAGTTTCTACAAAGACTTGAAATGCTTTTTGTTTCTAGGGTCGTAAAAACGTAAGTTTCTAAGACTCAAGTTGAGACTTTAATACCAATGCATTTGTTTCATGCCCCAATGTTGCATGGGCCATACCTAATTTGCTTATTTTAATAATTTGAGGAAAAGTGCTAAATTGCCAAAAAAATAAAAGGTTGGGTAGAATTATGCAGCCACGGACTTAGTTGTCAAGGAACTTAGGCCTATGCGCTGAATTGCAAGAAATTATAAAGTTGAGGAGAAAATTTCAAGGACGTAAGAACTTATGGACCAACTAGTGAGATAAGAGCTTAATTGCCAAAGAAGTTTTACATGAGGGCTAAATTGAACAATTAGAAGAGAATTTGTGCAATAGTGGTGTGACGAGTAAAATCTACAAGAGCGAAAAGTTATGATAAAATTGAAATTAATAGAAGAGATGGAGGAATAAAATGGAATTATTCCCCACCCACGCATAACCAATAACAGATGTTAGGCTCTCTTTGTACAGGGTTAATCCTATACCATTTTGCTTTGTTGACAAAGGAAGCCATGCAAACAAGTCAAGATCACTGTACCTGAAGAGAAAATAGTCAGGCATTGGTGAAATTGAAGAAATAACGACAGCTAGGTTTCAGCTTAAAAGAGAAAATCTAGGAATTCATAAGTAAGGAGATTTTCTTGTTATTTGTGATGTAGAAAATTAGTCTGAGATTGTAGTCCTTATTTATACAGGGATTGCATGGTGTGTTTTGTTTTCAATTCTTTGATAAATGCTTGTTGTTGTTGGTTCAAATGCTGTCATAAATTAAAATTCAAGCTGGTTGTTGAATTTTAAGGCAACATGCATGGGCTAATTAATAAAAGCAAGCTCAGTTAGCACAAACTGGTAAGGGACAATTTCTAAAACTTGCAAGTCTAGTTTCATTTAAGGGTTCCATTGCTGGAATTTTCAAGGGTTGCTGGATATGAAGGTTGTTGGTTATCTAAGGAAGTGATGGTTAGGCTAAATGGCTGAAATGTGTTGATTATATTGCTAGGCTGAATGGTTGTATATAAAGGGTCAAAGAGACATAGGCCGAATGGCTAAATGAAAGGATCAAATATGTAAGATTTCATCTAGGATCAGAAGCCGGTCTTGTGGTTCTAGTGAAATTGGTAGGCCTTAAGTGATGAATTGAGTCAGATGAACCTAAGAGCTATAGGCGCTAGGGACTCCTCCAAGAATCTATGTTTTTGCTAATTAGCTATGTGGGAGCAAGCATTAGGATTCTATTTTTAGATTAGGCCGACCTAAATTCAAAGTTTGCGGCTCTTTGTTCTAGCTATAGTTTGGTTAATAAGGTTAATTAAATGAATATAGATTAAGGAAATGCTTGCTAGGCCCTGTGGGCTGTTTAGGTGTAGCTAGTGTGCGGTGTGTGCATGCTCTGTGCTTCTCTAATTGATGATTGGATGTGTGTGTTGATCCCATTTAGTTAATTATGCTTTTGTTCTATAAATATATATATACTGGTCGTATCTTGTGTTTTCTTTTGCTTGTAGGTGAATTGCTGTTAAACTAAACTTAGACTTTAGAGTTGATGTTGTCTCTTACTGAGTTTTATTAGAAACTTACCCCCCTTAAGTTTATTTTCCTTGTAGTTCATTTAATTACTATTGTGGCTAAAATTGGCTAGGAGCTTAATAAACCTTTCTCTCGGATAACGAATTGAAGACTGAGCCCTGGATTATGGACTTCTAAGTCCAAGGTCTTTAGTATGATTATGTAGCACTTTATGTGCATAGGTTGAAAAGCTGATTTGTCATGTAATGTACCTTACATTTGTGCTATGTATCAAAATTGTATATAGGCTATAAAGCTGTTACTTTATACCCAATTGTTGAACATTACCTAGGGTAACAAATATGTTTTCTATGTAAATTCTTAGAAATCCATTTTGTATTTCTTGTTTAATGAAGCTTTTCAATAAAGTCATGTTCTTAAGTTGCCAATATGTATTTCTTCACTGTTTAACTTAAAGTCTTAATAAAGTTTATGAAAACTCTTAGGCTATAGGCAATTTGGGACATGACAATTACATGTGCTACCTAAAAAAAAACTCAAATTTTTCAACAATGTAAAAGAACTATATTGCCCAGTGGCCTGCTTTTATATATATTTATATATTCAAGGACCATTATACTTCACTTTCATCCTCTTAATTTTTGTACAAACATGCTTCGGGTTTTATGAAAATTTTAGGTACTTAATATGCCCTTTTTGTCATTAATAATATTCTTTTTGCCTTGGTAATTTAGCCTTCATAGTTTAACAATACATCTCTGGGTACACATGTTTTATAGTATTAGCTTGGCCTCTCTTTCAAGTAATAAATTTGGTCTTAAATCGCCTACTTTCATGGTGGCCCAACCATGTACCTACTGGCAGACTTCTTCTAATGTAGAAAGATACCTAATCCAATTATTACATGCATTTCATAACTTTAGTTATATCTAAGAGACTTCAGAATATGATGTCAATTTAGTCACCATAAATACGCAGACCCCACTAATAAAGAAAAAATAATCAATGAAAATATTTGAATAGATTATTATTTCCATATGTTTATGAAATTTGATTAAAATTGAAACCAAACTAAAAGCTTATTCAAAAGAAACCGTAAGAGTCACATAAGCCTTTCATGTTTTGTTTTTCAGGATTTGCCAGCGTGAAACTTTTAGAAATCTATCATATATTGCAACATCAATAAATATATGGTGACCCAATGTAAAATATTCAAAATCCGTCGTTAGTTACAAGCCATAGTCTTGAGGGGAAATGGAACAGTACATTACACACGTTGGAGCTTAGTGAAGATACCTCCAACAGCTTTCGAACCTTGTCGGCCTCCCAAATAATTGTATGAAATTGGAGCTTTGCAACGGACTAACTAAACTCCCTAACTCAGGTTGGAGTCTTTTCTTCTCCCTTTTCGTTAACCGTTAATACCATTTATTTGTAATACTCGATTCTGTGTACTAAAAAATAAAAAAAAATACTTCAAGTTCATGTATATTGCTTATGTTGCCTTGCTTACACAGACACTTGCTCCTTTCCCTTTTCTTTCTTGGTTAAATTCATTTAGACCAGAAGATTGTGTCAACTTAACCCTTATCCAGATGCTGAGAAGTACCAAAGTAAAATGAAGTGGATGGTCCCAAATTTATTAATAAGGTGGTTGCAGAGTTGATAAGGGTCATTCCTATAGTCCTCCTGCAGATGCAGGTGTGACAATAGACATTTCAACGTGTCGTTTTAGATGACATTCCTTGATTCCAAACTTCACCATTTCCACAGCTTGTAACGGAAAGCTACGCCAAGGATTAATGAGGCAGTGACAAGTCTTGACCTGCACGGAAGCATCTCTCGTTTCGCTACCTTCTGATACATTACCTAATCCATGCAAGCAACTCATTATAACCCGTTACAGTCTCCAGGTTTTTTTCAGACAGCTCGATAGCATTATGTCTAACATGAATTCTGACCCAAAACTGTTCAATCATAATAGAACGGGCAGTAGATCCACGTTACTGGCTTTTCAACCAAGCAAGATATTCAAAGGCTGGTCTGGATACCGTGATCAACTAAATGTTGTGGGAGACTGTAGCATTATTGTTTCTTGAAGTAAATGTGCTGAAAATATAAAGAAGAAGAGATTTGGCATCCAACGGCATTTCTACTTATGCAAGTATTGCAAAATGAGGAACCAAGACACATGTTATAGAACAAGTGGATAGAACAGAATCATCTGAAAATTACTGCAGAATTATTTTTTGTGCCCTAAGATACTAGATCTAGTAACAGAAGCTACTGAATATACATAAGAGGTGAAGCGCGAGATGAGTCTGAACCGGGAATGAAGCGTGCAGCAAAAGCCTCCTCCCTGTGCCTATAATCTAGAACCCCCATTTTAGGATCAGCGTGAAATCTTTTGATAGCAGCAGGTGTGTATTAATCAGAAGCACGCCTCATTCTGAGGGAGAGATTCAACCTCTCATTTCGAACATACACGTCTTCAGCAACTCGGACAGCTTTATGGCTCTTACACCCCAACAGACTTCCTGCAAGCCCCCTCTGCATCTCACCATTGGCACTCTTAGTCTTGGGGGTATGAAATGTTCTTGGACTCATAGCAGCTATGGTGTGTCTCGGCTCATCAAAGTCTGATATCATCGAGTATTCTGCTGCACTTGCAGTCACAACACTCCACTCTATGCTGGCTTCACTTGGTGCATAGCAGGATGCCACATCTGGTGATGCTTGTCGTGCAAGAAAGGGGCTGTTTTTACCCGTCAGGCTCTCGATTTCGAACAAATCTGAACTTGCATCACTCTCAGTCTCATAGCACAACTTGTGTTTTGAGTAATCAGTTTCTTTTGAATCCCAGGACAATGTTGATAGTCTCTTTCCGATGCTCAAAGACTTGCTTCTCTTGTCAAGAACAGGAGAACCAAAAACCTCCAACGACTTTCTCCCCATTTCGGCCAGTTCTTGCCCGGTTTGGAAAGGTATTAAAGAGGGATGAATTTCTGGAATAGAGTTTATTGTTGGGAAAGCAAAAGGATCTTCCTTGAAACAAGGTTCTGAAATTTTGGTAACCTCAAGACCAGTTGTAAGTACCGGTGCCTTTGCAGCTGGCTTCGGTATATTTGCAGCATCATGAGAAGTACTTGTCTTGGGACCTGTATCAGCAACAGGCTCTTTGATTTCAACAGAATCAGAGTCTGAACAGTAGCACCTGCAGCCAAAATTAGCCAGGAAACTCTTTCCCTGCCCCTTAAATGATTTGGTCCGTGAAGCATTCCGAGGAACTGCGGCTTGAAGCAGAGCACTTTGGCTGTTCCAACTTGAACTTGACTCGGATTGAATACTAGGAGTACCGGGAAGCAACTTCACCTGCACAGATCTTGAATCTGTTCTTCCATTCCTGGTAAACTGGTTGCATTTGGGGCTTATGTTGGAGATTCTCGGGCTTGCATCGTCCATAACTCCATTGAAGTATCTCTCAGCTCCGAACACCCCAATCCCTTCATCGTCATCTTTCTTGTTTCCCAAGTAATCATGTTCATCATCATCCCTGGGTACGAAATCTCTGCCTGACCCTGCTAGCTTCCGCACAAAACCTTCATCCCTGCTGTCCAGATAAGTAGAGAAAGAAACCTCTTGGAACTTCTCGTTGCCGTTGTGTTCAAAGGGAAAACTCTGCGAATTTAACGTGATCATAGCCATGGAAAGAGTAGTTTTCTGAAACTTGGACAGAAATCGAGCTGATCAAATGCAAAAAGAGGCAAGAAAAACAACAAGACCCGAAAGCCAGTTTTATATGTATGCACGAAGCAACAAAAGAAAACGAAAGGACTTTGAAACAAATTCAGGAGCTAATATTGGAAGAACACTAATTTGTGTACAAAGATTATAGGTAAAGGAGGGAAGAGTTGCGGAAAAGGAGAGATCATTTCCTGACTGCTTGGCTCACATGGAGACGAGCAATAAGTAGACTCGTGAAATATGGAAGATGTTAAAAGTGGTAGGCCCTATGCTTGTAGCCTAACGCATAATTGGCCATAATTTCCTAACAGGCATAGTGATAGCCCAAGGGCTATCACCCGCAAAAAACTCCCAATTGGCTTGCTGAACACTACCCTCGGAGAATTTGTAACACCACCCTCAAGGAATTCGTGACACCAATCGAGGATTCACAGCATCCACCCTCAAAAAATATATGTGACCAACTTTAAGAAAAGGGGTCTCTTCTACCTTTGAGGAGACACTACCAACCTCAAAAGCATGGGTCCCCCACCCTCGACGAAGGAAAAACAACTCCCGAGGAAGGTCAGCCCATCCAAAGGGTCTTCTCTGATAGCCCTCGGGGAAGATTTCTCCCCGAAGGGGTCTTGCACCTCCGAAGGGGTCTTACTGAAAAATGACAAATAAGGTTAGGGAATCTCTAATACAGAGGCCTTGCACATGCCTCTACCCTCTAGCAGGAACTACCTACGACCAGCTGGAGATGCCTGCCTCTGAAGGTATGGACTAGATCTAGCCAAACATGTGTCACGATCTGGGTAAGCTGTGCAAAACTGCCTCCTCCCTCCATCCTCCTATAAATACTTAGGGGACTCCTTGGTAAGAACAACAGGACTCTCTTTTTCTTACTCTTTGCTCTTAAACAACTTCTCTCTCGTATATTGACTTGGACATCGGAGGCTCCTCCGCCGGAAACAGACTCCAGGAGCTCTTAACTCTCTTTCTTCAAGATCTTGTAGACACCTTCTCACCGGAAGTCTTTCTCATGCCTAGCATCTCCTACAACGAATATGCCGTCGAGCATCATTTGGCACCGTTTCTGGGAACTCACCCCCAGGTCACTGTTGTTGAATTTGGCGTTCAAAGGACAAGGGACTCCCGAAGTCCCAGTCCGTGCTGAAAACTCAAGCAATGACTGAACAGCCTACAGCAATGACTTCCCAACCTGAGGACGAGCGTCCTTTGACAGTCATAATGAGCTTCCTCCATAATTTTCAACACTCTATCATGGCTGAAATGACACAACAGCTCGACCAAAGGTGGTTGGCAACACCTTAAAAAAGAGCATCCTCTCCGGACACACATTCGTAAAAAGTCACAAGTCACCTCGTCGGAGCTCTAGAAGCAGGGGTTCTCAAGACAAGTCCTCAACGGAGAACATACCATCCCGGGGATGTCGTACTACAGGAACTGGGTCGAAAGAGCCCAGAATTTGCCACAGATGAAGTGCATCCCTAGACGCCCTGTGCCAGAGAAGTTACTCACCAAAAAGAAAACATCATTCTCCATTGCTGGTGACTACCTGGCAACGAGGAGAGGACGGTACTACCATCCTGATGAAGAAAATCCTGGAGAGGTTGGAAAAGGTGGAAAAACAGGTTTCTCGGAAGCCTGTCTGGCCAAGGCTGTCGGAGACGTTCACCAAAGAAGAGTCCCCCTTCATCCGTTCTATAGTAGACGCACCAATGCCCAGCGACTTCTGAGTACTACCTCTGGAAACATATGATGGGTGCAGCAATCCCCAAGTCCACCTTACAAAAATTAGGATGAGCATGGTGCTGTACGGTGCCGATGACAATACCCTCTGCAAATGTTTCGAGGTCACCTTGTCAAGGCCGGCAACTTCATGGTACAATTCCCTGGCACAACTCTCTGGGCCCAGGAACCATAATGGGTTTCTAGGAGTTATCCATCGCCTTCACAGAACAGTTCATCGGAAGCAGGTCGACGGTGAAGATGCCTGTCCAAATGTTCGACATAGCCCAAAAGAATGGGGAAACCATTCTGCACTATGTCGAGAGGTTCAACCGAGAAGCCCTCAATGTGCCTGACTTCCGTCCCAAAATCCACATCCTTACCGTGGCATATTTGAAATTTTTGCAACTTCAAGCCCTTATTGGACAAGTTATATCGAGCCATTTAGGCTGAGAAAATAACAGATTTTGTCCTCTCTTAACCTTGGTCAAGGTTCATTTTCACCTTTAGAAAAGTTTAGGACACTTAAGCCCTTAAGTGTCCTCAAGTATTAAATGACTAACTTTGCCTCTTTGAGCACTTTGGTACACAACAATATCTTTAATTCCATCCATGTCCTTTCTTCATAATTCCATCCATGTTTTTTCCATAGCCATCTTTGAAAATTTGTGCAATTGAGTACCCAACCTTTGTAACCTTATAATTTAATCCATAGGTTACTTGAAATTTAGGTAATGTATTAATATTTTCTTAAGGACCAAACTATCATTTTATGTCCTACTTAAGGGAGTGTATATTGAATACTTTACACTTCACAAATCATACACTATGGTGAAAATTAAAGCATATAGGCTTAGGCCTTTATGCTGTAATTTTTCCATTTTGTGAAGGTATAACAAAAAGCCATTTTGATGGAGATTCTTACATGGATTGGAATGGAAATTCTTCTACAACATGGATTTTTACTTGGTTATAGTTTTTGTAACCCTAACTTATCATTTTCTTCAGATTGGAATTTTTGTAAATATGTGCAATTTTGTTGTTCCTATAGATCTTGTGAAGCATTTGGGATAATTTGATTCTTTTTAATACATAAACATTGATAATTTTCATGATTATGGGCTTTTTTAGCTTGTGCATGAATTTGTTTTTCATTTGTTGGCCACTTGTACAGAACAACTTGCTAAACATAGGAAAAGTCATGATAGGGTTTTCCTATGTTAGAGAGGCCAAATGTTGGTAATGGGAATAGTTGAAAGAACCTATCCTTCTTATGAGACTAAAAGAAGAGAACATAAGCTTAAGGGTTCATAGGAAAACTAGTTAGAATGAGAATGAGGTTCTAAGGAGCCAATCACCCTACCTTGAAAGAGGATAGTTGATACTTTAGAGTTTCCCCTCCTGCTCTTATCATGAAGTATTTGGGCTAGGAAAGTACTTGCAAGAAAGTTTTGTTAGTGTTGTGCCCAAAAGCCAATCATGAGATGATTGTATTTTTGCACATTGAGTCATGATATTTTATTAAGGCATTAATCCAGCAATTATGTTTGTTGTTTTGTTCCTGCGTAACTTAACAAACATAATTGAAACCCTAGAATAATGATATTCTTAAAAGTCCCTGGTCTAGTATTATTGTGGAGCCGGTTGCAATAATACATAACAATTAGCATATGTGGAGACTAATATGAGATATGTAGTCTACATATGGGTACAAGTTGGAGAACTTGTGTACTGGACCGACCCACCATGAGAACACTACATGGATCGTTATATGAGTGTCATAAGTGATTCTCATAGTGATCAGGGTATATGTAGTCCTTCGACCTAAGATCATCAAGGTTCCCTACATGTGAGTCACATACTTTGATACTTTCCTTTGTTGCTCGTAACTGAGTGAACTTGAAGGAGGTCATTGGGTATGTCACATATCATGCGGAGGGATTTGTATGATCAAGATGGGATTTGTCCCTCCTATGTAACGGGAGTGATATCTTCGGGCCCCTTGATAGAGTGAGACTTAGAAAATGCATGGCCATGCTCGGATGAGTTGATATACGATATCAATGTCATCAGTTTAAGTTGGTCTACTCGGTAATCAAGAAACCAAAGATTGGGCTATACGAGAGTGACACATTCCATGTCTCGTGCTTAGTCTTGATATCTTGGACAAAGGGACAATGGCATATATCGGTGATGATCATAAAGGTTTAGTCGAATCACCGACAATCTTGTCACTTGGGTAGCAATGATGTGTTGCTAGACACCGCTCATTGCTTATGATCATAAATGTGATTTATGATCATTGCCAACGTGGCAAGAGCCTATTGGGTCGCACACATAGAGCTATTTGGATCATTAGAGTGCATGGGCTAATTATTTGGGTTATGGTTTCACTTTAATTTCGTATTAATAATGGGCCCAAGAGTTGAGCCATTATTAAGCCTGAAATTAAATCCTAATTGGATTAGGGCTTTGAAACCCATTAGGCCTGGAAGTTGAGTCTCACTATAAATACAACTTTTAAGTGAGAAATTCGCAGGTCTCCTTGCCCTAGCCTCCAAAAAGGACAGCCACACTCTTCTCTTGCAATTCCTTGGAGGACGCAAGCTAGCACTGCGAGCGCAAGAGAAACGCATCTGCCGGGACGTGGTGGAAGCGTGGTGATCCCGAGAGGCTCGTGTGGATACCATAGAGAGCCTGAACACGTCAACTGTTCAGGTTTTGTGATTCGACTCTACAGTTGAGTGAGAGATCTCAACCGAAAATTAGGTATGAAAATTTTTGAACACCCGGTTTACCCCGTTTCACTTGGATCCTGGAGGGTTTCGGTTAAATTCCGCTGCGCTGTTTGGCTCCCGAAACCCAACAGTGGTATCAGAGCTACTGGTGAAACCCTAAATCGGGATTGAGTGTTGAATCGCATGATGCTATGTGTTCGGTTGCTTTTCGGCCATGATTAATTAGATTGATTCATGATGCATGAAACCGGAATTCGTAATGAACATATGAGATATATGAAGAAACGACACAAATTGGTTAATGAGATTAACCCGAAATTGATAGGTATGAGATACCTATATGGATTAGGATTCTTGCAATAGTTGCAAAAACCCTAGCTTGGTTCGGATTCGGCCTGTTCGGGCACCGAAAGTAAGGTATTTTTGGTGGCTCGAATGGAGGAGTCTCGGGTGCCTACTTGGTCGAAATAGAAGATTTCGGGCTAAGCAATTGTAAGACAATTTTTTGCGCCGGGGGGCGCTGCCCCCCACGCCCCCCGCAAGGGCGGCTCCCCTTGACCCCGTCCGCTGACCGGTCAGCGGAACCACCGCCCGCTGACCGGCCAGCGGGACCGCCGTATGCGAAGCGCCACATAAATAAAAACTGGTTAATCAACGCGCAAAAATTGGCATGCATCTTTGTTGAATGAGATTTGACATGATATGCTGATTGGTGTTTGAAGCATGGTGCATGGTTATAGCCCTTGATTGGTTGTACTTGTAAATACGGCCTGCGAGTCGTGCCTTTTCTTATCACTCTCATTGTACATTCTCTTCTCACCTTACTCCCCTCGAATGTAACTCGAGGTTTCTATTATTGATGTAATGGTGCATTATGGGATCATCCAAGGTTGTATGTCTAAGGATCATCCAAGGAGGCATGTCCAAGGAGGTGACAACAAAAGGGCAGCCAAGAAAGGAAGAGAAGGAGCTTGTGAAGACTCTTTTCTTTTCTTAGGCTTTTATGATATTCTCATTGGCTTGAGAATATCGCATAGTTTGGGCTATAACCATGTCACGTTTACTTTCTTGTACGCATGAGATGCATGTTTTATATTTGTATGTGATGCATGTATAAGACAACCGGAGATAACAAATTGGTGAGATCAAAATGAAAAAAATCCCTCAAACAAATATTAAGTCATTAAATGTGATGCCTTCCAAATGTTGGCACTCGTCAAGACTTTGATCAACATTAGGTGGGTTTGCCAAAGCAAAGCACCTATGTTCATCTTGGTAAGGCGCGATGGGATAATAGTGATATCCAAATTGCTAACTTTGGGTTCGACTTAACTAAGTCATCCTAATAGGATTAGGGACTTAGAGGCATAGAGTTGGGCTTAAGCTCATGAGATGAGCTTGGACAAGTGTTGTTCACCCAACTATCCAAGAGTTGCATAAGATGCAATTGGCAAAGAGTTGCCTACCTAAATAGCTGTAACTTGAGAGAAAAGCCAAAGCTGACTCAGGTTGTGGTCAAATATGGATCTTGGCCCACTAGAATACCTTAGCGCCGAGGTGTTCCGAAATAATATCGAGGGTTATTATTTTGAGGAAAATAGTGGGAGTATCGTTTAATAAAAGTCCTTATTAAATGAATTAAAATACATGACTCTTACACTGCATATTTACTGTTGTAGATAACCATGGCACAAAACACATCGACACTTTCGTTGCGATCGATCCTTGAGAAGGAAAAACTGAATGGGACCAACTTTCTCAAATGGTACCGAAACTTGAGGATAGTCCTCAAACAAGAGAGAAAGGCTTATGTCCTAGAGCAGCCCATTCCGAATGAGCCTGCTGCCACTGCTCCAAGAGCTGAAAGGGATGCTCACAAGAGGCATTCTGATGATGCTTTGGATGTTGCATGCCTCATGCTTATTACCATGGAATCTGAGCTTCAGAAGCAACATGAGAACATGGGGGCGTTCGATATGATCGAACATCTCAAAATGCTTTTCCAAGAGCAAGCTAGGCATGAGAGGTTTGAGACCTCTAAGGCATTGTTTCAGTGCAAGATGTCTGAGGGAAGTCCCGTGGGTCCTCATGTGCTCAAGATGATTGGGTACATTGAGAATCTTGAGAATTTGGGATTTGCTCTTCAGAAAGAGTTGGCTATTGATGTAGTCTTGCAATCGTTGCCTGAAAGCTACAGTCAGTTCATCATGAACTATAACATGAATGACCTTGACAAGTCCCTCCCTGAATTGCTCAACATGTTGAGAACTACTGAGCAAAACCTTAAGAAGGCTAAGCCCATTTTGATGGTTCAAAAGGGCAAGGGAAAAGGAAAAGCCAACAAGAAGAAGGATAAAGCTAATGGAAAGTCCAATGCTAGTTCTTCTTCAGCTGCACTGAAACCAAAGGGTGGTGTGGCAAAGGAAGGGGAGTGCTTCCATTGTAAGCAACCTGGACACTGGAAGCGCAATTGCAAGCTCTATCTTGAAGAACTTGCTAAGGAAAAGGGAAGTAAGACTTCCACTTCAGGTATTTTTGTTATAGAGGCTAACTTTTCTACTTCCTCATCTTGGGTATTGGATACTGGATGTGGATCTCACATTTGTGCAAATGTGCAGGATCTAAGTAGAAGTAGAAGATTGGCCCGAGGTGAAGTGGACCTACGTGTTGGAAATGGAGCAAGGGTTGCTGCCTTAGCCGTAGGGACTTATGTTCTCACTTTACCTAGTGGATTAGTTTTAGAATTAGACAACTGCTACTTTGTGCCTACTATTAGTAGAAATTTGATTTCTGTTTCTTGTTTGGACAAGAAAGGTTTTTCATTTATAATAAAGGACAAATGTTGTTCTATTTATTTGAATGAAATCTTTTATGGTAGTGCTCAACTTAGCAATGGGTTGTATGTTCTAGACCTCGAAGATCCAATCTATAATGTGAATACCAAGAAGGTCAGATTAAATGATTCAAACCCGACCTATCTCTGGCACTGTCGCTTGGGCCATATAAATGAGACCCGCATATCCAAGCTCCATAAGGATGGACTCTTGGACTCATTTGATTTTGAATCATATGAGACATGTGAGTCATGTTTGTTGGGCAAGATGACCAAAGCCCCATTCACAGGGCAAAGTGAAAGGGCTAATGACTTACTAGGACTCATACATAGTGATGTATGTGGCCCTATGTCTACACAAGCTAGAGGAGGTTTCCAATACTTCATTACTTTCACTGATGACTTCAGCAGATATGGCTATGTGTATCTCATGAGACACAAGTCAGAATCCTTTGAAAAGTTCAAAGAATTCAAGAATGAAGTAGAGAATCAACTCGGGAAAAGTATTAAAGTGCTTCGATCAGATCGAGGTGGAGAGTACTTGGATCGAGAATTCCTTGACTATCTGAAGGAGTGTGGTATAGTATCACAACTCACTCCACCAGGTACACCTCAATGGAATGGTGTATCTGAAAGGAGAAATCGAACTCTGTTAGACATGGTTCGCTCTATGATGAGTCAAGCTGACCTTCCAAACTCCTTTTGGGGACATGCTCTAGAGACAGCTGCTTTTACACTAAACCGAGTTCCATCTAAATCGGTTCAAAAGACACCATATGAGATATGGAGTGGGAGGCGTCCTAATTTGTCTTTTATGAAGATTTGGGGCTGTGACGCTTATGTGAAACGTCAATCCTCTAACAAACTAGGGCCCTGATGGCCAGGGGCCTCATCGTTTAGAGTCATGATGACTAGAGGAGAGACTTCTGGGAGGAAGAACGCCTGGTGGATTGGATCGCCCAAAGGAGAGTGCCTGAAAGCTTAGAAACAAAGGGTTAGGAGGCCCCCGGAATGTGTTTCCGGGGGGGGGGGGGGGGCCCCCCGGGGGGAGCCTCCGACGCCCAAGTCAGTGGTTGGCCAAGAAAAGGCAGAGGAAATAGCACACAAGAGCTGAAGAGTCTCGCCTGGTGATTTTCTCAGAGTCTGGGAGTGAGATCTCTGCCAACCAACCTCCTGCCAAGTATTTATTTCCTGGTATTTATAGGAGTGCCTAGCCCGTTCAGATCGCGACACGTGTTCGGTCGGATGTTTCCTGAATTTCTGGGCGTAGGGGACAGATAGCTGGTAGCAGGTTGCCTTGAGCCTTGTGCTGAGATGGGCCATGATGTGATTCTGATGGCGTTAGCGTGTCAGAGCGCCTTTTGAGGCGGCTTATGACGTCTGTGAAAGGACGTGTCAGAGGCTTCCTTAAATGCTTCCTTAAATGCTCCTGCCGTACTCCCGAGGTCCCTGGGCGAGGTCGTCCTTTGGTACGGACAATGCCTCTTCGGGAAACAAGCCCTCAGTTCGGGGGTTCCCAGTTTCAGGGAGTTCCGCCTTCGGGGATATCATGTTCGGCTCGCTATGTCAGGTGCCGTTTTTCCGAAGGCGATCTGTTCACAACCTTGGGGGGGCAAGTAGTGTCCTCAGGTTTTCCTGGCGTGCCGGGCTCGGAGCTCTTCGGCTATCTCCCGAGGTGCATGATCACACCTTTTCTCGGGTAGCGCCAGCTTCTTCTGGCCATTCTTGTGGCAGGGAGTTCGGCCAGATAGAGGCGATAGCGTTTGGCTATCACATGCCCCCCTTTGGAAAGCCGAAGTGAAGACTTCGGTTTTGCATCTCTTTCCGAGGTTGTTTATGGGAGTCTCTTTGGAAGCTCAACCTGTTCCGAGGATGCGCCTTTTGCCCGAAGATCATGGGCTCTTCGGCCTTGGCCTGTTCTTTGGTGTCTTCGAGGCGGAGCCTGTGCCGAAGATACACCTCTTGCCCGAAGGTCATGGGCTGTTCGGCCATAGCCTGTCTCTTGGCGTCCTCGAGTTGGCCTGCTCTTTGTTTCTGCAGGTCTGTTTGGCCAAGCGTGTCAGTCTGAGCGGCGCGTCCCAGTTTTCCAGGGATGTCAGAAGACGTGTCCCAGTTTTCAAGGGACGTTTGGAGGACGTGTCCACCATTTTTCCGCAGCGGTTGACACGTGGCGCTTTGCCATTGGAGGAGAGTCACGTCGGTTACAGAGGGCACGCCTTTTCAGGTGCAGAGAGCAGTTACGGCGACGGTTCGCCTCCAAAGGGTACTTATGACGATGTTTCGGTTACCCACCTCTGGCTTTATAAATAGCCCATTCCATCATAAGTTCCCTTTGCTTTTTCTTCTGCTCTTTTCTCTGCTTTGCCCCTGTTCTTGCACTTTCTTGCTTTCTGTGGCGGAGCTACCTTAATCAGAGCTTTTTTCCAGCCAACTTTCACGATGGCGTCCTCAGATTTTGGCAAATCTTTCGGTGGGTTTTTGTTTTCCAGAGTGTTTTGATCCCTCTGTTCTTTTGAGTTTTTCTCTGGAAACTGTTTTCTTCCGTTTTCAAACTCGTTTTCATGTCGAAAATGCCCATTCCTGAGAGCTGGCAGCCTCTTTTAGCCCATCCTTGTTGCACCACCCCTGCAAAGTTAGAGAGGTGGAAGAAAAAATTCTTTCTTCCCTCTTACGCCATTACTAGGCTGCCTCGTTCTAGCCATTATGCTTTTTCAAACCATAGTAAGGAGGTTACCGTTTTTCGAGCCCAGCTGAAGGCCGGTCTTCGGTATCCTCCCCCGAAGATGGTGTGCGAGTTCTGCAAATTTCATGGCATTGCTGTGAACCAGCTTCCCCCGAACTCGTTCTGCTATTTTAACGCCTACCTCTGCATGTGTGGCGTCTTCGGGATAGAACCCCATTTCATAATCTTTATGCAGTACTACAAGCTCTCTGTGGTCCCGAAGGGTGGCTTCTATTTCATGCTACCTCGGGGATCCGGGAGCAAGAAATTCATGTTCACCTTCGCCACTAAGGATAGCTGGCGGGGGTGGCAACTGGCGGGGGTGGCAACAGAAGTTCTTCTTCCTGAAGATGGACGAGGCCTGGTCGTACGTTCTGACCAAATGGGCTCAGGGAACACTGGATGTGGACGTTGTTGATCCGAGGATGCTGCTGACCCCAGAGTTGGCTCCCGTGTTCGCGGATTTCGACGCCCGCATTCGGGCTGTCTCTGACTGGGATCCCGAGGTCGCTCCGCGCGCCCTTTACCCTTTTCCAATCAACTGGAAGTTGATGACCGAAGAGGTCCTTCGGGAATTAAAGGTGGTAAAGGAGCACAAGACTGACCTCAAGATGCCAGCTCCTGCCATCGCCGGGAAGGATTCCTGGTTGGTCAAGCTTCTCAAGGAGGAGATTTCTTTCGACACGTTGGTCGAAACTGAGTCATCTTCTAGTCCTTTGCTATTTTTTCCTCGGACTTACGCTGATGTTTCTCTCCTTTTTCAAAGATGGGCGACGGTACTGCCGCCTATTACAAGTCCCTTTTCACCGGCCAAGTGGAGAAGGGCGATCAGACGAAGAAGGCGGCTTCCCGAAGGTGAAAGTTTACTGGCGCGGGGCCTTCGTGGAAATGGGCAAAGAGAACTACCCAGGTTCCTCTAGAAGAAATTCCCGAGGAGACTGCCGAGGAGCCTGGGACAGCCGAGATTTCGACGCCTGAGACTGCTGCTTCCGAGGTCCCTTCAACCGACGTCCCTCCTCAAAGTCCTACTGCGTCACAGGCCCTCCTTGATGTACTGGTAGAAGTACCTTCTGCCGAGGAGCGGCGCAGGCGGAAGGGCAAGGGCATTTCAACCGAGGAGGCCGAGGACTCCGAGGACGTCGTTGCCGAGGTTCCACCAGGTTTGTTTCCAGACAAAGTGTACTTCCTTTGTTTTTTCTGGATTGCCTTCTTTGTCTTTAATCTCCTTCTCATTTTTGCCACGCAGGGGAGTTGACTACCCCTGACTGGCCGGCCGAACATGCTCGGAAGCGAGCTCTTCGGGACGCCAAAATCCCGCAAGGGAAGATACCCAAAGAGCCTTTCTGGACGTTCACGGAGGACATGAATTTGTACTCCGAGGACGTTCCTCAAATGGCTAAGGAAATTTCGAAGGGGGTGCTCACCGAGGCCTCCTTCAAGGCTATAGCGGCGGCCCATCCGGGGGATAACACCCTCGCCGCAAAGATCACCGAGCACGCTGCTCAGGTATATCCTTCACAGCTCTTTCCCTTCAATTTTTTCCTAAGTGTTTGGCTCTTACTGACCTTGCGTTTTATCTTCTTGCAGCTGCTGGGGTACGCCGGCTTTCTCCGAGTTCGGGTGGCCAGGGAGGTTGCCTTCCGAACTTCGGCCACTCAGACCATGAATGAGGCGAGGATCGCACTCGCGGAGTCGGCCGCCAAAAACCAGCAGCTGAAAGAGGCTGCTGAGAAAGAAGTGACTGCCCTTCGGGAGGAGTTCCGGAAGGAAAAAGAAGAACTTCAAAAGGTCTCCTCCCAGAAGATTGCTGACCTCGGTGAACAAATAAAGGGAATGCTCGCCGCCAACGAAGAT
The DNA here is from genome assembly GCA_005392925.1 of Aquilaria sinensis. Classification (NCBI taxonomy): domain Eukaryota; kingdom Viridiplantae; phylum Streptophyta; class Magnoliopsida; order Malvales; family Thymelaeaceae; genus Aquilaria; species Aquilaria sinensis. The sequence goes on along the minus strand of SMDT01002869.1, from coordinate 99,086 downwards.
CTTCTCAAGCACAAGGCTGGTTCTGACAGCCTTATAGTGTCGTTGACGAGTGAGAATAATACTCTCCGGGCTGAGGTCGAGTCTTTGAAGAAGGGGTCCAAGGGGACGCTGGAGATAAAGGCGCTGAAGGAGGAGATCGTTGAACTGGAGGACGAGCTTGACGACCTCGAGCTTGATAAGAACGAGTCTGATCAAATGGCGAAGGTTGCCTTTCAGGACGGCTTCTGCCTTGCTCGTCACCAGATTCTCCAGAGGTTCCCAGATTTAGACCTCTCTTTTCTTGAGGCCCTAAATATTCCTGAGGGACCTCGGTGGGAATGGTCCAAGGTCGAGCATCTGAAACTTCCTCCTTCAATGCCGGCGCGAAAGGTGGTGGAAAAGGGCGGGCCAGCGAGTGGCTCTCGGGACGCCGCGAACCCCTAGGCTATTTTTTAGGGCCCCTTTTCCTTCCCTTCCACTTTGTACTCCTTCTTCGGTCACTTCTTCTGTAAAGCAGCTGTGCTCTTAATGAAGATATATTTTTTTTGGCTAAGCCTTTCTTCAAGTTTCTTTATTTCCATTGTCCCGAACACGTTCGCTCAAGAGACTTCGGAAAACCTGCGATCAAAGAAACTTTTTTACCTTCCTTTGTCCGAGCCTGTTTGCTCCAGAGGCTTTCTGGAAAGTCTGAAAAAATTTGACTAAGTCTTTTTGCAGGCTTTTGCATTTCCAATTTGTCCCGAACATGATTGCTCAAGGGACTTCGGAAAACCTTCAGTCAAATTTTTGTTTTTCCAGGTGTCCCGAGCATGTTTGCTCAAGGGACTTCGGAAAACCTTTCGCGAGATTTTTCACTTCCCATTTTCCCGAGCACGTTCGCTCAAGGGAGCTCGGGAAATTATCTCTGCGCTGGCTACGGCGAGTACTTCTGCGAGATTTTTGTTTTCCATCTTTCCCGAGCATGATGGCTCAAGGGACTTCGGAAAGCCTCTACGGCGAGTACTTCTGCATCTAGCGCTTTATTAATCTGCGCTTTATGGCGAGCATCTTCGCGGAATTCTACTTTGCACAATTTTGGATACTTAAGAACTTTCCTTAAGAGCATTCTGTACTTACAATTCCTCCGCTTCATCTTAGGCGTAGAATTTTTTCAAGGCGTCTGAGTGCCAAGTATTTTTCAATTCTACGCCTTCGGCGTCGCCAAGTTTGTACACGCCTTTTCGTACTTCGGCGAGAACCAGATAAGGTCCTTCCCAGTTTGCGCGAAGTACTCCGTGGGACGGCCTTCGGGGTGCAAAGTCAGCCTTTCGGAGAACGAGGTCTCCCTTCTTGATTTCTTTTGGCCTGGCCCGTAAGTTTACGGCCGCGGCCACTCTTTGCTGAAAAGCTTTTCTTCTCAGCTCGGCTATTTCTCTGTGTTCGCCGACGAGGTCGAGCTTGGTTCTGAGGCCGAGGTCGTTTCCACCTTCATCAAATATTTGCACCCGTATTGATGGTCTGACTATCTCGACTGGGATAATGGCCTCTGTCCCGAAGACTAGTGAAAAGGGAGTTTCCCCTGTGGCCCTTCGGGGCGTCGTTCGGTAGCTCCATAATACGCTTTGGAGTTCTCCTGGCCATTTCCCTTTTGCTTCTCCCAGTCTCTTTTTCAGGCCATCTTTTATGGTCCTGTTCGATACTTCCACCTGCCCGTTACTTTGGGGGTGAGCTACTGGGGCGAAGTGCATCTTTATTCCGAGGTCGCTGATAAATTCCTGGAATCCTTTGTCTATGAATTGGGATCCATTATCAGCTACTAGTACCCTCGGTATGCCAAATCTGCATACGATGTTCTTCCATACGAACTTCTGCACTTCTTTTGCCGAGATAGTTGCTAGTGGTTCTGCCTCCACCCACTTTGAGAAATAGTCCACTGCTACCACGCAGAATTTCACGCCTCCGGGCGCTGTGGGGAGTGGCCCAATAAGGTCTATACCCCAGACTGCGAAGGGCCAAGGATAGTCTGCCGACGTTACCATTTCCGAGGGTGTCCTCTGGATTTTTGCATGTCTCTGGCAACTACCACACTTCTGGACGAACTGTCTTGCGTCCTTTCTCAGGGTAGGCCAGAAGTATCCTTGGCGGAGTATTACTGCTGCAAGGGCATCAGTTCCAATGTGTGAACCACACATGCCTTCGTGAACTTCTTCAAGGACCATTTCAGTATCCTCTTCATTCACACATCTTTGCAGCGGATTCGCATATCCCTGTTGGTATAACTCTTCGCCAATCAGGAAGAATCTTCCGGAGTGTCTTCGCAGTCTTACAGCATCGCCGGGGTCTTCGGGGAGCAAATTCTCTGCGAGGTATCTTTTTATTGGATCTTTCCACCCTGTTCCCGAGGTCATCATGCTCAGCACTGAGATGCTCGGATGGTCTAGCACCTCGGTGTATGTTTTCGACTTCGCCAAGCAATCTGCCTCAGTGTTATTCCGCCGAGGTACATTTTCGATCCGTACGGCGTCAAACTCTTGGATGAGCTTTGCTACCAGCTCGTGGTATTTTGCCAAGATTGGGTCCTTCGCCCCATAATCTCCTGCCGTCTGCCGAACTACCAGCTGGGAATCGCTGTGAGCCTTTAAGTTTCTCACGCCAATCTTTCTGGCCAAGCGTAATCCCGCTATGAGGGCTTCATACTCAGCTACATTGTTGGTGACGTTGAAGCTGAACTTGATAGCCTTCATTACCTCCAGGCCTTCGGGGCCCCTGATAATTACTCCAGCTCCCTGGTGTTCGGACCCCGAGGCTCCGTCTACGTGCAAGGTCCATTCTGGCTCACCCTCTTTTGGATCTGAATGGCTCTCCTCAGTGGTGGGTATTTCGGCGATAAAATCTGCCAGTGCTTGGGCTTTTATGGCCTTCCGAGGCTCATACGTGATTTCGTGTTCGCCCAGCTCTATGCACCACTTGGAGAGCCTTCCCGAATGATCAACTCTCTTCATGACATCCCGTAGCGGCAGACTACTTCGGACGATGATGGGGTGAGCCTGAAAGTATGGTCGCAGCCTTCTCCCTGCAAGCACCAAGGCGTATATAGCTTTTTGAAGCAAAGGGTACCTGATTTCGGCGCCATGCAGGGACTTGCTGACATAGTAGACCGGCCATTGCTTTGGCCCTTCTTCTTTCACGAGGACCGAGCTCACAGCTTTTTCTGTGACGGCGAGGTACAGTACGAGGGGCTCTCCCTCCCGAGGTTGTCGCAGAGTCGGCAGGCCGGCCAAGTAGACTTTGAGTTCTTCCCAGGCTTTTTGGCAATCTTCATCCCAAGGATGATCATTCCTTCCGAGGTTGCCTTCCATTTTTGCTGCCTTTGTGAGGACTTTGAAGAAAGGTCGACACCTATCTCCGTACCTGGAAATAAACCTGCTCAGAGAGGTTATTCTTCCGGTGAGTCTCTGCACATCTTTGATTGTGGCAGGAGTTCGGAACTCAAGCAGAGCCTTAATCTTCTCGGGGTTGACATCGATGCCTCTTTCGGATACCATGTACCCAAGGAATTTTCCCGAGGTCACCCCGAAGATGCACTTCTCAGGATTAAGGCGGATCCCGAAGGCTCTGAGCTTTTGGAAGGTTTCCTCTAAATCTGCAACGTGGTAGCCAGGCAGTTTGCTCTTGACTATCATATCATCAACATATACCTCCATGTTTCTCCCCATTTGGTCTTTGAAGACCTTGTTCATCAGCCTCTGGTAGGTGGCTCCTGCATTTTTTAGTCCGAAGGGCATCCTGATATAGCAATATGTTCCCCCATCGGTGATGAAGGTAGTCTTCTCTTCATCTTCGGGGTCCATCCTTATCTGATGGTAGCCACTGAAGGTGTCTAGGAAACTTAGGAGCCCATACTCAGCAGTTGAATCTACCAGTTGATCTATTGGCGGCAGAGGGTATGAGTCTTTCGGGCAAGCATCGTTCAAGTTTCTAAAGTCGATGCACATCTGGAGTTTGCTGCTACCTTCTTTTGTGGCAATGACCACGTTGCTTAACCATTCGGGGTACTTGACCTCCCTGATAACTTCAGCATCTAGGAGACGCTGAACTTCGGTTTTGACAAAGTTGCTCTTGTGGGCTGAGATGCTCCGTTTCTTTTGCCGGACAGGTTTTGCTTCCGGGCTTACTTTGAAGCTATGCTGTATTATGCCAGGGTTTACTCCTGGCATATCTTTCGGCGAGTAGGCAAACAGATCTTTACTTCTCAGCAGAAAGGATACAAGATTTTCCTTGTCACCTTCGGCCAAGCTCTTCCCTATTCGGGTAGATTGACCTGGGACAAGCTCTACTGCTTCCGTTTCTGCTTTGGCGAGATCTTCTTCTTTGCCTTTTTCTAGCGCCTTTGCCTCCATCGTTTGCGCGAGGTTGCTCGCCGGAGCTTTTCGTTTTTTTACAAACACCTTTCTTACCTCGGCTTGGTCTAGGAAGACCTCTGCATCTCCATCCTTGGTCGCGAATGTGACAGTCAAGTACTTCACATCAGGGCGAATATGCAGGTTCCCCATTGTCTGTCTTCCAAGGATGGCGTTGTACGAGGACGGGACGTCCATGACGATGAACCTCGCCATTGTGGAGGCGTACAACTCAGCTGCTCCGTCTACCGAAGTCCCTTTCATCATCAGCGGGAGGTCGATCCATCCGAGGACGGGGAGTTCGGATGGTCCAACCCCAAAAGTGGGCGAGGTGACAGGCTTCAGTTCGCTGCTGGAGATGCCCAAGCTCGGCAGCAGGTGCGAGAATAGGACGTCAGCATTTGAGCCATCATCAAGCAACACTCTTTTGACGTCCCAGTTCCCTATTCTCGCCATGATCAGCAGCGGATCGTCGTGGGGGAAGACGACGGTGGAGCCATCTTTGCGAGCCAGCTTCTTTGATGGACTTTGATACTCCATGACTGCAATTTCTCTGGCTTTCCGCTTTCTTTCCGAGGATGGGAGCCCCGTGGTGATGGTTTGGATAACCCCTGCTAGAGGTGGAGGGCGCCTTTTTGGACTTCGGTTTCTCCGCCTGTCGGAGTCATAGTCCTCATCTTCGGCCCTTTCTTCCTCCACTTTTCTGCCTTTCGGGGATGGCATCCGCAGGTATTTCCGAAGTTGGCCCTGTTTTATCAGCGACTCTATGTACTTCTTCAGCTGGAAGCAATCTTCGGTGTCATGACCGTGGTCGCGATGAAACTGGCAGAACTTCTTGGCATTCTTTTTGTTATCGGCGGTCATGGCCCTTGGCCGCCGAATCTGCGTCCCTTGCCTTTCCAGCGCCATGAGAATGTTGGTCCGTGTGGTGCTCAATGGCGTGAAACTTTGAGGTTTCCTTCCCCGCATCCTCCGAGGTCGTCCTGCTTGTTCGGTCGGATGCCGAGCTTGCTGATTGGACCCATCGGCGCGGTGGTGATCGGACTTCGGCCCTGCCATTCTTAGTTCCTCGGCGGTCATGTGCTGTTCTGCCCTTCGGTAAAATTCTCCGAGGGTCTCCGGGGGGTCCTTTGAGAACTCGTAGAACAGCTGTGAGTCTCGCCGAAGGCCCCGTGTCATGGCAAGAATGCGGATTTCGGGCCGGAAGTCTGGGACGCTCAGGGCTTCCCTGTTGAATCTTTCGACATAGTCTCGGATGGTCTCTCCGTTTCTCTGCTCTATGTCGAACATCTGGACAGGCATCTTCGCAGTCGGCCTGCTCCCAATGAATTGCTGCGTGAAGGCCGTGGACAACTCCTGGAACTCAGTGATGGTCCCTGGAGGCAATGAATTGTACCACGCAGTTGCTGGCCCTGTGAGGGTGACTTCAAAGCATTTGCACATGGTAGCGTCATCAGCACCGTGCATTATCATGCTGCGTCTGTACTTCGTCAGATGGGCCTGTGGATCAGTACGGCCATCATAAATTTCCAACCGAGGTACTCTGAAGTCACCTGGCATAGCTGCCTCAACGACGGCCTGAATGAATGGGGAGTCATCTTCGCAGCATGTTCCAGAGAGTCTGGCCCAAACGGGTTTTCTGGCCACTTGTTTCTCCACTCTGTCCAGCCGTGCTAGTATCCTCTCCATAAGCACTGTGGCGCTAGGGCCTTCTTCAGGGAATGGAGATCGTCGGCGCCTCTTCGGGGAGCGAGTTCGGCGCTGAGGGGACAAGGACCTCGCCTCAGGCGACGAACTGCTTCGCTGTGAGACTCTCGGTCGCTTGGACCCGGTTTGTCCCACAGGCCGTTTCCCGAGGGCTATATCTTCTGTGGATGATTCTTCGCGAGGGTCTCCACTCCCCGAACTGCGATGTGTAGACTTGGGGCTTCTCTCCCGAGGGCGTGTCGGTGAGGGGGGTCTCTGGGCCCGTGCTTGCTGTGGCCACCTTCGGTCGATCTGCTGGGTCACTTCAGCAACGACCGAACGCTGAAAGTCCCTCAAGAAGCTCATGGTGACTACCAGAGGGCGGTCTTCCTCAGGCGCAGAAGTCCCTGGGAGTGTTTGCTCAGCAGCCGGTTGTGTCTCAGGCGCGGACGGGGACCTTGGGAGTCCCTTGTCCTTAGAACGCCGAGTTTCAACGACGGCGATCTCAGAGCGGGTTCCCACAGACGGCGCCAAATGATGGCCAGGGGCCTCATCGTTTAGAGTCATGATGACTGGTGGAGAGACTTCTGGGAGGAAGAACGCCTGGTGGATTGGATCGCCCAAAGGAGAGTGCCTGAAAGCTCAGAAACAAAGGGTTAGGAGGCCCCCGGAGTGTTTTTCCGGGGGGGGAGCCTCCGACGCCCAAGTCAGTGGTGGCTGAGAGAAAGGCAGAGAAAATAGCACAAAGGGCTGAGGAGTCTTGCCTGGTAATTTTCTCAGGTGTGGGAGCCGTATTTTTGCAGCAACCAACCTCCTTGTCAAGTATTAATTCCTGGTATTTATAGGAGTGCCTAGCCCGTTCAGATCACGACACGTGTTCGGTCGGATGTTCCTGAATTTCTGGGCATAGGAGACAGATAGCTGGTAGCAGGTTGCCTTGAGCCATGTGCTGAGACGGGCCATGATGTGATTTTGATGGCGTCAGCGTGGCAGTGCGCCTTTTGAGGCGGATTGTGGCGTCTGTGATTGGATGTGTCAGAGGCTTCCTTAAATGCTTCCATAAATGCTCCTGCCGTACTCCCGAGGTCCCTGGGTGAGGTCGTCCTTTGGTACGGACAGAGCCTCTTCGGGAAACAAGCCCTCAGTTCGGGGGTTCCCAGTTTCAGGGGGTTCCGCCTTCGGGGATATCATGTTCGACTCGCTGTGTCTGGTGCCGCTTTTCCGAAGGCGATCTGTTCACAACCTTGGGGGGCAGAGTAGTGTCCTCGGGTTTTCCTGGCGTGCCGGGCTCGGAGCTCTTCGGCTATCTCTCGAGGTGCATGATCACACCTTTTCTCGGGTAGCGCCAGTTCTTCTGGCCATTCTTGTGGCAGGGAGTTCGGCCAGACCGAGGCAATAGCGATTGGCTATCAGGCCCAAATCTCAAAAAAGCCTTTTTGTTGGGTATCCCAAAGAAACAAAGGGTTACTATTTGTACAATGCTTCTGAGCAAAAAGTGTTTGTTGCTCGAACTGGTGTCTTTTTGGAGAAAGAGTTTATCTCTAAAGAAACTAGTGGGAGGAAAGTAGAACTTGAAGAAATTCAAGAACAACAAGGAGACATCGAACCTGAAATGGAACCTGAACAGACACCGCAAGATGTTGTTCAAGAGTCTGTTCCTGTAGCACAGAGCCCACGTAGGTCTAGTAGGATTCGGCGTGAGCCCGAGAGATATGGATTTCTCGTGACTCACACTGGTGATGTGATGCTCATGGATCAGGATGAGCCCACAACCTACCAACAAGCTATGTCAGGGCCTGACTCTGAGAAGTGGCTAGTGGCCATGAAATCCGAGATGGAATCCATGTATGAAAACCAAGTATGGACTTTGGTTGACCCACCTGAAGGGGTAAAACCCATAGGGTGCAAATGGGTTTTCAAGAAGAAAACTGACATGGATGGTAATGTGATTACCTTTAAGGGACGATTGGTTGCAAAAGGTTTCAAGCAAATTCATGGTATTGACTATGATGAAACTTTTTCACCAGTTGCTATGCTTAAATCCATCCGAATTTTGTTTGCTATTGCTGCACACTATGATTATGAGATATGGCAAATGGATGTCAAAACTGCATTCCTAAATGGAAAGCTACTTGAGGATGTGTACATGACACAACCTGAGGGTTTTGTCACTCCTGAGAATGCCAATAAAGTGTGCAAGTTGCAAAGGTCCATTTATGGACTGAAGCAAGCTTCTCAAAGTTGGAATCTTCGTTTTGATGATGCAATCAAAGAGTTTGGTTTTATCAAAAATGAAGATGAACCTTGTGTCTACAAGAAGGTTAGTGGGAGCGCTATTGTCTTCTTGGTGTTGTATGTGGATGACATACTACTCATCGGGAATGACATTCCTGAGCTACAGTCTGTGAAGACTTGGCTAGGGAAATGTTTCTCTATGAAGGACTTGGGTGAAGCAGCCTATGTGTTAGGCATCAGGATCTATAGAGATAGATCTAGAAAGCTTCTTGGCCTAAGTCAAAGTACATATATTGACAAGGTGCTAAAGAGGTTTAGCATGCAAGATTCCAAGAAAGGATTCTTGCCCATGTCACATGGTATCACTCTTTCTAGATCTCAATGTCCGAGTACAACTGAGGAGAGAGAGCGCATGAGTAAGATTCCATATGCCTCAGCAATTGCATCTATCATGTATGCCATGATATGTACTTGTCCCGATGTTTCATATGCTTTGAGCATGACGAGCAGGTACCAATTGAACCCCAGTAAGAGTCACTGGACAGCTGTTAAGAACATCCTTAAGTACTTACGAAGGACTAAGGATGCATTCTTGGTCTTTGGAGGTGAAGATGAGCTCGTTGTAAAGGGTTACACCTATGCAAGCTTCCAATCTGATAAGGATGATTTTAGATCGCAATCTGGTTATGTGTTTTGTATTTGTGGTGGTGCTGTGAGTTGGAAGAGTTCAAAGCAAGAGATAGTAGCTGACTCTACAACAGAATCTGAGTACATTGCCGCTTCTGATGCTGCGAAGGAGGCAGTTTGGATCAAGAAGTTCATCACTGAACTTGGAGTGGTTCCAAGCATTGTCGACTCGATAGAGCTTTATTGTGACAATAATGGAGCAATCGCACAGGCTAAGGAACCTCGATCTCACCAGCGATCCAAACATATACTCCGACGCTATCATCTCATCAGGGAGATCATCGAGAGGGGTGATGTAAGGATATGCAGGACTTCGACAGATAGCAACATTGCTGATCCACTGACAAAGCCCCTTACACAGCAAAAGCATGATAGCCATTCTAGGTCCATCGGTATTAGATACATGGATGATTGGCTTTAGTGCAAGTGGGAGATTGTTAGTGTTGTGCCCAAAAGCCAATCATGAGATGATTGTATTTTTGCACATTGAGTCATGATATTTTATTAAGGCATTAATCCAGCAATTATGTTTGTTGTTTTGTTTCTGCGTAACTTAACAAACATAATTGTAACCCTAGAATAATGATATTCTTAAAAGTCCCTGGTCTAGTATTATTGTGGAGCGGGTTGCAATAATACATAACAACTAGCATATGTGGAGACTAATATGAGATATGTAGTCTACATATGGGTACAAGTTGGAGAACTTGTGTACTAGACCGACCCACCATGAGAACACTACATGGATCGTTATATGAGTGTCATAAGTGATTCTCATAGTGATCAGGGTATATGTAGTCCTTCGACGTAAGATCATCAAGGTTCCCTACATGTGAGTCACATACTTTGATACTTTCCTTTGTTGCTCGTAACTGAGTGAACTTGAAGGAGGTCATTGGGTATGTCACATATCATGCGGAGGGATTTGTATGATCAAGATGGGATTTGTCCCTCCTATGTAACGGGAGCGATATCTTCGGGCCCCTTGATAGAGTGAGACTTAGAAAATGCATGGCCATGCTCGGATGAGTTGATATGCGATATCAATGTCATCAGTTTAAGTTAGTCTACTCGGTAATCAAGAAACCAAAGATTGGGCTATACGAGAGTGACACATTCCATGTCTCGTGCTTAGTCTTGATATCTTGGACAAAGGGACAATGGCATATATCGGTGATGATCATAAAGGTATAGTCGAATCATTGACAATCTTGTCACTTGGGTAGCAATGATGTGTTGCTAGACACCGCTCATTGCTTATGATCATAAATGTGATTTATGATCATTGCCAACGTGATAAGAGCCTATTGGGTCGCACACATAGAGCAATTTGGATCATTAGAGTGCATGGGCTAATTATTTGGGTTATGGTTTCACTTTAATTTCGTATTAATAATGGGCCCAAGAGTTGTGCCGTTATTAAGCCCGAAATTAAATCCTAATTGGATTAGGGCTTTGAAACCCATTAGGCCTGGAAGTTGAGTCTCACTATAAATACAACTTTTAAGTGAGAAATTCGCAGGTCTCCTTGCCCTAGCCTCCCAAAAGGACAGTCGCACTCTTCTCTTGCAATTCCTTGGAGGACGCAAGCTAGCACTGCGAGCACAAGAGAAACGCATCTACTGGGACGTGGTGGAAGCGTGGTGATCCCGAGAGGCTCGTGTGGATACCATAGAGAGCCTGAACACGTCAACTGTTCAGGTTTTGTGATTCGACTCTACAGTTGAGTGAGAGATCTCAATCGAAAATTAGGTATGAAAATTTTTGAACTCCCGGTTTACCCCATTTCACTTGGATCCTGGAGGGTTTCGGTTAAATTCCGCTGCGCTGTTTGGCTCCCGAAACCCAACAAGTTTTATATCTATGTAGCAATCCATTTGGATAACACTCATTAAAAAAATTTTAAATATGTGCTTAGGATAATTTTTTTTTTTAACTCAAAAGCAACCAAAGGCGAGTTAATTAGTAAAGCCATACAAAGTTGCCCTTGTTGCACAATGTGCAAGATAAACAGTAGACTTAGAGACTACAATACAAGGGCAAAAGGCAAACTAGGAAAAAATATAAGAGACATCTGATAGACTAGAAGCAGTCATGTCAGAGATTGGAGTAGTGCCAATGATCAGCTAAAAAACATTAGTGCAATCAGTTAGAATAGTAATGCTTCTCTTACTGTAATGTGAGGCCCATGACAAAGCTTCATAAATAGCATAGAGTTCGGCAATTAGAGGACATGAAACTTGGTGAGATTACCCAGAAAATAGTAATTCAATCTGACCTATCCAAGAAAGGACCACAATATTTAAATATAGTGATTAATTTTAGTAAGCTCAAGCCCCAGGCAGTCCATGTCCTGTAGGCCAAGCAAAACATGTTCACTATGTTTACCCAAGTGGCCCTCTTGGTCAATATGCAAAAATGTGTATATTGGTCCAACCATCACACACATATTCACATACAATTTCATCTAGAAGTAATGATGATAATGAAATTCTTTATTCCTGGCCAATATGAAATTTGAGTAAAATCGCCAAGTGCATGTACAATCATATGCACACATGATGCTATTGGTGTGCATCTCTTTTTTTTTTCAAACTCCCACACTGTGCCCAACTCAAATTCTACCCATGCTATCCAATGACCTAAAGGTTTTCAACCCTTTAATACCCTTAAAACTTCATAGGGAAACAGGTTTGAGACATTAAATCCATCTAAGTTTACAATTATGGATCTTACACTTAATCGGGTACAAAAGACCATATGAACAATACTCAGCAAAATCAGCCAAATTTGACAGCCCATAAATCATTCTACAGGGCACCAAATCCAGTGATTCAAAATCCAAGTTATTCCTCTTAAATATTTCTAAGTGTGGTCAAAATTTCATAGCCAAATCCTTTATGTACAGAAAGTTATGGCTGCTGGAGTACAGGGTACCAAATTTTAGCCACTATTGACCATTATGCCCATAAAAAATTTCATAATATTCATACACTTCATTTCCAGGTGCAAACCCACTTGGTAGTGTCCATATATGTCTTACACACATGGGAAAACCATTCCCCTGAATTTAGAGTCCTTCTAACCATCATTCATAAAAATGCCATCAAAACAGCCCATAAACACCATATAGACAGCATTGTATACACACTTCAAACCACACTCCATTGATCCATATATCCTTCTCACACTACACATACAACATACCCAGATCATTTAAATGCATTGATGCACCACATACATGAAAATAACTTAGTTAATACATACACTAAGCTTCTTGGAGAACTTCAAAAGCACTAAGCACTCCAGAAACTTGAAGGGACCAGCTGCTGCGTAAGGCAGAAAGTACCATTACTAAAAATAGATAATGTGCTCCAAAAATATTGAAACTTTCCATTTTACAACTAAACATATGGTAGTTAATATATCTGAAAGTTCACAGAGAAATTCACAAGATAGCTATTATTTTGAATGCTCTCTTTCAGGTGCTCCTGAAATGGACAGAAAGGGGGTAAGTCTCTTTGAAGAAACTTAGTAAGGGCTTATCATTAGAAACTTGAATTCCCAGAAACATACCTGAAATACAAAGACATAAAGACACAAAATAAAATCACATATACAAAAATATAGCCATCCAAATGCACAAACAAACAGAACACAATCAAATGCAATGCTGGCGGCAATACATCATTAGGGTTAGTCCATAAACAATCAAATAAACAATATGTAATCACTATTGCAGCCCTCCTCAAGCTAATGCTTGGTCTTAGGAGGTTAATTGGTCTTATTTAGTACTAACTTGGGCTCTAGAAACCCTTGTAAGAACTGCCATCTTAGTGCATGAAAAACAGTAAGGCTGGAACCTTGTTCATGCACTCCCCCTGAACCCATACTTGGTTCCTTGAGCTTTTTGCTCTCTTCCAAGCATGGTCTTAGCTTCATGGATGCTTGATTATTATCTTAAGACAGTAAACAACCATGAAACATGAAGATAAAACTCTTACCTAAGCTGTGAAAGCTGAAATCTTCCAGAGATACACAACAAACCCAAAATTTAGGGTTTTTCTTGTTCCTGGTGCATCCGACTGCCTTCCTTTTTGATTTCTTAAGAGCTTGACCTGTGGTGTCAATAAAAGCCTATGGAGGAGCTGAGGAAGAAGGCTATGGATGGTTATGGCCGAAATGGCCAAGGAAAGGCAAGAAATCAAGATATTTTGCTTGATTTAATTAGTTTAACCTTAACCTTCACTTAGGCCACTATAAGTATGCCTTAAGCAAGGACTTTTTGGCTAATCTTTAGCCCACATTTTTTACCATAGACCCTGGAAATAAAGGCTGGGATAATCCTAGAAATGGCCATCTTTGACTCTTGTCAAAAGTTATCCCATCCTTAAGTTATTTTTGGGAACAATTGTACACCTAGTTGTCCTAGGTTCTTGAATCATAGCTTTTGTTTCCTTTATGTAATTGAGCCTCCAAAAAATTGCTTCCATACAATTCAAATCCTTCCAAATCTCTCTTTTTGAGTTGTACAATTGAGTACCCAAGTCTTGAAATCTTGCAATAAGACCCATAGATCACTTGTAAAACAAGCAATCCTTTAGGGCTTCCTATAGTACCAAGTAACCATTGTAATCTTTTAGGGAGGTGTACATTATTCACTTTACCCCTCACATTTCATTCACTATGGTGAAAATTATGCTATATAATGGTTTATAACCATTATGCCTTTATACTGTAATTTTCCCATTTGTTGAGGTGGTAACAATGGTGGTCCCCAAGCGACGTCCACTAAAATAACTACATGATCTTAATATTGTGGATTTTTCCCCATGTCTTGGCCAACATCCTTGGATTGTGGGCCTTCATTCTTATTTGAACGACCTTTATACTTATCAGTTGGTTTATAAGGTCCATTTCTTGTCTTGAAGAATCAACACATATGAAGGATTTGCGGATGAGCCATCAAAGATCACAGCATTGTTAAAGGTCCAAATGCTATATGTAATGATGACAATGTCATGCCTGTGACTTGTATAGGCCATCAATTGTAATGAAATGTGCACATAATGAATATTATGTGGATATGTGAACAATATAAGCCACAAGTGTTACACCTTCACAAAATAGGAAAATTACAGCATAAGGACCTAAACTTATATGCTTTAATTTTCACCATAGTGCATGATTTGTGAAGTGTAAAGTATTCAATATACACCCCCTTAAATGGAAAAAATAATGATAGATTGGTCCCTAAGAAAGCATTGGCACACCATGTTACCCACTCTGGGTAGTCCAATTATGGTGCCAAAACTGTGCAGTTAGACTCCCAGGATTGGTAATGTTCTGTAGGCCATCAGAACACTACCCTTAGTGTGCATACCCAAGTGGCCCTCTTGGGCACTATGTAAACACATGCATATTGGTCCAACCATCACACACATATTCACATTTCATGCACACCATGGCAGCAAAGAAGGAAAACAGTAGCAGAAGTCTTAATCTTGGCTACCACACATTAGGCAATCCTGTTAAGCTCTAGTGACCAGCCACCGCACCTGTAACTTCCACTAAAAAACTGTATCATTCTAGCCTTATACCCCCCCTATTTTATTTACTCCATTATGAAGTACAGACTTAGAGAAATCCAAGGATTTTTGTTTTACATCAATTTCCCACCTATGGACCAAGTTATGGATTTTTGAAGTTGGTTAAAAAATTCTGACCAAATGAACAGTAACTCAGCCAATTTTGAAACGCCATATATTTGGATTCAAGGCTCTAAATCCAGAAATTCCAAAGCCAAGTTAACCCTCTAGATGTCCTCTAGGTGTGGTCAAAATTTCATACCAAGATTCATTCTACACAGGGAGATATTCAACTTTAGGTCCAGAGTCAAAATTCTGGCAACTTTTGGACCATTTTGCCCATACAATTTTTCCAAACCATGCAAACACTTCATTCAGAAGGGGAAAGCCCTCCAAGGCTATCCCATACATGTCCAATACACATATTAATTACATTCTCTTGCATCTAGAAACTTTATGTGGCCAAGACCGAATTTTCAAGTAAGCAGCCTATCATTCACACTTAGGCAGCTTTGCACCACATCACTTACATAGCCAAAACATTACTCAGATGTTCACATACTTGTCTCATCTTACATACACTACATGTACATGCATAAATTCACTACAATATGGTCCTAACTCAGCTAAATACGCACCCTAAGTCACAGGAGATCCTGAGACACAATGGACTCCAAAAACAGAATGCTGGACAGCTGACGCACAACACAGTAAGTACCACCATTAAAATTACCAAATGTGGTCCTAAAATCACCAAAATTTCCAGATCATAACTAGACACATGGAAGTTTGTGTACCTGAAATTTCAGATCAAAACTCACACCACAAAGGTTAGTTTGAAGGTGATCTTTCTGCTGAACCTGAAATGACAGAATTGAGGGGAGTAAGTTTCATTGAGAAACTTAGTAAGGGTAACACTTGGCTTCTTAAGGTAATGTGATCCTCATTAAAACCTGCATCCAAAGACACTAAAACACAAAAAGCACAATGCATATATACAAGATGATGGCCTACGGCGGCTTCATCGTGTGTCATTGTAGGAGTAGGGAGGGCTTCTGATGGAGGAGAGCACTTTGAGAGGAGATTCCCCAGTGGAGGATACCTGAAATGCTTTCAGAAAAACATGGGTTAGGAGGTCCCCGGTGTGCATTCCCGGGGAGGAGCCTCCGACGCCCAAGTCGGTATTTTCAGATAACTGGATTATGTGCTCTTTTGTGTATTCAAAGAGAACTTTTCATCTTACCCTTCTAGAACGCTTTCTGGGTGTTTTATACAGGAGGCGTGCAGAAGCCATTCCCCTTTAGTGGTCGTCCCAGATTATGACACGTGTCCGGCGGGATGCGATCCCTACTTTTTCGGGAACGAAGGGACGTGTATCTCAGCGAAAGTTGCTGGGCTGACAGCCTAGTCATTCCGAGGGCGTCATATCGAGGCGTCCCTCTGATGGCGTGGCCCAGTGATAACGTGTCAGAATGTACTTGGGGGACGACTTTATGGGGAGGTGTCAAAGGCTCCTTAAATGCTTTGTTCGTACCTTCTGAGGTTACTCTAACGTCTCGGGGCATATATTACCCGAGGATGGTTCCTCCGAGGGGTACTTATGTTTCCGAAGAGGGTTCGATCGTTCTACCGAGGTTGGTCCTACCATTGCCTGAAGGAGCGAATTCCCTATATTAGGCCAGGGGGATCATTTATCCTTCTAACCTCGGCTGGGAGTTTCCCTCTGCCGAAGTCAGTACTCTGCCAAGTTTGGGAGCTTGGCCGTTGATGGGCACCTCGGCTATCACATGCCCCTTCCCGGAGAGCCGGAGCGGGTGCTTCGGCTATGTTTTCGAGAAGGTCCCTTTTCCGGTCTGGCGGCTAAATCCTTTCTTGGGAATCGGCCTCGCTTCAGAAGTCGCTTACTCGGAGCCGAGATACCCCTTTATAGTTTTCTGGGCACCCTTGGAATGTTTGTTACATTTTTCTTTTTACCTTTTCTGCCACGGATCTGTGAATCATCGCGTCCTTTGCCAGGCGTGTCAGTCATGGGTGACCGCGCCTGGGTTTTTGGGATGCTAGGGGGACGTGCCCTGGTTCCTCACACTGTGTGACACGTGTATGCTGTTGGATGGTGAAGCCGTTATGCTGGTTACATCAACTGCACCCCTTCGCCTTCAAGGAGCAATAATGAGGCGGTTTCTTTTTCAAAGGATGATTATGACGACGCTTCACTTATGCTTCTTCGGTCTATATAAGTTTCTTCCGTCCTATTTTGTCTCATTCTTTTGCTTTAGCTCTTGTCTGTTCCGGAGCCTTTTCTTGCCCCTTTTCCTTTTTCCGGCGGTGATTCTTGCGGCAGTGTGACCTCCGGCGATTCCTTGCAGCGGCGTTTCTCAGCCCAGGCTTTGGCAAAGTCTTTGGTGGGTGCTCCTTTTTGTGGTTTTGTTGTTGTTCCCCTTTTTTTCTCCCAAAGTCATCTCTCTTTTTCTTATTTTTTGAAAAATGTCAAATCCAACTCCACTGAGTCCGATCCCATTGATGACTGTGCGCCCTCTTTCTGCAAACCTTGCTTCCCTTGAAACTTATCCTTGCTCCACTATTTTGGAAAAGATGGAAAAGTGGGTGGCCAAGTACTACCTCCCTTCTTATATCACACCGAGGTTACCCCTCCCGGGATCTTATGGCTACGCAGCTTCTCCGGGGGAGGTTACCGTTTACCGAGCTCAACTGAAAGCCGGTCTTCGGTATCCCCCTCATCACATGATATGTGAATTCTGTGATTTCCACGGCATTGCCGTGAACCAACTCACCCCAAATTCTTACTCTTACTTCAATGCCTTCCTCTGCATGTGCGGGGTGTTCGGCATAAACCCCCACTTCACCTTCTTCATGCAATACTATAAACTCCACCCGGTCCCGAAGGGTGGTTTTTACTACCTCCTTCCCCGAGGGTCCGGGAGTAAGAAGTTCATGTTTACCTTCGATAATAAGGACAGTTGGCGAGGGTGGCAGAAGCAGTTTTTCTTTTTGCGGGTTCCCGAGTCTTGGGGCCACGTGCCTATTAGATGGGCTTCCGGAACTTTAGAGGCCGACGTCGTCGATGCCAGGAAGCTCCTTACTCCGGTAACGCTTGCCGATTTTGACAACTTCGACAAACGTATTCGGTTAGTGTCGGACTGGAAAAATTCGACTCTGGGGCTCCTTCACGTTCACTCTACCCCTTTCCTATTAAGTGGGATCTTATGTCTGAGGAAGTTCTTCGGGAACTGGGAGTGATAACTGCCCACAAGAGTGACCCCGGCATGCCCGTGCCTGTTCTTCCGGGGAAGAAAGCCTGGATAGTCATGCTCCTTCGGCGTGAAATTTCTTATCAGGCTTTTTCCGAGAGTAAGTCATCTTCCAGGGTTTGGCTTCTGGCTTTCCTTTTGGACTTACACTGATATTTTACCTTTTTGCAGAGATGGGCGATCAGTCTGCCGAGTTTTATAAATCGCTCTTCGACAGTCAGGCTAAGCGGGGAGAGCAAGTTCGCAGGAAGACTTCCGGTAAGAGGAAGAAGTCGACTGCCGGCCCTTCTAAGTCCAAGAAGGCCAAAGCTACCACTCCTACTCCTCCTTCCCTCGAGGACGTAGTTGAGGTGGAAGATCAGTCCTCAGCTCAACTACCGATGGCCGATAATCCTCCTTCGGAGCCCGACATCCTCGGGGAGACACTTAGTCCTACGCCTGCTACCAAGATTCTAGTAGAGCGAACGTCTGCCCAGGAGTTTGAAGAGGGCAAAAGAAGGAAGGGAAAAAACATCCCTGAGGATGTTCGGGAGGTCGGTTCTGAGGAGGGCGTCCCCAAAGTTCCACCAGGTTGGTTCCTTAGCCATTCCGCTACAAATCTCAGTATTTTTCGTATCTACGATTTTTTGGATGAATGGCTAAGGGATGACGTTTTGATGGAACTTCGGCGTGACCTTGCAGAGAACGCCCCTACTGCTTCCTGGATGGAGACTTATGACCGTCGGAGGGCTCTTCGGGACCGACGGATTCCACGGGGCAGGGTGCCACGGGAGCCTTTCTGGACGTTCACAGAGGACATGGATTTGTTCTCTGAGGATAGCCAGCTGATGGCTCCACAAATGGCGACGGGGGTGTTGACTCATGCCACTTTTCAGTCCCTTACCACCGAATGTCCCAACGAAGAGATCCTCGCGGCGAGGATGACCGAACACGCTGCTCAGGTGATCCTTCCTTTTTTAGAAAATTGTTCTTCTAAGCTATCACTACCTTCCGATACTTTTTTGACGCTTCTGTTTTTCTGCAGCTTTTGGCATACAGCGGGTACTTCCGCGCCTGGTCAACGAAACAGACGGAGACCCGTTCTCGGTCCGAAGATTCCTTGCGCCAGACGAAGGAGTCTCTCGCCCAGTATGCCCTAAAATATGGCGAGTTGAACAAACTTGCGAAGGAAGACCTTGGGAGTCTTCGGACCGAGGTTGTGTCCAGCAGGCAGGAGCTTCTCACTGATTTCTCAGCCAAGGTTGAAGACCTCGGTTCAAAGTGCGTGACTCTTTCTTTAGAGAACGAGGCCCTTCGGAAGAAGACCGCTCAAGACAGCGAGGATCTTGCGAAGGCACTTGCTGAGATTGAGTCGCTGAGGAAGAAGGAGACGAAGAGCAAGAGGAAGAAGAAGCTGGAGGAGAAGATTGTTGCGCTGAAAGCTGACCTGAAGGCTCTTGGTGCCGAGAAGGACCGTAGCGAGCAAATGTCGAAGACGTCCTACCAAGATGGCTTTTGCTTGGCTCGTCATCAGGTCCTCGCTCGGTACCCTGGGCTTGACCTTTCTCACTTATCTGCCTTGGATTTTCCCAAAGAGCCTAGATCTTCGTGGTCCAAGGTCGAGTTCCTTAATCTTCCTCCGGCTCGCCCTGCACCTTTGACTGAGTCCTCCGGGGATGATAATGTTGAAGAAACGTCGGATACCCCTGCTTAGTCATAGGCTTTCTTCTTCTTTCCTCTTTTGTATCTTTTGACTTATCATTTTTAATGAAGAATTTTTTCCTCCATTCTTCGTTCTTTCTTCCGAATACGCTTTCTCAGAAGCTGGTACGATTCTAAGTTTACCTTTTTTTGGAGAACATCCGCACCTTATTTTTTCGGAAGGAACCTTTCTGGACTGCTTTCTTGCTCGGACAAGTTTTTAAGCCAAGTGAGGAATTTCGTAAGGAAGAATCGTCAGGCATGCTCTTTTGGTAACGGGGGCATATTCGTCATTTATTTTTACTGACGACTTCGGGGAGGAGTATCTTACAGGCTTTCTTCGAAAAAAAAATGTCTAAGTATAGAATTTTTTCAGAGAGCTTGAATGCCAGGTATTCTTCAACTCTACTCCCTCAACGTTACCCAACTTAAAGACCCCTGGGCGAACTTCATCAAGGACCAAATAGGGTCCACTCCAATTTGCCCGAAGTACACCTTGCGATGGCCTTCTTTGTTCGAATTCGGTCTTCCGGAGAACAAGGTCTCCCTTTTTGATCTCCTTTTTCCTTACATGTAAATTGGCAGTGCGTGCTATCCGCTGCTGGAATGCCTTTCTCCTTAACTCGGCCATTTCGCGATGCTCTTCGAGGAGGTCCAATTTTGCTCTTAGTCCAAGCTCATTTCCTCCTTCATCGAACACCTGTACTCTTACCGAGGGCTGCGTGACTTCAATGGGAATAATGGCCTCAGTCCCGTATACGAGCGAGAAGGGAGTCTCTCCCGTGGCTCTTCGGGGAGTCGTTCGGTAGCTCCATAGCACACTTGGAAGCTCTCCTGGCCATTTTCCTTTTGCCTCCTTTAGCCATTTTTTTAGACCATCTTTTATTGTTCTGTTAGATACCTCTACCTGCCCATTGCTCTGAGGGTGAGCTACTGGAACAAAATGTATCTTGACGTCAAGGCCCTCCATGAATTCCTGGAACCCCTTGTCAGTGAACTGGGTCCCGTTATCGGCCACTATAACCCTCGGAATGCCAAATCGGCATATGATGTTCTTCCATACAAATCTTTGAGCGTCCTTCGTCGAGATTGATGCTAGTGGTTCTGCCTCTATCCACTTAGTGAAATAGTCCACTGCAACGATGCAAAATTTTACTCCGCCGGGGGCGGTTGGGAGAGGTCCGATGAGATCAATGCCCCACACGGTTAAAGGGCAGGGATAGTTTGTCGCATTTATTCTTTCCGAGGGTAGCTTTTGGATATTGGCGTGCCTTTGGCAGTTGCCGCATCTTCAGACAAATTGCCTTGCGTCCTTCCTTAGGGTAGGCCAGAAGTAACCTTGGCGGAGTATTACTCCTGTGAGGACTTCTGTCCCTATATGGGAGCCACACACTCCTTCATGTACTTCTTCAAGTACTTTTTTGGCGTCATCCTCGCCTATACATCTTTGTAGAGGAGTTGCGTACCCTTGCCTGTATAGTTCTTCTCCGATGAGGAAGTACCTCCCTGCACGCTTTCGGACCTTTGCGGCTTCTTTAGGATCCTCGGGAAGCTCTGAAGTTGCCAAATATTTCTTGAGGGAGCTTTGCCATCCCTCCCCCGAGGTTTTTATGCACATTAACTCCGTGCTGGGGTGTTCTAGCACTTCGGTGGGTTCCTTAGCTTTGGCCAAGGCATCCGCTTGGGTATTATCCTTCCGGGGCACGTTCTTTATGTGCACCGAGTCGAAATCCTCAATGAGTTTCCGAACGAGATCTTGATACTTAGCCAAAATTGGGTCCTTTTGCCGCATATTCTCCCCTCGTCTGTCGGACTACTAATTGTGAATCACTGTGGGCCACAAGGTTCTTCACACCTACTTTTCTAGCCATTTTCAGTCCGGCTATGAGGGCTTCATATTCGGCAATGTTATTGGTAACATTAAAACCGAATTTGACTGCTTTAGAAGCTTCCATGCCTTCGGGACCCTGAAGGACTATTCCAGCTCCTTGATGCTCTGCGCCTGACGCTCCATCGACGAAGAGCTTCCATTCTGGATCAATTTCTGTTTCACCTCCCGCGAGTGGTTCGATCTTTTCAATCTCAGGAATCTCGGCAATGAAGTCTGCAAGTGCCTGAGCCTTTATTGCCTTTCTAGGCTCGTAAGTAATGTCATATTCACCGAGCTCGATGCACCATTTTGAGAGTCTTCCCGAATGCTCCACTTTTTTCATCACATCTCGCAGGGGCAAATTACTTCGTACGGTGATGGCGTGTCCTTGGAAGTAGGGTCGTAATCTCCTACCCACCAGTACTAACGCGTAGATGGCTTTTTGGAGCAACGGATACCTCGTCTCGGTGCCGTGCAGGGACTTGCTTACGTAATACACCGGCCATTGTTTCCCAGCCTCTTCTTTCACTAAGACGGAACTTACCGTTTTTTCAGTGACTGCAAGGTAAAGGATGAGAGGTTCCCCCTCCTGAGGTTGTCGAAGTGTTGGGAGGCGAGTTAGATAACTCTTGAGCTCTCCCCAGGCTTTCTGGCATTCTGCATTCCATGGGTGTTCCTGGTTTCCAGAGGTACCACCTTCCTTGGAGACTTTGGTGAGTACTTTGAAGAACGGGCGACATCGGTCACCATACCTAGAGATGAATCTACTTAGGGAGGTGATCCTCCCGGTAAGCCTCTGTATGTCCTTGATAGACGTAGGTGTCCGGAAATTCAGCAGGGCTTTTACTTTCTCAGGGTTAGCGTCTATTCCCCTTTCTGACACCATAAACCCGAGAAATTTTCCCGCGTTTACTCCGAACACACATTTTTCGGGATTAAGGCGAATGCCGAACTCTCGAAGTCGCTGGAAGGTTTCGGTTAAGTCGGTGATATGATTACCGGGCACTCTGCTCTTGACTATCATATCGTCGACGTACACTTCCATGTTCCTACCGATCTGTGCGTCAAATACTTTGTTCATCAGTCTTTGGTAGGTAGCTCCTGCGTTTTTGAGCCCGAAAGGCATTTTGACATAGCAGTAAGTACCTATCTCTGTGATGAATGCTGTTTTTTCCTCATCCTCGGGGTTCATTCGGATCTGATGATACCCGCTAAAGGCGTCGAGGAAGCTAAGCAGTCCGTACTCGGCAGTTGCGTCTACCAGCTGATCTATGGCCGGTAATGGATAGGAGTCTTTTGGACATGCATCGTTTAAGTTTCGGAAGTTGATGCACATTCGAAGCTTTTCACTGCCCTCCTTTATGGCTATAACCACATTGCTGAGCCATTCGGGGTATTTTACTTCCCTTATTACCCCGGCCTTGATAAGGCGGTTAACTTCGGCTTTGACGAAGGACCTTTTGTGAGCTGATAGATTTCATTTTTTCTGCCAAACTGGTCTGACGTGTGGTTGGACTTTAAGATTGTGATGGATTATGCTGGGGTCAACCCCAGCATATCCTTCGGTGAATAAGCAAATAGATCTTTGTTCATGCATAAAAAGGATACAAGACTCTTTTTGTCCCCTTCGTCCAGTTTCTTTCCAACTCGGGTGTTTCGGCCGAGGATTAATTCTACATCTTCTGTTTCTATTTTTTCGAGGCTTTCCGTTTCTTCTGCCGTTGCCTTTTCGTCCATCAGGACCTTTTTTCCTTCTGTCGAAGTCTGTACCTGGATCTTGGTCGGGCTTTACCTGGCCCTCGTAAAGACTTTTCTAACCTCGGCTTAATCAATGAAGATTTCAGCGTCTCCGTCTTCGATGGCGAAGGTGACCGTTAAGTACCTTACATCTGGCCGAATGTGAAAATTACCCTGAGTCTGCCTTCCCAGAATGGCGTTGTATGCTGACGGTACATCAATGACTATAAATCTTGTTCTGCCAGAGGCGATTAAGTTTTCTTTGCTTTTAGAGGAGACCCCTTTCAGCATCACGGGCAAGTCGATGTACCCAAGGACTAGGAGTTCAGATGGTCCGACGCCGAAGGTGGGGGAACTGACTGGGCTAAGGTCGCTTTTTGAGATATCTAATTTTCCCAGCAGATGAGAAAAAATGACGTCGGCGTTCGAGCCGTCATCGAGGAGTACTCTCTTGACGTCCCAGTTCCCTATTCTTGCCATGACAAGGAGGGGGTCGTCATGAGGGAATTTTATCACAGACCCATCCCTACGGGTGAGCCTTCGGGAGGTGCTCCCGTACTCCATGATGGAGACTTCTCTTCGTGTTGTGCCCAAAAGCTCATGAATGATTGATTTCACTTGAGTCGTGATTGTTTAAGGGTGCCATGTTGCGTCAGGGTGACACATTTATTAAGCGCACTTATGCCATTTTGTTGTTGTTGTGTCCTGCGATAACTTAACAAACATAATTCTACTCCTAGATAATGAAATTCTTAAAAGTCCTTCAGTCTAGGGGATTATTGTGGATATCGCTAAATGTTGCAATAATACATAACGACTAGCATATGTGTACTTCTAATATGAGATATGTAGTCTACAATACAGGGCAATAGACAAGTTGGAGAACTTGGTCAACATACTACATATACGGTCCCCGACCCACCATGAGAACACTACATGGATCGTTATATGAGTGTCATAAATGATTCCCATAGTGATCATGGTATATGTATGCCTAACGACCTAAGATCATCAAGGGGAGTCCCAACACTGTTGGAGTACACATATACTTTGATTACTTTCCTTGGTTGCTCGTAACTGAGTGAACTGGAAGGAGGAAGGTCATTGGGTATGTCACATATCCTTCGGAGGGATTTGTATGATCAATAGGGATTTGTCCCTCCTATGTAACAACGGGAGCGATTCTTCGTGTGGTGTTGATAGCTGAGACTTGATTAGTAGAATTCCCCAAAAAGCGGGGGGATGCTTGGATGAGTTGATATAGATATCAATGTAATCAGTTTTAAGTTAGAGCAACTCGGTAATCAAGAAAAACAAGATTGGCGATATACGAGAGTCGACAAGTCTTCCATGGGGCCCGCTTAGTCTTGAGACTTGGACTAAAAGGAGGGAAGGAGGAATGGCATTATGATCGGGTGATCGATCATAGAGGTGATATGCGAATCAATGTCATCACGTTTCACTTATTCTACTCGGTAATGAAGAAGCCAAAGAATGCTAGACAGATGCCTCATGCTTATGATCATAATGTGTGGATGATCATTGCCAACGTGGTAAATGCCTATTGGTGTGGTGCTGACGAGAGATCAATTCAGAGGCATTTAGAGTGCATGGGCGACATCTAATATTTGGGCACCATGGTTTCAAAGCTTTAATATTGTATTAAGCTGTGCATGGGCCCAAAAAGTTGAGCATGATGATTAAGCCAGCACGAAATAAAATCCTAAAATAAATGGCTAGGGCTTTAAACCTATTGGCTAGAGCCTGGAAGTTGGCGAGTCATCTCTATAAAACAAACTTTAAGTGAGAAATTCGCAGGTTTCCTCGGAGAAGCCTCCCAAAAGGACAGCAACAACTCTTCCCAGGATCCTTCCAATGAGTCTTGGTATGCTGACGGTAACGCATTAGCAACTAAAAGCGCAAGCTGCCAGAGAAATATTAACGCCATTACCGGGAACATTCGTGGAAGCGTAGTGATCCCTTCAGCATCACGGGCTCGTGTCGTGGTTACCAAGGAAAGAGCACATAATTGTTAAACCTTAGAATAACGTTCCGGAACTGGGGGAAGCTGGTTTTTATTGTGAGGGCGACTTTGCAATGACACATAACGACTCTACAGTTGAGTGAGAGATCTCAAACCGAAAATTGAGTCGGCGTTCGAGCCGCACATACGAGTATGGAAATTTTGAACACACCCGGTTTAAACCCGCCATGACAACATGGATCACTGGCGGGTTTCGGTTTGTGATTTCCGCTGCGATGTTGGCTCCAAGTTGAAATCTTCGACTGCGCTGTTTACTCCCGTACCCACATGGAGTCTTCTCTCATCTTCCTTTTTCTCTCAGCCCATCGAGGGCATCCCCGTGGTGATGGTTTGGATGATCCCCGCCGAGGGTGGTCAGACTTTTCCGGGGACTTCGGTCCTAGTCGTCTAGCCCTCTGAGTCATACTCTTCATCATCTGCTCTCCTTTGCTATTCTTTTCTCCCTTTCGGAAGAGGGGGCATCCGCAAATATCGCCGAAGTTGTTAGTCCCCTGTTTGATCAAGGACTCAATGTACTTCTTCAACTGGTAACAGGCTTCAGTGTCGTGGCCATGTTCTCGGTGAAATTGGTAGAATTTCTTCATATTCCTTTTATTTTCCGGGGCCATGGGCTTTGGCCTTGGGATTGCTGTCCCTTGCCTTTCTAGGGTCATCAGAATGCTAGCTCTTGTGGTCTTCAGGGGAGTGAATGCTGCGGGCCTTTTCCCTCTTTGCCTGCGGGGCCGTTCTCCCTCGTTCTGCTGGCACGGCTGGTGGCCAGGCCCTTCGATGCGAAGGTGTTCTGCCTTAGGTCCCCCCATTCTGAGTTCTTCAGCCATCATGTGTTGTTCGGCTCTTCTATAGATTTCCCCAAGAGTTTCTGGGGGATCTTTGGAGAATTCATAGAACAGCTAGGAGTCCCTTCGCAGTCCTCTGACCATTGCCAGGATGCGAATTTCCGGTCGAAAGTCTGGTACGCTCAGTGCTTCTCGGTTGAATCTTTCAACATAATCGCGGATGGTCTCCCCTCCTTTCTGCGCTATGTCAAACATTTGCACTGGCATTTTGGCAGTTGGCCTACTGCCAATAAACTGTTGGGTGAAAGCAGTAGATAGTTCTTGGAAGCTCAACAAACTTCCCTGGGGCAAAGAGCCATACCATGCTGTTGCTGGTCCTGAGAGTGTCACCTCAAAGCATTTACAGAGCGTGGCGTCGTCCGCGCCATGGAGCACCATGCTTCGCTTGTATTTTGTCAGGTGCGCCTGGGGGTCACTTCGCCCATCATACATTTCCAGACGAGGAACCCTGAAATCACTGGGCATAGGCGCCTCTACTACCTCGCGTACGAAAGGCGACTCCTCTCCGGTGTAGGAGTCGGACAACCGGGACCAGACTGGTTTTCGGGAGATCTGTTTCTCGACCTTTTCCAGCCTTCGCAGGATCCTTTCCATGAGGGCGGCAGTCTAGTTTCTTCCTCCGTCGTGTGTTTGCTGGTAGTGGCGAATTTCTTCTTCGCCTTGGGGAACGACTCCGGTGAGGGGGAGAAGGAGACCTTTGGTAAGGGGATGCGCTCCATCGACAGGAGGCCCTGGTCTCTTTTGGGGTTCCCCCTCTGGCGGGGCGCGTCTCAACGGGTTCACCATCTGTTGAATATGCGTCAAGGGAGTCTCCACTCCCTGAACTCCGGTGAGTAGATCGCGAGCTCCACTCCCGACGGATGGTCGAGGGTGAGGCTCTCTGAGTGGGTGAAGGTTGGGGCAACCTTTGATCAAGTTGCTGAGTGATTTCCGCAACGATAGAACGCTGGAAATCCCATAGGAAGCTCATCGTTACCATTACTGGACGGTCGTCCTCCATCATGGATGTTTCTGCCACAGGCAAAGGGGTCGCCTGTTGAGTCTCAGGTGCGAGGGGGGATCTTGGAATCCCTTTATCCTTCGAGCGCCGAGTCTCCACGACGGCGACATGGGACAGGGTTCCCACAGATGGCGCCAAATGATGGCCTACGGCGGCTTCATCGTGTGTCATTGTAAGAGTAGGGAGGGCTTCTGATGGAGGAGAACACTTTGAGAGGAGATTCCCCAGTGGAGGATACCTGAAATACTTTCAGAAAAACACGGGTTAGGAGGTCCCCGGTGTGCATTCCCGGGGAGGAGCCTCCGACGCCCAAGTCAGTATTTTCAGATAATTGGATTATGTGCTCTTTTGTGTATTCAAAGAGAACTTTTCATATTACCCTTCTAGAACGTTTTCTTGGGTGTTTTATACAGGATGCGTGTAGAAGCCATTCCCCTCTAGTGGTCGTCCCAGATTATGACACGTGTCCGGCGGGATGCGATCCCTGCTTTTTCGGGAACGAAGGGACGTGTATCTCAGCGAAAGTCGCTGGGCTGACAGCCTAGTCATTCCGAAGGCATCATATCGAGGCGTCCCTCTGATGGCGTGTCCCAGTGATAGCGTGTCAGAATGTCCTTGGGGGACGACTTTATCAGCGTTCCCTTCTACGGCCATGGGGAGGTGTCGGAGGCTCCTTAAATGCTTTGTTCGTACCTTCTGAGGTTACTCTAATGTCTCGGGGCATATATTACCCGAGGATGGTTCCTCCGAGGGGTACTTCTATTTCCGAAGAGGGTTCGATCGTTCTACCGAGGTTGGTCCTACCATTGCCTGAAGGAGCAAATTCCCTATATTAGGCCAGGGGGATCGTTTATCCTTCTGACCTCGGCTGGTAGTTTCCGTCTGCCGAAGTCAATACTCCACCAAGTTTGGGAGCTTGGGCGTTGATGGGCACCTCGGCTATCACAAGATATAGCAACCAAATGCAGCAGCCATTCACAACAAACAAACACATGAAATGTGGCAGCAACATATACCATAGGTTAGTCCATAAACCACATAATAAACATAACCAAATCACTATGGCAGCCCTCCTCAAGCTAATGCTTGGTCTTAGGAGGATTTTAACACTAGTTAGTACTAACTTTGTGCTCTATAAACCCTCATTTTACTGCCATATTTGTGCACTTCACACTAGGTCACAAAACCTTCAATAAGTGCACTTCCCTCAGTAAGCTTGGTTCATCAAGCTCATGGCTCTCTTCCAAGCTTAGCCATAGCTCCATGGATGTTTGAAAATACAGAAAACAACCCATGAGAGCAAGAGAACCCTTACTTTACTGCCATCATTGTGCACTTCACACTAGGTCACAAAACCTTCAATAAGTGCACTCCCCTCAATAAGCTTGGTTCATCAAGCTCATGGCTCTCTTCCAAGCTTAGCCATAACTCCATGGATGTTTGAAAATATAGAAAGCAACCCATGAGAGCAAGAGAACCCTTACCAAAGTGGGTAGGCTGAAAATCAAGCTTGATCCTTGAAGTATCCAAGAAATAGCTCAGTTTGCTTCCAATTGCTTCCTTTTGCCTTCAATTTCAATCAATTGCAAGTTTGAAGGTGTGGTGGCTACGGAGGAAGTATAGCTGTGTTCTTGGGCTAGGGGAGGACGAAAATGAGGGAAGGATAACTGATTTGGCCACTTAAATGGCCCTAAATGAGCTTAAGGGCACCAAAACACACTTAACAAGCTTAACCTTGCTTTATATCATTTTCCTTATCACTAATTATGGTTTCTTTGTCTTAAACTCATTGGTACACATGTGCCCAACATTTTTGACTAATTATCAAGTCATGGCTGCCTCCCCATAATGGGATAACCCCACAATTCCACCCTTAGACTTAAGTCAAAAGCTTGAACACCTTAAAGTTTACACTAGGACATTTAGGTCCTTATTGCCTTTAGTGTTTCCTATGTCCAAGCTTGTCTTCCATGAGCAATTTGGTCCTCCAATAGCACTTTCGTACCATTCATATCCTTCCCATAACTCCCCAAGTCTCTTTCTTGAGAGTTTTGCAGTTGAGTACCCAAATTTCCAAAACCTTACAAAAAAGTCCATAGGTTGCTTGGCAATCAAGCAATCCTTAAGGCTTTTCTTGGGGACCAAGTTACCAACTTGGAACACTTTTAAGGAGATGTTGATTATGCCTTTTACCCTCCACACTTCAAACACTATGGTGAGAATTACACAATATAATGGTTTTTAGCCATTATAACACACTTGTAATTCTCTCATTTTATATGGTGGTAACAATCCTCCCCCCCTTAAAAATTTTGGTCCTCCAAAATAGCCTTTAGCTTCGGGTATTCTTCAGAATTCCTTTCCATAAGGTCTTTTTCAGTTTCCCAGGTTGCTTCTCTTTCAGAGTGGTGTGACCACTGAACTTTAACCATGGGAATATGTTTGTTTCTTAACCTTCTGGTATCCTTGGCTAAGATAGCTATAGGTTTCTCTTCATATGTCAAGTTAGGTTCCAACTGTATGTCTTGTACTACAATAGGATTCTTTGTGTCCAATAGACACTTCTTAAGCATACTGATGTGAAAAACATTATGAACACTTGACATGCTTGGCGGTAGGGCTAACCTGTATGCTAGCTTACCAACTCAGTCCAATATCTCATAAGGACAAATGTATCTTGGAGCTAACTTGGTTGTTCTGCCAAATCTGACAGTGCCTTTGGTTGGTGCAACTTTCAGCCAAACATTGTCACCAACCTTAAATTCCAAGTGTCTCCTTCTTTTGTTCACATAGGCTGTGGTCTTTTAGGCACATTGATTCGGTCCTTGAAATACAGTAATCCTTGCCTGTAGGCAAAAGATTGATACAAGGAACGTTTTTCCTCTCCTGAAATCTTTTTCACATTTCTCAGTCCACTCAAATCTTTGACCCTTCTTGGCCAGTTGAGTAAGAAATGAGGCAATCATGGAGAAGCTTGATACAAATCTCCTGTAGTATCCAACTAATCCTAGAAAACTTTTGATTTCCTTCACAGTCTTTGGTCCTTTCCATTCTTGCACTGCCTTGACCTTTTTAGGGTCTACCTTAAGGCCTTCTGCGTCTATGATGTGTCCTAAGAAAGACACCTCATTTATATAGAATTGACACTTGGATAATTTGGCATAAAGCTGATGCTACAACAGAGTCTTTAAGACAATCTTTAGATGATGTTCATGTTCATTTTCATCCTTGGAATACACTAGGATGTCATCAATGAACACAACCACAAATTTGTCCATACATGGTCTGAACACCCTATTCATCAGGTCCATGAAAACAGCTGGGGCATTAGTCAAACCGAATGGCATGACTGTGTACTCATAATCCGCATATCTGGTCCTGAATGTAGTCTTAGGAATATCTTCTTCCTTTACTCTCAACTGGAAGTATTCAGATCTCAAATTTACCTTGGAGAATATCTTAGCTCCCTTCAGTTGATCAAAAAGATCCTTTATCCTAGGGAGTGGATACTTGTTCTTGATAGTCGCTACATTGAGCTTCCTATAGTCAATGCATAGTCTCAAAGATCCATCCTTTTTTTTCACAAAGAGAACAGGAGCTCCACATGGTGAAACACTTGGCCTTATGAATCCTTTTTCAAGAAGTTCATCAAGTTGTTTCTTGAGCTCATTCATCTCTATGATTGGCATTTTGTAAGGAGGTATGGATATTGGACTAGCTTCTGGTTGCAACTTGATTTCAAATTCAATCTCCCTTTGTGGAGGAATACCTGGAAGGTCTTTAGGAAAGACTAGTAGAAAGTCTCTCACTAGAGGTATTCTATCCACTTCTTCATCACAGTGCAATTCATTCAATGCATAACAGTAATCATGCTTCGAAAACACAAGTATCTCATCTAATACCTCTAGCTGCATGCCATGCATTTCATACACTAATTCCTTAGAATTCACTAATGCACACACTTCACCATCTAGCAATGTGATTTCCCTCTTAGCATAATCAATTCTTATGTTTTGCATAGCAAGCCAATTCATACCCAGCACTAAATCATACTTAGGAATATCCAACACTTGCAGATTAGTCATAGCCTTAGTCTTTCCCACTACTAGCTCACAATCCTTAGCTAGGTCATTAGTGAAAAGACGTTGACCACCTGCGGTTTTCACTAAGGATATCCTAGGCATGATTTCAGTAGGCAATTTCATGGTATTAACAAATTTCCTGGCCACTATAGACACAGATGCACCAGTATCAAACATAACACTAACAGGCATACCATTAAGGTGAATGTTACCTCTTAGTGCTCTTCCCTGCTGTGATGTCTCTGGCCTCTCCAGTTGGAAGACTCTGCCAGCTCTCTGCACTGGAGGCCGAGCCACTGGAGGAACTGGCCTCTGCTGTCCCTCCCTTGGTGCTCCTCTTCTAGGTCCTGCCCTAATAGGTCTTACTGGACCTCGGTCTTCTGGCCTCCTTTGAGCTTGTGGGCAGTCTTTGATCCAATGATCCATGGATCAACATCTTAGACATGCTTGGGTATCAAAGTAGCAAGGTTTTTTTCCATGAAACCTCATACACTTAGGGCACCTTAGGCCAGGGAACTTCCCCTTAACCTTGCCCTCACCACCAAAATGGGAACTCTTGGCAATTCCCTTACCATGTGGCGGCTTCTTCTAGTTGCCTCCTGCCTGACTCCTTTCCCCTAGTCCACTGGGAAAGTACTTAGTCTCATACTCCTCTTGCTCTACTAATAGAGCTTTCTGCTCTGCTTCATAGTATGTAATTACTCCAAAAGGTCTAACAGCCTTTCTAATGTCTGACTTTAGGCCTCTGACAAATCTTTTGGCCTTCAATTCCTCCAATCCATGATACTGAGGAGCATACCTCACCAACTGATTGAATTTGTGCTCATACTCTAGGACACTGAGGTTGTCCTGCCTTAGAGCATCAAATTCAGCTTGCTTCATATCCTTGATGGCATCACTGATGTACTGCTCCTGGAATAGCTGTGTGAACTTTAGCCAGCTCATCTCAATATCTCTTCTTGGCCTTCTCCCTTTCTGGAAAGCATACCTATCTCTGGTGCTCCTCCACCATATCTCTGCACTGCCTACTAGATTTTAGGTAGCCAATGACACTCTCTTGGTAGAGCTAAGTGGCATTCTCTCAAAAAAATTTTCAATGAAGATTAACCACTCCTCAGCTCTCTCTGGCCTAGCTCTTCCATCAAATTGGGGAGGTCTTAGGCCTTGGAACCTCTCCAACAGTCTGACCTCATCTAGGCCTTCTAGATCCTCTAATCTATGTCTCCTGGATTTTTGAGAGTCCTCTGTATGGTGATGTTCTCTATGATCTCTATGATCTCTCTGCCTTCTCCTAGATCTTCTCTCATGGCCATCCTCAATCTCATTCCTAGTGAAGGAATGGTCATAGACTGAGGGATTGGTCCTAGATACTTGACCAATCTCAGACCTTAGTCTTCTTCCCCTTGGATTTCTCCTATCTTCATCTTCCTCCTCAACAGTTTCATCATTTATGTCTTTCAAGCTTCCAGAAGGAACATATTCAGATGTGTTCCTAGTATCCTCTTCTGATTGTTGCTGTGCATCTTGAACTGCTTCTGCCGAAGCTACTTGGACTCCCTGCTGTTGTGCTTGAATCAACCTCATTAAGTTTTCATTGATTAGAGCTAAGTTCCTCTGAAGCTCTAACCAAACCTGAGGCACTTTAGGGTTTGGTGCCCCCTGTTGCCCTTGATTCCCTCTATTCTGTTCATTTCATTGTTGCCCAGAATCAGTAGGAGGCCTTCGGGGTGGTTCCCCTCTCCATGTGGCAACCATGTTTATTTCCAGCATTGATGATCCATCATAGAGCACATACAAAGATCATAGGTATTTCAATGGAACTTGACACTAGCAGCTGACCAAACTGAGTTCATATATGTAGATGCATGCAATGCAACTATATCCTATGTACATGTATAAACCATGCTCCGATACCAACTTCTGTTACCGACTCTGGGGTAGTCCAGTTATGGTGCCAAAACTGTGCATTTAGACTCTCAGGATTGGTAATGATCTGTAGGCCACCAGAACACTACCCTTAGTGTGCATACCCAAGTGGCCCTCTTGGGCACTATGTAAACACATGCATATTGGTCCAACCATTACACACATATTCACATTTCACGCACACCATGGCAGCAAAGAAGGAAAACAGTAGTAGAAGTCTTAATCTTGGCTACCACACATTAGGCAATCCTATTAAGTTCTAGTGACCAGCCACTGCACCTGTAACTTCCACTGATAAATTGTATCATTCTAGCCTTATACCCCCTGTTTTGTTTGCTCCATTATGAAGTAGAGACTTAGAGCAATCCAAGGAATTTTTTTTTACATCAATTGCCCACCTATGGACCAAGTTATTGATTTTTGAAGTTGGTTACAAAATTCTGACCAATTGAACAGTAACTCAGCCAACATTGCAACGTCATATCTTTGGATTCAGGGCTCTAAATCCAGAAATTCCAAAGCCCAGTTAACCCTCTAGATGTCCTTAGGTTGGTCAAAATTTCATACCAAGATTCATTCTACACAGGGAGATATTCAACTTTAGGTCCAGAGTCAAAATTCTGGCAACTTTTGGACCATTTTGCCCAAAATTTTTTTCCAAACCATGCAAACACTTCATTCACAATGGGAAAGCCCTCCAAGGCTATCCCATACATGTCCAATACACATATTAATGACATTCTCTTGCATCTAAAAACTTTATGTGGCCAAAACAGAATTTACAAGGAAGCAGCCTATCATTCACACTTAAGCAGCTTTGCACCACATCACTTACATAGCAAAAACATTACTCAGATGTTCACATACTTGTCTCATCTTACATACACTACATGTACATGCATACATGCACTAAAATATGGTCTTAACTCCACTAAATATGCACCCTAGGTTACAGGAGGTCCTGAGACACAATGGACTCCAAAAACAGGATGCTGGACAGCTGCTGCACAACACAGTAAGTACCACTATTAAAATTACCAAATGTGCTCCTAAAATCACTAAAATTTCCAGGTAATAACTAGACACATGGAAGTTCGTGTACCTGAAATTTCAGATTAAAACTCACACCACAAAGGTTAGTTTGAAGGTGATCTTTCTGCTGAACCTGAAATGACAGAATTGAGGGGAGTAAGTTTCATTGAGAAACTTAGTAAGGGTAACACTTGGTTTCTTAAGGTAATGTGATCCTCATTAAAACCTGCATCCAAAGACACTAAAACACCAAAAAGCACAATGCATATATACAAGATATAGCAACCAAATGCAGCAGCCATTCACAACAAACAAACACATGAAATGTGGCAGCAACATATACCATAGGTTAGTCCATAAACCACATAACAAACATAACCAAATCACTATGGCAGCCCTCCTCAAGCTAATGCTTGGTCTTACGAGGATTTTAACACTAGTTAGTACTAACTTTGGGCTCTAGAAACCCTCATTTTACTGCCATATTTGTGCACTTCACACTAGGTCACAAAACCTTCAATAAGTGCACTTCCCTCAATAAGCTTGGTTCATCAAGCTCATGGCTCTCTTCCAAGCTTAGCCATAGCTCCATGGATGTTTGAAAATACAGAAAACAACCCATGAGAGCAAGAGAACCCTTACCGAAGTGGGTAGGCTGAAAATCAAGCTTGATCCTTGAAGTATCCAAGAAATAGCTCTAGTTTGCTTCCAATTGCTTCCTTTTGCCTTCAATTTCAATAAATTGCAAGTTTGAAGGTGTGGTGGCTATAGAGGAAGTATGGATGTGTTCTTGGGCTGGGGAAGGATGAAAATGAGAGAGGGATAAGTGATTTGGCCACTTAAATGGCCCTAAATGAGCTTAAGGGCTCCAAAACACACTTAACAAGCTTAACCTTGCTTTATGTAATTTTCCTTCTCACTAATTATGGTTTCTTTGTCTTAAACTCATTGGTGCGCATGTGCCCAACATTTTTGACTAATTATCAAGTCATCGCTGCTTCCCAATAATGGGATAACCCCACAATTCCACCCTTAGACTTAAGTCAAAAGCTTGAACACCTTAAGGTTTACTCTAGGACATTTAGGTCCTTATTGCCATTAATGTTTCCTTTGTCCAAACTTGTCTTCCATGAGCAATTTGGTCCTCCAATAGCACTTTCGTACCATTCATATCCTTCCCATAACTCTCCAAGTCTCTTTCTTGAAAGTTTTGCAATTGAGTACCCGAATTTCCAAACCCTTACAAAAAAGTCCATAGGTTGCTTGACAAACAAGCAATCCTTAAGGCTTTTCTTGGGGACCAAGTTACCAACTTGGAACACTTTTAAGGAGATGTTGATCATGCCTTTTACCTCCCACACTTCAAACACTATGGTGGGAATTACACAATATAATGGTTTTAACCATTATGACACACTTGTAATTCTCCCATTTTATGAGGTGGTAACACATCACCTAATTTTCAAGTAACCTATGGACTAAATTGTAAGGTTACAAAAGTTGGGTACTCAATTGCAAAAATCTCTAAGATGTCTATGGAAAGAACATGGATGGAATTAAGGATATTGTTGGGGACCAAAGTGCTTAAGAAGGCAAAGTTGATCATTTATGGCATAATGCCAACTAAGGATCCAAGTGTCCACCTTTTTGTCTAAAATTTATAATGACCTTTGATAAGGTTAAAGGTGGTCAAAACCATCATTTTTCCAGCCAAAATGGCTGGAAATAACCTGTCAAAAGTGTTGGCCAAATTTTAAAAAATTTGCATATATGTCACCTTGGTCAAAATGATGTATAAATGAAGAAAAATCTTCATTTCATTGGCATTTTCTTTAAATTTTAGTCTCCAGCAGCTAAGACCTCTTCCTTAAGTTCTTGCATCATCCTCCATAGCCACCATACCTTAAGAAAACAAGAGGAAGCAAGTGAAAGCAAAGAAGACATCAAAGAGTGCAAGAAAACCTAATTTTTGTTCTGTTTAGGTTTTCGGATTTCATAGCAAAGGAACACCTGAAAGAGAATGCTCAAACTGATAGTTCTAGTTTGGAATTTCCTATGAAATTTTAGGTACATGAATGTCAATATGTATAGTATTAAACTGCAGTGTTTCATGATTTTTAGAGCACATTTGCTAATTTTAGTGTTGGTAGTTTCTGCCTTACGCAGCAGCTGTCTTTTGAAGTTTCTGGACTGCATTATGGATGTAAGGCTCTCCAAGAAGCTCGTGTACATACCCAACTAAGCTAGGACATATGTATGATGCATCTATGCATGTAAATACACTATGGATGGTGTATGGATGATATATGAAGCAATAAAGTGATGTTTGAGATTGAATGTTGAATCCTGTCCATTTTGCAACTCATTAGCTGTTCCAAAGAAAATTATGTTTAATGTTTATAGAATGCCACTAAATTTAGGAAAATTACTTCCCTGAGTTTTTAAGACATGTAAGAACGTGACCATGTTGGTTTTGTACCTGGAGATGAAGTGTATGAAATTTATGAAATTTTGTGTGGGCATTATTGTCATTAGTTGTACAGATTTGGTACCCTGTACTGTAAAAGTGATAACTTACTGTACATAATGAGTCTGTCTATGAAATTTTGATCACACCCAGAGCACATATAGAGGTTGAACTAAAATTTTGAATTTCTAAATTTTGAGCTCTGTAGCAAAAGATATGACATTACAAAGTTGGCTAAGTTACCATTCATCTGGTCAGAATTTAGTAACCAACTTCAAAAATCCATAACTTGGTCCATAGGTGGGATTTTGATGTAAAAAAAAATTATTGGTTTACTTTGTCTCTCTAATTGATAATGGAACAAACAAAATAGGGGGTTACATGGCTAGAATGATACAGTTGATTAGTGGAACTTACAGGTGCAATGGCTGGCCACTAAAACTTAACAAGATTGCCTAATGTGTGGAAGCCAAAACTAATAATTGTGCTAGTGTTTTCCTTCTTAGCTATCATAGTGTGCATAAATGTAAATATGTGTGTTATGGTTTGACCAATATACATATATTTGCATAAAGACCAATAGGGTCACTCAGGTAATATAGTGAGCATTATTCTGATGGCCTATAGAACATGCATAGCTCCTGGGAGATTGAAAAATTAAACATTATCACTGTATTTAAACTATCAGAGTGGCAACAAAAAGTATGAAATAGAGATTAAAAAAAACAAGTATCCTACGAGAATGTCCAAAAAGTACTCTAAGTGTACCACAAAAGAACCTAAGGGAAATGGCATGATTGTGAGCCAAACAAGGCTAATCTTAAGTGTGCAGCCTATTTTGAGAAGGGGACTTAAATTTAAAGGAAAAACTTGGCCAAGAAGCCAAGTGAAGAAGGTGCTCAAAGACAAGGCACATAAGGGGCTCTAAGACACACCTTTGTGTGCATTTATGTGAACTTGAAGGCTTTAAAGCCTAAAATACTAAGGAGGAGTGTGTGGGTTTAATGCCTAGGGTAAAGAGACAAATTATGGTAGCTACCTAAACCCAATAAATGTGAAGAACACATAAGAAATGACAAAGGCACCATAAAGTGCACTAAAGGACCCTTAGGTGCACCCATATGTGCAACCATGTGCTTATAAAGGCTCTAATTGTTGGGTTTCGGGAGCCAAACAGCGCAGCGGAATTTAACCGAAACCCTCCAGGATCCAAGTGAAACGGGGTAAACCGGGTGTTCGAAAATTTTCATACCTAATTTTCGATTGAGATCTCTCACTCAACTGTAGAGTCGAATCACAAAACCTGAACAGTTGACGTGTTCAGGCTCTCTATGGTATCCACACGAGCCTCTCGGGATCACCACGCTTCCACCACGTCCCGGTAGATGCGTTTCTCTTGCGCTCACAGTGCTAGCTTGCGTCCTCCAAGGAATTGCAAGAGAAGAGTGCGGCTGTCCTTTTGGGAGGCTAGGGCAAGGAGACCTGCAAATTTCTCACTAAAAGTTGTATTTATAGTGAGACTCAACTTCCAGGCCTAATGGGTTTCAAAGCCCTAATCCAATTAGGCTTTAATTTCGGGCTTAATAATGGCTCAACTCTTGGGCCCATTATTAATACGAAATTAAAGTGAAACCATAACCCAAATAATTAGCCCATGCACTCTAATGATCCAAATAGCTCTATGTGTGCGACCCAATAGGCTCTTACCACGTTGGCAATGATCATAAATCACATTTATGATCATAAGCAATGAGCGGTGTCTAGCAACACATCATTGCTACCCAAGTGACAAGATTGTCGATGATTCGACTAAACCTTTATGATCATCACCAATATATGCCATTGTCCCTTTGTCCAAGATATCAAGACTAAGCACGAGACATGGAATGTGTCACTCTCGTATAGCCCAATCTTTGGTTTCTTGATTACCGAGTAGACCAACTTAAACTGATGACATTGATATCATATATCAACTCATCCGAGCATGGCCATGCATTTTCTAAGTCTCACTCTATCAAGGGGCCCGAAGATATCACTCCCGTTACATAGGAGGGACAAATCCCATCTTGATCATACAAATCCCTCCGCATGATATGTGACATACCCAATGACCTCCTTCAAGTTCACTCAGTTACGAGCAACAAAGGAAAGTATCAAAGTATGTGACTCACATGTAGGGAACCTTGATGATCTTAGGTCGAAGGACTACATATACCATGATCACTATGAGAATCACTTATGACACTCATATAACGATCCATGTAGTGTTCTCATGGTGGGTCGGTCCAGTACACAAGTTCTCCAACTTGTACCCATATGTAGACTACATATCTCATATTAGTCTCCACATATGCTAGTCGTTATGTATTATTGCAACCCGCTCCACAATAATACTAGACTAGGGACTTTTAAGAATATCATTATTCTAGGGTTACAATTATGTTTGTTAAGTTACGCAGAAACAAAACAACAAACATAATTGCTGGATTAATGCCTTAATAAAATATCATGACTCAATGTGCAAAAAATACAATTATCTCATGATTGGCTTTTGGGCACAACACTAACAATCTCCCACTTGCACTAAAGCCAATCATCCATGTATCTAATACCGATGGACCTAGAATGGCTATCATGCTTTTGCTGCGTAAGGGGCTTTGTCAGCGGATCAGCAATGTTGCTATCTGTCGAAGTCCTGCATATCCTTACATCACCCCTCTCGATGATCTCCCTGATGAGATGATAGCGTCGGAGTATGTGTTTGGATCGCTGGTGAGATCGAGGTTCCTTAGCCTGTGCGATTGCTCCATTGTTGTCACAATAGAGCTCTATCGAGTCGGCAATGCTTGGAACCACTCCAAGTTCAGTGATGAACTTCTTGATCCAAACTGCCTCCTTCGCAGCATCAGAGGCGGCAATGTACTCAGATTCTGTTGTAGAGTCAGCTACTGTCTCTTGCTTTGAACTCTTCCAGCTCACAGCACCACCACCAATACAAAACACATAACCAGATTGCGATCTAAAATCATCCTTATCGGATTGGAAGCTTGCATCGGTGTAACCCCTTACAACGAGCTCATCTTCACCTCCAAAGACCAAGAATGCATCCTTAGTCCTTCGTAAGTACTTAAGGATGTTCTTAACAGCTGTCCAGTGACTCTCACCGGGGTTCGATTGGTACCTACTCGTCATGCTCAAAGCATATGAGACATCGGGATGAGTACATATCATGGCATACATGATAGATCCAATTGCTGAGGCATATGGAATCTTACTCATGCGCTCTCTCTCCTCGGGTGTACTCGGACACTGAGATCTAGAAAGAGTTATACCATGTGACATGGGCAAGAATCCTTTCTTGGAATCTTGCATGCTAAACCTCTTTAGCACCTTGTCAATATATGTACTTTGACTTAGGCCAAGAAGCTTTCTAGATCTATCTCTATAGATCCTGATGCCTAACACATAGGCTGCTTCACCCAAGTCCTTCATAGAGAAACATTTCCCTAGCCAAGTCTTCACAGACTGTAGCTCAGGAATGTCATTCCCGATGAGTAGTATGTCATCTACATACAACACCAAGAAGACAATAGCGCTCCCACTAACCTTCTTGTAGACACAAGGTTCATCTTCATTTTTGATAAAACCAAACTCTTTGATTGCTTCATCAAAATGAAGATTCCAACTTTGAGAAGCTTGCT
Organism: Aquilaria sinensis; assembly: GCA_005392925.1. Taxonomy (NCBI): domain Eukaryota; kingdom Viridiplantae; phylum Streptophyta; class Magnoliopsida; order Malvales; family Thymelaeaceae; genus Aquilaria; species Aquilaria sinensis. The sequence continues at coordinate 58,888 of SMDT01002869.1, read as the reverse complement.
TCAGTCCATAAATGGACCTTTGCAACTTGCACACTTTATTGGCATTCTCAGGAGTGACAAAACCCTCAGGTTGTGTCATGTACACATCCTCAAGTAGCTTTCCATTTAGGAATGCAGTTTTGACATCCATTTGCCATATCTCATAATCATAGTGTGCAGCAATAGCAAACAAAATTCGGATGGATTTAAGCATAGCAACTGGTGAAAAAGTTTCATCATAGTCAATACCATGAATTTGCTTGAAACCTTTTGCAACCAATCGTCCCTTAAAGGTAATCACATTACCATCCATGTCAGTTTTCTTCTTGAAAACCCATTTGCACCCTATGGGTTTTACCCCTTCAGGTGGGTCAACCAAAGTCCATACTTGGTTTTCATACATGGATTCCATCTCGGATTTCATGGCCACTAGCCACTTCTCAGAGTCAGGCCCCGACATAGCTTGTTGGTAGGTTGTGGGCTCATCCTGATCCATGAGCATCACATCACCGGTGTGAGTCACGAGAAATCCATATCTCTCGGGCTCACGCCGAATCCTACCAGACCTACGTGGGCTCTGTGCTACAGGAACAGACTCTTGAACAACATCTTGCGGTGTCTGTTCAGGTTCCATTTCAGGTTCGATGTCTCCTTGTTGTTCTTGAATTTCTTCAAGTTCTACTTTCCTCCCACTAGTTCCTTTAGAGATAAACTCTTTCTCCAAAAAGACACCAGTTCGAGCAACAAACACTTTTTGCTCAGAAGGATTGTAGAAATAGTAACCCTTTGTTTCTTTGGGATACCCAACAAAAAGGCATTTTTGAGATTTGGGCCCTAGTTTGTCAGAGGATTGACATTTCACATAAGCGTCACAGCCCCAAATCTTCATAAAAGACAAATTGGGACGCCTCCCACTCCATATCTCATATGGTGTCTTTTGAACCGATTTAGATGGAACTCGGTTTAGTGTAAAAGCGGCTGTCTCTAGAACATGTCCCCAAAAGGAGTTTGGAAGGTCAGCTTGACTCATCATAGAGCGAACCATGTCTAACAGAGTTCGATTTCTCCTTTCAGATACACCATTCCATTGAGGTGTACCTGGTGGAGTGAGTTGTGATACTATACCACACTCCTTCAGATAGTCAAGGAATTCTCAGTCCAAGTACTCTCCACCTCGATCTGATTGAAGCACTTTGATACTTTTCCCGAGTTGATTCTCTACTTCATTCTTGAATTCTTTGAACTTTTCAAAGGATTCTGACTTGTGTCTCATGAGATACACATAGCCATATCTGCTGAAGTCATCAGTGAAAGTAATGAAGTATTGGAAACCTCCTCTAGCTTGTGTAGACATAGGGCCACATACATCACTATGTATGAGTCCTAGTAAGTCATTAGCCCTTTCACTTTGCCCTGTGAATGGGGCTTTGGTCATCTTGCCCAACAAACATGACTCACATGTCTCATATGATTCAAAATCAAATGAGTCCAAGAGTCCATCCTTATGGAGCTTGGATATGCGGGTCTCATTTATATGGCCCAAGCGACAGTGCCAGAGATAGGTCGGGTTTGAATCATTTAATCTGACCTTCTTGGTATTCACATTATAGATTGGATCTTCGAGGTCTAGAACATACAACCCATTGCTAAGTTGAGCACTACCATAAAAGATTTCATTCAAATAAATAGAACAACATTTGTCCTTTATTATAAATGAAAAACCTTTCTTGTCCAAACAAGAAACAGAAATCAAATTTCTACTAATAGTAGGCACAAAGTAGCAGTTGTCTAATTCTAAAACTAATCCACTAGGTAAAGTGAGAACATAAGTCCCTACGGCTAAGGCAGCAACCCTTGCTCCATTTCCAACACGTAGGTCCACTTCACCTCGGGCCAATCTTCTACTTCTACTTAGATCCTGCACATTTGCACAAATGTGAGATCCACATCCAGTATCCAATACCCAAGATGAGGAAGTAGAAAAGTTAGCCTCTATAACAAAAATACCTGAAGTGGAAGTCTTACTTCCCTTTTCCTTAGCAAGTTCTTCAAGATAGAGCTTGCAATTGCGCTTCCAGTGTCCAGGTTGCTTACAATGGAAGCACTCCCCTTCCTTTGCCACACCACCCTTTGGTTTCAGTGCAGCTGAAGAAGAATTAGCATTGGACTTTCCATTAGCTTTATCCTTCTTCTTGTTGGCTTTTCCCTTTCCCTTGCCCTTTTGAACCATCAAAATGGGCTTAGCCTTCTTAAGGTTTTGCTCAGCAGTTCTCAACATGTTGAGCAATTCAGGGAGGGACTTGTCAAGGTCGTTCATGTTATAGTTCATGACGAACTGACTGTAGCTTTCAGGCAACGATTGCAAGACTACATCGATAGCCAACTCTTTCTGAAGAGCAAATCCCAAATTCTCAAGATTCTCAATGTACCCAATCATCTTGAGCACATGAGGACCCACGGGACTTCCCTCAGACATCTTGCACTGAAACAATGCCTTAGAGGTCTCAAACCTCTCATGCCTAGCTTGCTCTTGGAAAAGCATTTTGAGATGTTCGATCATATCGAACGCCCCCATGTTCTCATGTTGCTTCTGAAGCTCAGATTCCATGGTAATAAGCATGAGGCATGCAACATCCAAAGCATCATCAGAATGCCTCTTGTGAGCATCCCTTTCAGCTCTTGGAGCAGTGGCAGCAGGCTCATTCGGAATGGGCTGCTCTAGGACATAAGCCTTTCTCTCTTGTTTGAGGACTATCCTCAAGTTTCGGTACCATTTGAGAAAGTTGGTCCCATTCAGTTTTTCCTTCTCAAGGATCGATCGCAACGAAAGTGTCGATGTGTTTTGTGCCATGGTTATCTACAACAGTAAATATGCAGTGTAAGAGTCATGTATTTTAATTCATTTAATAAGGACTTTTATTAAACGATACTCCCACTATTTTCCTCAAAATAATAACCCTCGATATTATTTCGGAACACCTCGGCGCTAAGGTATTCTAGTGGGCCAAGATCCATATTTGACCACAACCTGAGTCAGCTTTGGCTTTTCTCTCAAGTTACAGCTATTTAGGTAGGCAACTCCTTGCCAATTGCATCTTATGCAACTCTTGGATAGTTGGGTGAACAACACTTGTCCAAGCTCATCTCATGAGCTTAAGCCCAACTCTATGCCTCTAAGTCCCTAATCCTATTAGGATGACTTAGTTAAGTCGAACCCAAAGTTAGCAGTTTGGATATCACTATTATCCCATCGCGCCTTACCAAGATGAACATAGGTGCTTTGCTTTGGCAAACCCACCTAATGTTGATCAAAGTCTTGACGAGTGCCAACATTTGGAAGGCATCACATTTAATGACTTAATATTTGTTTGAGGGATTTTTTTCATTTTGATCTCACCAATTTGTTATCTCCGGTTGTCTTATACATGCATCACATACAAATATAAAACATGCATCTCATGCTTACAAGAAAGTAAACGTGACATGGTTATAGCCCAAACTATGCGATATTCTCAAGCCAATGAGAATATCATAAAAGCCTAAGAAAAGAAAAGAGTCTTCACAAGCTCCTTCTCTTCCTTTCTTGGCTGCCCTTTTGTTGTCACCTCCTTGGACATACCTCCTTGGATGATCCTTAGACATACCACCTTGGATGATCCCATAATGCACCATTACATCAATAATAGAAACCTCGAGTTACATTCGAGGGGAGTAAGGTGAGAAGAGAATGTACAATGAGAGTGATAAGAAAAGGCACGACTCGCAGGCCGTATTTACAAGTACAACCAATCAAGGGCTATAACCATGCACCATGCTTCAAACACCAATCAGCATATCATGTCAAATCTCATTCAACAAAGATGCATGCCAATTTTCGCGCGTTGATTAACCAGTTTTTATTTATGTGGCGCTTCGCATACGGCGGTCCGCGCTGGCCGGTCAGGCGCATACGGCAGTCCCGCTGGCCGGTCAGCGGGCGGTGGTTCCGCTGACCGGTCAGCGGACGAGGTCAAGGGGAGCCGCCCTTGCGGGGGGCGTGGGGGGCAGCGCCCCCCGGCGCAAAAAATTTTCTTACAATTGCTTAGCCCGAAATCTTCTATTTCGAGAAAGTAGGCACCCGAGACTCCTCCATTCGAGCCACCAAAAATACCTTACTTTCGGTGCCCGAACAGGCCGAATCCGAACAAAGCTAGGGTTTTTGCAACTATTGCAAGAATCCTAATCCATATAGGTATCTCATACCATTCAATTTCGGGTTAATCTCATTAACCAATTTGTGTCGTTTCTTCATATATCTCATATGTTCATTACGAATTTCGGTTTCATGCATCATGAATCAATCTAATTAATCATGGCCGAAAAGCAACCGAACACATAGCATCATGCGATTCAACACTCAATCCCGATTTAGGGTTTCACCAGTAGCTCTGATACCACTGTTGGGTTTCGGGAGCCAAACAGTGCAGTGGAATTTAACCGAAACCCTCCAGGATCCAAGTGAAACGGGGTAAACCGGGTGTTCAAAAATTTTCATACCTAATTTTCGGTTGAGATCTCTCACTCAACTGTAGAGTTGAATCACAAAACCTGAACAGTTGACGTGTTCAAGCTCTCTATGGTATCCACACGAGCCTCTCGGGATCACCACGCTTCCACCACGTCCCGGTAGATGCATTTCTCTTGCGCTCGCAGTGCTAGCTTGCGTCCTCCAAGGAATTGCAAGAGAAGAGTGTGGCTGTCCTTTTTGGAGGCTAGGGCAAGGAGACCTGCGAATTTCTCACTTAAAAGTTGTATTTATAGTGAGACTCAACTTCCAGGCCTAATGGGTTTCAAAGCCCTAATCCAATTAGGATTTAATTTCGGGCTTAATAATGGCTCAACTCTTGGGCCCATTATTAATACGAAATTAAAGTGAAACCATAACCCAAATAATTAGCCCATGCACTCTAATGATCCAAATAGCTCTATGTGTGCGACCCAATAGGCTCTTACCACGTTGGCAATGATCATAAATCACATTTATGATCATAAGCAATGAGCGGTGTCTAGCAACACATCATTGCTACCCAAGTGACAAGATTGTCGATGATTCGACTAAACCTTTATGATCATCACCGATATATGCCATTGTCCCTTTGTCCAAGATATCAAGACTAAGCACGAGACATGGAATGTGTCACTCTCGTATAGCCCAATCTTTGGTTTCTTGATTACCGAGTAGACCAACTTAAACTGATGACATTGATATCGTATATCAACTCATCCGAGCATGGCCATGCATTTTCTAAGTCTCACTCTATCAAGGGGCCCGAAGATATCACTCCCGTTACATAGGAGGGACAAATCCCATCTTGATCATACAAATCCCTCCGCATGATATGTGACATACCCAATGACCTCCTTCAAGTTCACTCAGTTACGAGCAACAAAGGAAAGTATCAAAGTATGTGACTCACATGTAGGGAACCTTGATGATCTTAGGTCGAAGGACTACATATACCCTGATCACTATGGGAATCACTTATGACACTCATATAACGATCCATGTAGTGTTCTCATGGTGGGTCGGTCCAGTACACAAGTTCTCCAACTTGTACCCATATGTAGACTACATATCTCATATTAGTCTCCACATATGCTAGTCGTTATGTATTATTGCAACCCGCTCCACAATAATATTAGACTAGGGACTTTTAAGAATATCATTATTCTAGGGTTACAATTATGTTTGTTAAGTTACGCAGGAACAAAACAACAAACATAATTGCTGGATTAATGCCTTAATAAAATATCATGACTCAATGTGCAAAAATACAATCATCTCATGACTGGCTTTTGGGCACAACACTAACACTAATGCCTAATGTCTTGAAAGGAATTACATGAGATTGATACTTATCATTCTAATAAGAATGAAAGTTAGAATGTTGGCTAATAAAAGGTGGAAAAGACAAGTAACCTATGGAGACACCTAAAAAAAACACTAAGGTTTTCTCGAATGCATTCTAAAGTGTACCTATGTTCAATGCAAAGTTGGAGGGCATAATTGGCCAAATTAATTGAAGAAGTGGGCACTTAATATGTGCCACTTGAAGAGAAAAGTAGGGAGAAAATGAAGTGTTAGAAGATTTGAGCTGCTTGGAAGAATTTTTGAGCAAGGACTAGTTAAAAGTCCTTGGCAGCTAAGTCATTTGGCCATAGTTTGTTCTTTAGTTTTCAAGGCAACTTCAATGCAGATTCTTAGTTGTTTCCAGGCTATTTCCTAGCTCATTTACAAGATACCAACATATACCAAAGCCTAGTAACACCCATTGAAAAGAAAAGGAAGAAAAACCAATGGAGAAAACCAACTAGTTAAAACCAAAACTAAAAACCAACTAGTTAAAACTGAAACTAAGTATAGCATGCCAATGATGCACTCTTTGTAAGCTGATGCTTTCTTGCTTTATTACCATCATCTCACCCTTTACTAGCTAGGCAAACCTTTACCAAGACACCCTCAAACTACGAGAAGAAAGAAGGAAATGAAAAACATAAGCAAGGCAGATCCGAAGCTTGATGGTGCAAAACTAGCTCATATTGGTGTCTATGTTAATTGATGTGTGATCAAGCTTCCTTGATACCTTTTCACCCATAGGTAAGAACCCATATGAAGCTTCTTCTCTTATATTTTTAAGGGTAAAAGCTATCCTAGAGGATGGCTAAAGGCCAAAGGAACCTATAGGCTATGTAATGGGCTATATGTGCATTAAGCACTATGATAAGCTGGCTAGTTTGCTTACGGAAAGCATAGGGTTTTTGTTCAAGCCAGGACAAGCTTGATTAATCACCTGGAGCTCTATGTTAATTGGACCTAATCAAAGTGATCACATGAAGAAATTGAAAGTAAATCATGCCTGCTATGTTAAGGAAACCATGTGCATGTGGTGTGTGTGTTTGTGTGCTTCTCTATTTGGATGTTTCCGCTAGCCCTTATTTTTTATATATGTATCTTCTATATACTACGTTTGGTGTTTTTTTTTGTCTTTGTATGCAAGTTATTAAGCAAAACTAGAGGCTTATATGTTTAGCAATATTATAAACATTGTGAAGGCACTAAGTACTGTATTTGGGTGCTTACTGAGTACCTATGTGCTCATGCGCTAGTTTGCCCATTTCAGGTAAAGAAGTGCAAGATTGAAGGGCTAGTAAACATTTAGAAGAGGTCTATGTATAGAGAGGTATTGACATGGCTGCCCTTGGCCCTGCCCAGGAAGCCTATGAGAACAAATCTCATGGTGGTTGCAATTGGTTAGCTATATATGTGCACAAATTAAAACATTGAGTTAAGTACATGGAAACCATAAAACATTCACATGGCCAAGGCATTTTTTCATAAAAATCAAGTTTAAAAAGTCAAAGCATACATAGTCAATATTTGTATTATCATTACTATACATAATAACCATGTGAGGGCATCCAACAAAAAATAGACTAAGGCCCCTTACCCAAGAGCAACCCTAGAGTCTAAAGCTCCAAACATAGACATGGGAGGCAACTAGGCATACAACATATACAAGCCTCTACTAAGATCCTCCCAACTGAATCCCACCTTGGAGATAAGTCCTAATGGCGAGTTGTAAAAATCTATCCACGTATTGCTAGCCACTATGACCAAGAAAAATACTATAATTAGTATTGTTACTTCATCGATGAGTAACTAAGAAAACTATAATCATAAAGATTCCCATAATAATATACCTACAACAACACACTACCGCAACAACCCTAACTGGTTATTGAGCTCAACACGGTCAGAATCTGCACAACATAAGAAAATGGAGTGAGAATTTATAATTCTTAGTAAGGGATCTTCACCTGTACGGAAAATGCTAAGGACAACACATATATATTATCATATGTAATTTGCTGTGAGCTCGTACAGTGTTAGGCTAAATTTATCTGCATATGTTTCAATCCATTGGGACTTGTCCTCTACCTAGTCCTTAAACTACAAGGGAAAGCCTTGCTACTAGTAGGCATTGCTTACTAGCATAACAAGTGAAGTTCATCACTAGTTGAACCTTATTTATGTTGTACAGGGGCATTATGGTTGGACTAAAAGTTCCTAGGTCTCGAAAAACCCATTAGGTGTACCAAGGTTTCCTCATTATGACCTTGAACCCAAAGGTACAACTAAGGTCTCGAAGGCACTAAACCTTCCACCCTTTCTAATGGTGTATAATTGTGGCCCTTAAACTAGTTTTCTCACGAAGTGCACTTACCATCCAAGAACTATGATAAAACCCCTAGATCATGAGAGAGTTTCAAGACTTCTTGAGTGCCATTGTATATTTACAACCCTTAGATACCCACATGACCCTCCTTAATCTCCCCTAGATCCTCTAATAAAATGACAAATTTGTTGGCAAAACTGGCCACTAGGGCTACAGCGCCACCAACACTGCAGCGCCACAGGCTTTCCATTCAGATGATTTGGGAAGCACGTCCTGGGCACTATAGTGCCATTAGTGCTATGGCACCAATTCCATGTTGTGTCTTGGGCACTGCAGCACCAGTGGTGCCAAGGAGATGCCCCCTAATTCCGAGAAAAACCCCATAAGCCTCTTAGGAAACTTCATATGGCCTCTAAGCCAACTTTGGATGCCTCCAACCATCATATGCCTGTAAAACAACTTGCATAGGCCACAATCACACCATTGGAAACATCCTATGATGCATAAAAAAATCACACAAAGCATAAATGCGGGCCTAGTCCACCATAAACATACTTGCCCTCAACCAATGCTATTCATAAAATTACTTAATTTTATCAAGCAACAACACTCAAATAGCATCAATTGTACAAAAAACCTTAAATCCCTTACCTTAATTTCAAGTAACAAGCAACGATTATGCAACTTTCCACCAACAACAAAGTTCCATAAGTTTCTACCTAAGTTCTAAGCAAACCAATGCAAATGACACCAAATTACAAACTACTAACCAAAACCCAAGCTTCAAATCAACAAACAAACATGAAACAAGCAAGAATTCAAGGTTACCTCATGCCAAAAACAAGAACCCAGCTGGAAAATGTGGAAAACACTTTCAAAACCAAGAAATAAGCTTAAAACAAGTTTCCCAAAGCTTATACACCATTTGAGTCTTCAAATCCCACCTCAAATCTTTGTTTTTGACCAAGAATTAAAGGAGAAATAAAGAGGGGAAGAAAGAGCTCGAGTTTGGCTGGGAAAATGGGAATAGTAGTAGCTAGGAGCACTTTACCAAGTTTTAAACCTCATTTTCCAGAAAGTCCCCAAAATTTCTTAAGTTTGCCAAAACAAACCCCTTCCTAAAATAGTAGTTCTATGTCAAAATGTGGTCAAACCTTGTTTACTTAGGCTAATTTTGGGTTTAAGACATGGGTTAGGTTTCTAAAACTCAATTTTAACTCCTGGGGCACGGCCTGACACTTCAGGATGCAAAATTACCATTTTTCCCCAAACCTCTTTTGGTGCCATAAACTGCTCAGAACTTAGTGAACCTTGTCCAAAATACTTAATCTTGTTTAGTTAACTTGAAATAAGGTATTAAACTATAAATTTAACTAATTTACCTACCTCAGATGAGTTCTCCACTAGGAGGGCCGTAACAGGTATACTTTGGAATTATGGCTTATGAAAAATGAAGTATGTAAAATTTCATATCAATGGACTAATGGTTGTGTTATGTTACTATGTTTGTAAGCCCTGCTGGTTGTAGTAGAATTGGCTATGTTTGGATCCGTACTGGTATGGGTGAGAACTAGAAGCGTAATGAGGCAATTATGGCCTAAGTTTTAGGTCAAGGTGGAGGTTAAAGTAACTGTGTGCTTAGAGATAGTTTAAGCTCGACTTTGTCCTATACTTGACACTTATTGGACCAAACTTTTGTTCCATTTAACTTTGGGCCATGTAGTCCTTATTTGGAAAATTTTGGGCCAGCACATATTTGTGTGTAACTAATGGCAATGGGACTTAGAGTAAAACATGGCTTGTGCTTTGTATGTATTTTGTGCTCAGGTAAACCTTAAGGAACTTTTTGTAACAAGCTAGGCATGCACGGTTTGTAACCTAGTATGTATGCATGTATGTGTGTTTTTTTTTTGGCCAATAAGAACACAGAACACACACTTAAGATACCTAGCTTCATTAAACCCCATATGCACCCATAAAAGCACTTAGTAATTTCACCTGGTTAAAATTCCATCAATTGGGTGAACTAAATAAAACCTGTTAGAACTTCAAAATCTTGAGATTCCCACCTAAGTAAGGTAAAGTTAGGGTTATGAATCCTGGGAATTATAGTCGAATTCACCATAAGAAAATCAACTGAGTGGCTAAAAATAACCGGTTGATCTTAAACCTCTTAAACAGCTTTAGGGTGGGGGTGAATCAGGTCCTGACAAACAACACCTACAAAGATAGAAGCACATTGTCTCCAAGGAGCTTTCATCTCAATTGTCTCCAATAGCCATGAAAAGATAAAATCATCAGGCTTAGGAGTAAGCACTGTGGGCATATGCTTCCACACAAAATTGATATAGGGTAGTGAAGGAGAAAATGTTCCACATTTTCCTCCTGAAGGTTGTAGCGAGAGCACTTTGGATCATTAGTACATCCCTGCCTGCCTAAGTTTGCCCTTGTGGCTAGTGCATTTGCACAAGCTTTCCAAATGAATACTTCAATTTTTTTTGGGATATTAACAGACCAAATAAATTTGAAAAGTTTAGCCATCTTATTTGAATAGTTGTGGGATTTGAACTTTGGAATTGATGAGGGATTCACTTGAATCATATAACCCTACTTTGAATGGAATTGCCCATTTTTAGATCCTTCCCGTATTAATTTATCTTAGAGAGAACTTATTTGACTAATGGGAATGGATAAAATGGAATGGGCCACATCAGTCAAGAATAGGGATTAGACAATAGAACAATCCCAATCCCCACCTCCTAGCACAATTAAATCACTTACTTTTTGATGCTGCACAGGTAACTCAGAAGAAAAGAGCTCAGCAAGATGAGCTGGATTATAATTAGGGATCCAATTATCCTTCTAGGTGTTGATATTTTCCCCTGAGCCAACTGCCATCGAACATTCGGGAGGAGCAACTCCCAACCACAATATAAGATCGTCGAAGTTTTGTTTGGTAGTTGTGTGATCTAGAATTTTTGTTGTTATAACCTGATCATATTATGTAATTACTCATAGTGTTTGTAACAATTATTTCTTTTGTCCCAAAAATGATGAAACGCATTTCTTTTTGGGCTATCCCCAAAAAGATCGAAACATTTCCCTTTTTGGAAGGTTTTTAACTTGCAATTCACTATAATATTCTCATTTGAACTCTTAATATATAAAACCCAATAAAGAATCTTTTCCTTTTTAATCTTCATTTATACTTTCACTACACAAAACCCAAAAAGGATTTTTTTTAAATAATAATTTAAACTCTCATTATAAAAAATTCAAAAATAATTTTTTTTTAAATTTTAGCTTTACGAACAAAATTCAAAAAAATAATACACATCAAATACACTTTAATCTCCAAGCCTAGAGAAACATTTTATTCTTTATGGCATAGAGGGAGTATTATCCTTACCTTTACACTTAGGAGAAAATGATGATAGAACACTAAAAATCTTGGGATTGGCATGGAATCTCTAAGCAATTGTCGCAAAAATGTTTCTTTATCATTGGAATGGTCCCCAAAATTTGCCAAAGAGTCACTTTTTTCTACTTCAACTAGGAATGACTTTGTTAAAACCAGTGCATGTGGTAAGTTGGGCATCCAAGAAATGAAGGATATTAGGAAATATTAGGGTTTTCCAATGACTACCAAAAATTGGTCTAAATAGGACTATGTTTTTGTTTTTGATAAAATGAATAATAAGCTTAGTGGCTAGAAAAAGGATTGTTTTTCTACTTGCAAGCATAGTTGTGTTGACAAATTTTGTTATTGCTATGATTCCTAGTTATTATAAGCACCTGAATGCCCTACTTGCTTTTATTACAAACCTAATTGATAGAACCAACAGAAATTTTTTCTGGGGTTCTTCCCTTGATATGAAGAAACTTTATCTTGCTAATTAGGGTATTGCCACTAATCCTTAAAATCTTGGTGGTCATGGCATAAATGTTACCAGAGAACTCAATGAGGCCAGCTTAGCTAAAACTACTTGACGGCTTTTTAAAAGGGATGCTTAGCCTTGGCTTGATCTGCTTGGAAGCAAATATCAAAATAGACCCTCCACCATATGTGCTTCTTCCTTGTTGAAGGTGATGAGATATAATTGGTCCTAGCTTCAAAACAACACAAAATCGAATGTTGGTAATGGCTTGGACATAAACTTTAGGATGGATAGTTGGTCTTCTGATGTCCCTTTGCATAATCTAATTGAGGGTCATATGCCCCAATTCAAGGATTGTATCTATATTGCCAACTACATAGTTAATAAAGACAAACTTTCTTTCAATTTGCCTTCCTCTATCTTGTATTTAATTTCTAGTGTTTTTTGTAAGCCCTAACCCATGTGCCAAAGACAAACTTTCCTATAGGTTTGAGGAACACAATAAGTTTAAGCTATCTTTAGCTTACTTGAACAAGTGTAACCTTCCTATTGAGCACCCTAGTATATCTTATTGGATATAGATATAGAGACTCAAAACTTACACAAAAATCAAGTGTTTTATCCGTAAAGCCATGCATGGTATATTGCCTATCAACTAGTATTTAGCTCATATAGGATTGAACAATTGCCAAGTCTGTCCTAGATGTCCAAATTTGGTTGCATCTATGGACAATTTGTTCTTTAGATGTAGGTTTAGTTATGATGTTTCAGCCCTATTAGTTTATGTTTTACCTAATACTATGGACGATAGAAGTACTTGTGGAAACTTGTGTACTAGATCAAGTAATTCACATTAGTTTAGCATGCCCTGGAGCCATTTGTTGCCCTTGTGTTTTGGAACCTTTTGAAAGCTCACAATGATCTTCTCTTTAAAGGTAAATGCTTTGACTTTTCCATCTTGGTCTAAAAAATTAAAGAGCTGGCTACTAAATTTATCACTTTGATGGGGAATAAAAAAACACCAAAAAATTGTTGCCACTATTAGAATTGGTTCGGTTCCTCCAAGTGAAGGTTCCTTTAAGTTGAACATTTATGGTTCTTCGAACCATACTACCAAAATTGCAGGTGCTGATGGCCATGTTAAGGATCATAAAGTCAAGTTGTGATTGCTTTTTCCAAAAAATTGGATTTATAAGTCCTCTAATGGAAAAAATCTAGGGCCTATATGAAGGTCTTCTCATGGTTTCTCTCATGGGGCCAATCACGCTTCACAATGATTCTAATTGTAAATAATTGTTCTCAAAAACCTATCTAGTTCTAGCAGCCATGTTAGTTAGTTGTCCACTAGTCTAACTATTTTTGCTTCTATGGTTAGGGCATATGATCATAGCTCTAGTAGATTCACTATTCATGTTCCTTTAGGCTCTATAATCTATCCCTTTGATAAGGGTAAATAGTTGGTGGTGTAAGCTTCTGTTTAACGCACTTATTTTCACTGAAAAAAAAAAAACTAGGATTGACTTACAATTGGTGGCAACAATTGAAAGTTTCATGCCCAAATGCATGCACAATTTTTGCTTTAAGTGGGACAAATGGCTTATTTAGTGCTTGATTTTTCATACTTTTCCATGATGGAAGATGTACATGTAACAATACATACTTCATTTAATTTGGTTGAAGGGTAAAGGGTTTCAATTTACAAAATTAAGAGATGAGTTGAAAAGTTGAAATTGAAGGAATAAAATAACCGAGTTGGAAAAGTTTAGCGCGAAAAATGGATTTTTGGTTGACAAGATCTCCGACATCAACCAGAATTGGGTTTTTCAACATTCATTCACACGTACCGTGACTTATCACCCATCAAGATTTGCACACTGCACCTTTTTCCATTACTCAAACACTTTTTCACTTTCTCAGATGTGATTGGTAAGTGATTGCCTTATGTTCTTGCCCTATGTTGCTTATCTTGTTGCTGGTTCTAGGTTTTGTGTTCTGATTGTTCATGCCTATTCAATTGAACTTATGGTCTGGCTGAGTGGGTTGAAATTTGCGTGCCAGCTTCCTGTCTGAGGTCCATAGTGAAGTTCTAGCTCTGGCATCAAATTCGGATTCCAAAAGTGATTTTAATCTCTTAATCATCTATTTTGATTGGGGTTCTACAATAAGGCTATTTCTGAACTTAGTTTTTGATTTTTCAGCAATAGTGAACTTACTTTTAGAATCCGTATGCATGATATTGCTTTAAGCTAGCTTTAAATTGATTTTCATCTTCTCATTTCCGCCCATATTTGCTTTACTTGTAGCACTAGGATATTTTTTCCTTTTTCTCCAATTCCGCCTCTCCTATCTTAATTCTTGGTTTTGGTTGGATTTGCTACAGGGACATTACCCAACTTGGTTCTAAATTTTCACTATTTATTTTTATTTTTATTGGTTTCATTATTTTGATTAAAAGTGAGCTTTAGTTTAGGTTCTCAATGGCTCTCAAAGCTTATTCATCTGAAGGTAGCAGGACTAAAAGCTCCATACAGATAGTAGTAGTTGTTAGGCTGTGTTGTTTTTTCTACATCTTGGGAGCATGGCAGAGGAGTGGCTTTGGCAAGGGAGACAGTATTGTAGTAGAGATGACCAAGCATGGGGCAAATTGTAGTGTAGTCTTTAGCTTAAACTTTAAGACCCATCATGGTGGGAAGTTAGTGGTATGGATGAACCTGAAAAGTCCAAAGCTTTTAAGTCATGCCACCCTCATTACACAGATTACACACCTTGCCAAGACCTAAAGGTGGCAATGAAATTCCAAAGGGAAAACATGTTTTATCGAGAAAGACACTGTCTTCTTGACAGGAAGAAGCTTCACTGTCTTATACCACATCCAGAAGGATATGTAATTCCATTCCCCTGGCCAAAAAGTCATGACTTTGTGCCCTATGCAAATGCACCATATAAGGCATTGACTACTGAAAAAGCCATTTAGAGTCGGATCCAATATGAAGGCAATGTGTTCAAGTTCCTTGGTGGAGGGACTTAGTTTCCACAAGGAGCTAACAAGTATATTGATCACCTAGCTTCACTGATACATATACAAAATGGAACTATTAGAATAGCATTGGACACTGGTTACGGGGTATTTTATGTTCTCAAGAATGCCTTTTCATAATATGGCTAAATAAAATCTTTTGATGATATACTGTTCAAATTGCATGGTTAATTCGAATTATTTTTTGGTTGATAGGTTACAAGCTGATAGCCAAAGCGCTATTGCCCTTCAAACTCACAAGATCGGGCAAAGTGCCACCCTCAGTAAAAGTAGGTGTCACCCTCAAGGAGTAAAGCACCAACCTTGGGAAAATAGAGTCTGACACCCTGACCCCTCGACCTCGGTCGTACACTGTCACCCTCGAGAGTGACAGTACTGTCCTTGGGAATATGGTGCACTACCACCGTCGGAATTATGACCTAGCTAGCTTCGAGAGAGGTAGACTTACCATCTTCGGTAGGAAAACATCTCCGAAAGAAATCATTCGTGCCGAAGGGACCTGCGAATAACTGGAGCAACCTCAGCAAGAAGCCCTCTTATCCCAAAGAGGTCTCTTTTATTGAAGGGACCTTGAGAGTATGAAAAAAATCATTAAGGAGCCCCTGACATGCTGCCCTCACACACGTTCTGACATGCCGCCCTTGTACACGTCCTGACACGCCGCCTTCATACACGCCCTGACACGTAGACCTCTACGACCCTGACATCTGCCCAGATGGCCTATGGCTAGTTGGAGGTCTCCATTCCCAGAGGTACGGACTGCATCTGACCATACACGTGTCACGATCTAAGCGGGCTGTGTCAAGCGGACTTTCCCTAAACACCCTCCTATAAATATTCTGGAAACTCTCAGGTAAAAGGGGAGGATTCTTCTTCACTTCACCAGATACTAACTTGGGCACAGAGGCTCCTCTCCCAAAAAAACAATCTGGGGACCTCCTAACCCTTGTTCTTTCAGTGTTTCAGGCAATCTTTCCCAGGAAGACTCTTCTTCAGACGCTCCCCCCTTACCGGAAGTCCCTTCTAGGCTCACCATGTCATACAACGAAGATGCAAATGGGCATCATTTGGCGCAGTTTGTGGGAAACCAATCTCAGGTTGCCATCGTTGAGACTCAGTGTTCTAAGGACACGGGACTCCCGAAGTCCCCTTCCGCGCCGGAAACTTAATCGGTGGCCGAACCACCCGCCGCCGGGACTTCCTTGACTGAGGACAAATATCCTCTAACCATCACGATGAACTTTCTACGTGATTTTCAATGCCCATTGTGGCTGAAATGACACAACAATTGGACCAAAGGTGGTCACAACAGCCTTCGGGATGAAAGGCATCATCGCCAACACCCCGTTGGGAGAGAAGCCCGAAATCTACTCACCAGAGTTCGGGGAGCGGGGACATCTTTGATCAATCCTCGACGAAGGACGTGCCTCCTAGAGTCTGATGCACTGGAGAAACAGGGTCAAAAGGGGCTAGGACTTCCCGCCAGTGAAGTTTTTCACTGGACGAAAGATCACAATCTCCCCGCCCCCAAAGTTACTCCCCAAAAAGGCAGCATTATTCCCTGTTGCCGGAGGCCTCCAGGCAACAAGAAGAGCCCAGGGCCACCATCCTCATTGAAAGAATCCTAGAGAGGCTAGAAAAAGTAGAGAGGCAGATCGCCCGAAAGCCCGTATGGTCAAGTTATCTGAGACCATCACCTGAGAAGAGTCACCCTTCATCCGGATAGTGGTAGAAGCGCCAATGCCAAGCGACTTTCGAGTCCCTCGCTTGGAAACCTATGATGGACGTAGTGACCCTTAAGCCCAGCTAACCAAGTACAGATGCAGCATGGTGCTACATGGTGCCGATGAAGCCACACACTGCAAATGCTTTGAGGTCACCTTCTCCGGTCCTGCAACTACGTGGTACAACTCCCTCGGCCCGGGAACAATAATGAGTTTCCAAGAGCTGTCCATAGCATTCATGTAGTAGTTCATCGGTAGTATGCCGATAGCAAAGATGCCCATCCAGATGTTCGACATAGCATAGAGAAATGGGGAAACCATTCATGACTATGTCGAAAGGTTTACTCGAGACTCCCTGAGCATGCCTGACTTCCATCCTGAAATACGCTTCCTCGCAATGATACGGGAACTTCGGCAAGACTCACAACTCTTTTACGAGTTCTCCAAAGACCCTTCGGACACCCTTGGTGAGTTTTACCGTAGGACCGAATAGCACATGACAGCCGAAGAGCTGAGAATGGGAGGATCAAAGCCTAATCATCATCATCCCGAAGGCGAAAGCCATCAACCCCGGTATCCAGCTGAGGGCAGGGGAAAAACTCGGAAGCAAAAGGGGAAAAGACCCATGTCATTTACTCCCCTAAACACCTCCCGAACAAACATACTGCTGGCCATGGAAAGGCGAGGAAACCCAATCCAGCATCCAAAAGCCATGACTTTCGAAAACAATAAGAATATGAAGAAGTTTTGCCAATTCCATCGGGATGATGGGCATGACACTAAGGATTGCTTCCAGATAAGGAAGTACATAGAGCCTATAACAAAGCAGGGCCATGTTCGGTGCTACCTGCAAATGCCCTCCCCGAAGGGGAGGAGGGAAGAGGAAAGGAAAGAAGATGACGAGGAATATGATTCCGATAGGCGCCGAAACCGAAGTCCCAAAAGACATCCGCCACCTCCAGCTGGAATAATACAGACGATCACCACTAGACTACCTTCGGTAGAAAGAAAAAGAAATGCTAGGGAGATCTCGGTGATGGAATTTGGTAACCCTTCAAAAAAGCTTGTTTAGAAAAACGGGTCTACCGTAGTATTCCCTCATGACGACCCACTTCTAATCATGGCAAGGATAGGAAATTGGGATGTCAAAAGAGTACTCCTTGATGATGGTTCTAACACTGACGTCTTATTCTCTCATCTACTACCGAATTTGGGTATCCCAAAAGGCCATCTCAAGTCTGTCACCTCCCTTACCTTCAGAGTAGGTTCGTCCGAACTCCCTATCCTCGGATGGATTGACCTCCCACTAATGCTAAGGGGAACTTCACCACAAAACAAGGATGAGCTTTTTGCTTCAACAATGACAAGGTTCATTGTCATAGATGTCCCCTCATCATATAATGCCATCCTCGGGAGACAAATGCAAGGAAACCTCTACATCCATCCAGATGTGAAATACTTGACGGTCATTTTCGCAACAAAGGATGGAGATTCTGAGATCTTCATTAACCAAGGGGAAGTGAGAAAGGTCTTTGCAAAAGCAAGAAAGGTCCCAGTGAAGATCTAAGCACAGACTTCAGGAGCAAAGGCTGTGCTCGCAGGGGAGGCAAAGGGAGAAGAAACAGAAGACCCCAAAAAAATAGAAACAGAAGATGTAGAACTTGTCCCAGGCCGAAGTACCCGAATGGGGAAAAAACTGGCCGAAGGTGACAAGGAAAAACTTGTATCTTTCCTGTTAATGAACAAAGATCTATTTGCCTACTCACCGAAGGACATGCTTGGGGTAAACCCTCGCATAATCCAACATGGCCTTAAGGTGCGCCCAGAGGCAAATCTTGTCCGAAAAAAGAATGAAGCCTCTCGGTGCATAAGAACAACTTTGTTAAAACCGAAGTCCAACACTTAATAGAAGCAGGTGTAATTAGGGAAGTCAAATACCCCGAATGGCTTAGTAACGTGGTTATCGCCATAAGAAAGGGAGTGATAAACTCTGAATGTGCATCGACTTTCGAAACGTGAACGATGCTTGCCCTAAAGATTCGTATCCTCTGCCACCAATAGATCAGTTGGTAGATTCAACCGCCCAGTATGGCCTTCCTAGTTTCCTCGACACCTTTAGTGGGTATCATCAAATTAGGATGGACCCTGAAGACAAGGAAAAGACCGCCTTCATCACCAAAGTTGTTACATATTGTTATATTAGAATGCCCTTCGGGCTTAAGAATGCAGGAGCCACGTACCAAAGGTTGATGAACATGGTCTTCAATTCCCAAATCGGGAGAAACATGGAAGTCTACGTTGATGATATGATAGTTAAGAGCAAACAGCCTAGTAGTCATATCACTGACTTAGAGGAAACATTACACCAACTGAGGACCTTTGGAATCCGTCTCAACCCCGAAAAATGCATGTTCAAGGTGAACGCAGGTAAGCTCTTCAGATTCATGGTGTCAGAAAGAGCTATTGACGCCAATCAAGAAAAGGTCAAGGCCCTACTGGGACTCCGAACTCCTACGACGACTAAGGATGTGCAAAGACTCACAGGGAGAATCACATCCCTCAGCAGATTCATCTTTAGATATGGGGATTGCTGCCGACCATTCTTTAAGGTCCTCACTAAAGCAGCAAAAAATGGTGGTGACATCAGAACCAAGGTGCATCCTTGGAATGAAGACTGCCAAAAGGCCTTTGAAGAGCTTAAGGTCTACCTAACTCATCTGCCGACACTCCGAAAGCCACGGGAAGGGGAACCCCTCATACTATACCTCGCCGTCACCAAAAAAGCACTAAGTTCGGTTCTTGTGAAGGAAGAGGGGGCAAAGCAATGGCTAGTATATTATGTGAGCAGTCCTTGCATGGTGCCGAAGTCAAGTACCCCTTACTACAATAGGCTATTTATGCCTTGCTGCTCGCAAGCAAAAGGCTACGTCCATATTTCCAAGGCCACCCCATTATTGTCCGAAGTAACTTGCCTCGTCAAGATATCATGAAGAAGGTAGACCACTCGGGAAGGCTTTCGAAGTGTTGCATCGAGCTTGGCGAGTATGATATCACCTATGAGCCAGGGAGGGCAATAAAAGCTGAAGCATTGGTAGATTTCATTGCCGAGGTACCCATTGCCAAAGAAAGTCAACTGAACCTCGGGAATAATGAACCTGAGTGGACTCTGTTTGTCGATAGGGCCTCCGGCTCTGAACATCAAGGAGCTGGAGTAATTCTTAACGGTCCCGAAGGTATAGAAGTTATGAAAGCCATCAAATTCGGGTTTAACGTTACCAAAAATATGGCAGAATATGAAGCCCTCATAGCAGGGTTATGCATTGCTAGAAGAATTGGCGTGAAAAACCTAAATGCCCACAGCGATTTTCAGCTAGTGGTCCGATAGATGGCAGGAGACTATTGCGTGAAGGGCCCAACTTTGCCAAAGTATCACGAGCTTGTATCAAAGCTCATCCAAGAGTTCGACACAGTACAAGTTGAGAACGTGCCTCACTGAGACAATACTAAAGCAGATAGTCTGGCCAAGTCAAAAAAGTCCACTGAAGTACTAAGCCACCCGAGCATAGCAATAATGAGCATAGCAACCCTGAAAGGAGGATGGAAAAATCCCATAAAGGTATCATACAACCTCAGAGCTTCCCAAAGACCCTCGCAAAGCAGCAAAAGTGTGAAGATGTTCCTGATGATATTTCCTAATCGGAGAAGAGTTATACCGACAGGGGTACGCAAGTCCACTACAAAGGTGTGTCAGCGAAGAAGGCATAGAGACAGTCCTCAAATAAGTCCACGAGGGAGCCTGTGGTTCCCACATAGGAACTAACACCTTGGCAGGAGTACTACTCCACCAGGGGTACTTCTGGCCCACCCTAAGTAAGGACGCGATGCAGTTTGTCTAGAAATGTGATAATTGCCAAAGACACGCCAACATCCAAAGGCTACCCTCGGAAACGATAACTTCAACTGACTACCCTTGTCCCTTTTGTCAGACCTCACATAGGCCCTGGCCCAAGTTCTAAGGGTTAACTCCCAAAACTAAAGTTTAATCTCAAACC
The DNA here is from genome assembly GCA_005392925.1 of Aquilaria sinensis. Lineage (NCBI taxonomy): Eukaryota > Viridiplantae > Streptophyta > Magnoliopsida > Malvales > Thymelaeaceae > Aquilaria > Aquilaria sinensis. Next base: position 38,002 of record SMDT01002869.1, on the reverse strand, counting down.
TTTCAATTCGGCCAATTAACAGAACCTAACCTTAAGTCTTATTTTCTTAAGGTATTTAGCCTGGGAGGTGGCCTAGGACGCTTATAGGTAAGTCCAATTGTTTAATTGCAGCAGAAGTAAGGCGCAATACCAGTTACTTGCAGAACAAGCAATGCTTTAACAAGTTACTTGCAAGACAAGCAAGGCAACACTTAATGAACCTTAAGTGCTTAAGTTGTGTGCAATCAAGCGTGCTACCTTAGAATGGCAACCAAGAAGCCCAAGTTATCCTTTGGTTTAAAAACACATGTTTGAGTGCACATGTACATTCGGCCATAATAAGTACAAGGAGGTTCACAACATAAGCACAACTTCCATTCACATAAACATGCCATCCATTGAACCATAACCTCCATCATATGTGTACAAGCCCAAAACCCAAACCATAAGTGCAAACATAACTTGGCTACAAAGGTACTCCATGTACCACAAAATAACTAGGCAACCAAGACTACACAAAATGTACATACAAAAGTAGTCTACCTAGCACACATACATGGGTACATGCCATGATTCCAAAGGTTTCCAAACCAAGTTATGTTACAAACCCAAAACCACTAATGGTCAAACAAACCCTTCAGTATGCCATACAACAAGACACACTGCAAAACCAAACCTATGGCCATGTTCATGGTCATGAAAGTGAAGACTATGATCAGAGCTAAAGTCCACATGTCCATACCTGCCCACCTAGACAAGTCCCAACTCTACAAGCCTGCACAACTTAACACATAAGTCTCAGCCAACTTCAAAATAAGACTTGTAATGTACAAAACCATTAAGCCAAGCACACATTGGCACATACCTTGATAAATAAGCAAGCTAGCACAACACACAAGCACAAACTCAAGCAATACTACTCAAGCCGAATATCCTTTCCTGAAAAAAAATATGATGGGCAATGAGCATATAACTCAGTAGGGATTCACTAATATTTACCAACTCATTAAGAGTCTATATAGTTAAGCTGAGAGTACATCTCAAGGCTTAACCTCCATTAGCTCAAGTATACCTGCAAAATAAGACACAAAGACAAGGAAAAACACAACATACACATATACATGCTAACATACCCGAAACATATAAGCACAATAAGCAAGTAATTGGTTAGCAAGCACAAGGAATCACTCAAGCACACAATGGACACACACACACTCACAACATTATGACCATTCGGCCAAGTTCCATAACATGTGCCATTGTGCACTTTTGCACACAAAACTTCACCATAATGTCCACTTCCACTAGAGCTCCGAAATGCCTAGCAAAAAGGCCACATTCACTAGCATTTCTAGCACATGTCCATAGTTAATTAGCTAATTAACAACCATAGCCGAAACAATCTCAATAGCCCATCAAGTAACTAAGGTCACTTAGCTACTTTAATACTTGAATCATGGTATACTACCAAGCAATCAAGCATAAGTGAAACCCTACCTTAATCAAGCTTTTGGCCAAAGTCTAGCTTCCAAACCGAAACGTTCTTCACACAATTGGCCTAACATAATCACCAATTAAACATCACTACTCCTTGTTCGTGGAACATAGACCATGTATTCAAGGAAAAACACAAAGATTACCTCAAACACTAGCTTGAATGTCTCGGCCAAACCTTGTTTCTTCAAAACAAAGCTTGATCTTGAGTTGCTAAATGCCGAAACAAAGCCTCCTAGCTTGATTTCTCCCTTTCAAGCTTCAATTTGCCTCCATTAAAGCTTGAATCTGAGACCAATTTAGTGATGAGCTCAAGAACACCAACTCTCGGTCAAGGAAACAAAGGACCCAAAAATGAAAGCAAAATGAGTCAAGTGGACTCATGCAATCCAGTTACAAGCCACATGTGCTTAAAATTGCACTAAGGCTTGCTCTCGGCCTCCATTAGTTTGCATGGCTCAATTGAGTCCCAATGTCCCCATGCTCTTGTTTTAGTCATTAAAACATCAACACTTTCGGCCTCAATCATCAATTCATGGCTCAAATTGCCATGCACACAAATCAAAGTGTCTAATGTGTCCATTAATCCCCTGTGCAACCGGCCAAGTAACTAGCATAAGTACTAGTTAGGCAAACTAAGGTAATGAAGCTTAACACCTTAGTGGGGAACATGACTTGACTAGTCATCATTGTTGTCTACCATAATTTGGGCTAGTATGCCATAAATCCTTACATAAGTTTGCATTGCCGAAAGTTAACATTTAAACTTAGTAATTCCATTAGTACCACTAGTTTAAATGTACATTTTTGTCCTCCAACTTTGTTTCCTGCCAAGCTCCACATAGTCTTCCTTTTTAGTGCACCTAAGGCACATAGTTCTGTAGTTTTGCATTCTCATCACTACCACTTTGCTCAATTGAGTGCCCTTTGATTTTAATAGTATATTTCTCATTTTTCTTGGCCTTAGCCAAGCTCAGAAGGGTGGTCATAACACCTTTGCAGTATGGGGCATTGCCTCATCGGGCCATTCCCGACTGCACCCGGAGGAGTAAAGTTCTGCGTGGTCACAGTAGATTACTTCACTAAATAGATAGAGACAGAGCCCCTGGCAACCATTTCGGTGAAGGGCATAGAGAAATTCATCTGGAAGAACATCGTATGTAGGTTTGGCATACCGAGGGTGATAGTGGCCGAAATGGTCCCCAGTTTATTGATAAGGGGTTCTAAGAATTCATCACCGACCTTGGGGTAAAAACACACTTCACCCTGATAGCTCATCCCCAGAGCAACGGATAGGTAAAGGTGTCTAACAGAACCATAAAGGATGGTTTGAAAAAGAGATTGAGGGAAGCAAAAGGAAAATGGCCAGAAGAACTTCCTAGTGTGCTATGGAGCTGTCGGACAACGCCCCGAAGAGCCACAGGTGAGACATCCTTCTCATTCATCTTCGGCACAGAGGCCATTATTCCTATCGAGGTGGTCCAGCTATCGATCAGGGTACAAGTGTTCGACAAAAAAGGGAATGACCTCGGGTTGAGAACTAAGCTCGACCTAATTGACGAACACAGAGAAGTGGTTGAGCTTAGGAGAAAAGCTTTTCAGCAAAGGGTAGCCATAACTGCAAACTTGCATGTCAGGCGAAAAGGAATCAGGAAGGGAGACCTTGTTCTTCGAAAGGCTGAGTTTGAATCCCGAAGACCATCTCATGAAGTACTTCGAGCAAACTGGGAAGGGCCTTATTTGGTCCTTGACGAGGTTTGGCCAGGAGTCTATAAGCTCGGTGATACCGAAGGCAGAGAATTGAAAAACACATGGCATTCAGATGCTCTGAAGAAATTCTACACTTAGAAATTTTTCAGGAAATTGTACACTTAGAAAAATTTCTAAGTACAGAAAATCTTTCTGGGAAAAATAGCCCCACCTAAGAAATCTAACCAAACAAGGTGCGAGTATTTACTTGCGAAAATCACACATTTTCTCCAAAGGCGCGTCAAATGAACATGGCTGATAAAAATGGGCAAAGTTTTGACAAAACCGGTGTTGCGCCGAACACGGTTGATAAAAGGTGCGAAAAACATCTTCCCGAGGGTCCTAGATTGAAAGAAGGCAAACTAACTCTTGGAACTGAAGATTATTTAAGGAGAAACTTGTCTTGAGACTTAGCCGAATTTTGGAAGAAAAAAAGAAATTTTATCAAAAGGAGCCTTATTACAAGGAGGAGATTATAAGAAGAAGGTTACAAAGAAAAAGAAAAAGAAAAAGTAAACCCTTGGACACCTAAGGGACCCCGCCATCGTGAAATGCTCCATCCCCAACATCCTTTGTTGTAACCTTCGACGCCGAAGAAGGATCAAATGGCGGATTGAAATGATCAATCTTTGACCAGGCCCAACGAGGCACCTCGGGGATGTCCAAAACAGCTAAGAATGAGAGGTCGAGGTTGGGGTACTTCGCCAAGACTTGGTGTAGAGCCAGACAAAAGCCGTCTTGGAAAGCAACCTTCATCGCTTGGTCAGCCTTGTCTTTCTCGACAGACAAGGTGTCCAGCTCATTCTCCAACTTGGTGACCTCCTTCTCAAGCTTATTTGCGTTCTTCTTCTTTTTTGTCTCCTTCCTCAGCGCCTCGACCTCAGCCTGAAGATCGGCATTGTCAGTGAGGGCCTTCGCCAGGAGAGTAGAGTCTTCCTCCTTCTCCTTTTGGTAGGCCTCGTTGGCCGAAGTCAGCTCAACGGCCTTTGACCCAAGGTCAGATATTTTCTGGGAAAAATCCTTTAAGAGCTCCTCCTGACCCTTCAAGAATTCCTCCCGAAGTTTGGCAACCTTTTCCTTGGCTATTTTTCTCAGCTCGGCGTTCTTGACGACCGAGTTGGCACAAAATACCTTGGCCTTCTCCAAACACTCTTCGGTCCAAGATTGAACTAAAGACTGTTTTGCTGTCGAAGCTTTGAAATATCCACTATACGCTGAGAGCTGCAAAAAAGCAGGACATCTGGTGAAGTTTTACAATGAAAACCGAACACTTAGAAAAATTTGGAGAAAAGATGAAGGGTCTGAAGAGTACCTGGGCAGCATGTTGGGACATCCTCACAGCGAGGACCTCCTCGTTTGGGTATTCATCTGCTAGAGATTTGAAGTGGCTTGGGTGAGCACGCCCCTCGCCATTTGGGGAGCCATTTGCTGGTTGTCTTCAGAAAACAAATTCATGTCCTCTGTGGAAGACCAGAAAGGCTTCCTCGGAACCTTATCCTTTAGGATATGGGAGTCCCGAAGGGCCCACTTCTGGGCGTGCTCCACCATCCATGCCGAGGGCGCCAGTTCTTCTGCAAAGCCGTGGCACAGTTCCATCAGTACATTGTCCCTTAGCCATACGTCTAAAAGATTGAGAATGCTAAAAATGTTTAAATTTATAAAGAAATGGCTAAAGGGAAAACCTGGCAGAACCTCGACAATGTCATCATCGGAATCATGGACTTGCTTCAGTTCGGCATGGACGTGTTTGCCCTTGCTTCGTCTTCGCTCTTCGAGCTCCTCGGCAAAAGGACCTCATGCCGAAGTGCCCAGGATATCCGCTGAAGTGACTGAACTCCAGGGAGTGGAGCTAATGGGCAGCTCCGGTGGCGGGTCAGCATGGACCAAAGGCTGATCCCTGACCTCTTCAACATCTTCCAGAAGGGGGAGAGAGAAAAGGGTCCTACTTCACTTTTTCGGCCGAGGATGGTCCCCCTCCAAAAGCCTTTCGACTCTTCGGGGTGGCCTTCTTCTTTTGTTCCCTTTCTCGGCCTGACCGAGGAAGAAGGACTTGTAGAAGGCAACTGACTTATACCAAAATTCGGAAAGCAACTTACTCTCGACGAGGCCTTCGTAAGTGAGCTCCTTCCGAAGGAGCATCACCAGCCACGATTTCTTTCCATCGATGGGAGGCGCTGGCATGCCAAGGTTGGTTTTGTGCTCCTTGATCAGCCGTAACTCCCGAAGAACTTCTTTGATCATGAGATCCCACCTAATGGGGAAATGATACAAAGAGCGTGGTGGGACCTCAGCATCCCAGTCGGCGATAGCTCGGATACGGCTATCAAAATCCTCAAACCTCGTTGCTAACTCGGGAGTTAGCAACTTCTTAGGATCAACAACATCCGTCTCCAGCGTCCCCCAAGCCCACCTTGTTGGCACGTGCGACCACGCCTCTGCCACCGTTAGGAAGAAGAACTTCCTTTGCCCCCCTCGACAACTTTCCTTGGTGTCGAAGGTGAATATGTATTTTTTGCTCCCAGATCCCTGAGGTAGCATGAAATAGAAACCACCCATCGGGACCGGATAGAGCTTGTAATACTGCATGAAGATGATGAAGTGGGGTTCTATCTTGAAAACCCCACACATGTAGAGAAAAGCATTAAAGTAAGAATAGGAGTTGGGAGAAAGTTGATTCACGGCTATGCCATGGAATTGGAAAAAGTTACAAATCATCTGTGACAGAGGGAACTGAAGTCCAGCCTTAAGTTAGGCTCAAAAAATAGTAATCTCGTTCGATCTATTCATGAAGCTGAACAGGCCAGGATGGGGTAACCGGATAATGACATAAGAAGGAAGAAAAAATTTAGTCATCCACTTCATTAATTTCTCCGAAGTGGTACAACACGGATGAGACATGACAGGAAGCTAGCTCTCAGGAGTAGTTTGGACGGACATGATTGGGACAGGGGAAGACATGTTCGGCCAAAAGAAGCGGCTTCGGGAAAGAATGTCAAAGGACTTCGGGAATGAGAAAACAACTTCAGACTCTAGAAATAATGGGAACGGAAAAAACTGAGGGACCTTTGGAAAGAAAATCCATCGAAACATTTTTCGAAGTCGGGATTAGTAGACACCATCGTAAAAAGTCAGCGAAAATCGCTCCGCCGTTTGCACCGCTGCAAAAGAGATAGAAGAGCCTGAGAGCAGATGAAAGCAAGACATAAGCAAAGGAAAACAAATGAGAGCTACGATGGGGAGGAAGGTTTATATAGACCGAAGGAGGCTAGCCGAATCGTTGCCATAACTACCCCATGAAGGTGAATCGTTGCCATAATTACCCCTTGAAGGCGAAAAGAAGCGGCTGGTGTAACCAATGCAACTGTCCACCAATCACTGCATGCCATGTGTTGTCCGACACAGGAAACAAGGGCACGTCTTCTGACAGCACAAAAACCTAGGCATGCATATCTGAAGTGACACTCCTGATTATGAGATGTGACGGTCCACTGAGCTACAGTAGAAAAAGTAAAGAAGGGGAGTGCGCACCTCAAAAACACCAAGGGACCAACTAGAGGGCAAGGAGTGAGACCCACAAGCTACCTCGGCTGGGAAGGCACACATTCGGTTGGCGAGGTGTCTCCTACACAGTTTCTACAAATGAGTCCCATGAGGTGCCCCCAAAGATTCTACTAGCCGAAGTCTCCACTTTGACTTTTCTAGGGCGGTATGTGATAGCCAAAGTGCTATTGCCCTTCAAACTCACAAGATCGGGCAAAGTGCCACCCTCGGTAAAGGTAGGTGTCACCCCTAAGGACTAAAGCACCAACCTCAGGAAAACAGGGTCTGACACCCTGACCCCTCGACCTCAGTGGTACATCGTCACCCTCGGGAGTGACAGTACTGACCTCGGGAATATGGGGCACTACCATCCTCGGTATTATGACCTAGCTAGCTTCGGGAGAGGTAGACTTACCATCTTTGGTAGGAAAACACCTCCGAAAAGAATCATTAAAGCCGAAGGGACCTGCGAATAACTGGAGCAACCTCGGCAAGAAGCCCTCCTATCCTAAAAAGGTCTCTTTAACCGAAGGGATCTCGAGAGTACGACAAAAATGGGTAAGGAGCCTCTGACATGCCATCCTCGTACGTGTTCCGACATGCCACCCTCATACACGTCCTGACACACCGCCTTCATACATGCCCTGACACGCAGACCTCCTACAACCCTGACTTCTGCCCAAACGGCCTATGGCCAGTTGGAGGTCCCCATTCCCGGAGGTATGAACCGTATCCAAACATACACGTGTCACGATCTAAGTGAGCTATGTCAAGCGGACCTCCCCTAAACACCCTCCTATAAATATTCGGGAAACTCTCAGGTAAAAGGGGAGGATTCTTCTTCACTTCACCAGATACTAACTTAGGCATCGGAGGCTCCTCCCTCGGAACAACAATCCAGGGACCTCCTAACCCTTGTTCTTTGAGTGTTTTAGGCAATCTCTCCTAGGAAGTCTCTTCTTCAGATGCTCCCCCATCACCGGAAGTCCCTTCCAGGCTCACCATGACATACAACAAAGATGCCAACGGGCATCACAAGCTGGGGTGCATACCTGTGGACTGGAAATGTAATTACCATGTCATTTGCTGTAAAGGATTCACATCAAGCGTAGATCCAGTTCACTTTTGAAAAAGGAGTGCCTACTGTTATAGTTGTTTTAGGGACCATAAAAATGCCATATCCATCTAGAGCCTTTGACATGGCCCATTATTCTTGTTGCTTGATTCAATGGGGATCCAATTGTAAGCCCACTATTAAACTCAGTGTATTGTGTATGAGGATATATATTATAGAATTTCAGTTAACTTTTTTTTCCTTTAATATGACATTGTCGGTAACTTCCTGGAAAATGTTTAAATTTTTTTATTACTCTGGGAATCTTCTCTTTCCAGATGGAATGTACATGAAGGAGGTTGACCGTGTACTTAGACCTAGTGGTTACTGGGTACTTTTAGGCCCTCCAATCAATTGGAAGACCAATTATAGAACATGGTAGCACCTAGAGGAAGAACTTCGAGAAGAACAACAAACGATTGAAGAGATTGTGAAATAGGTTTGTTGGGAAAAGAAGTCTAAGAAAGGTGAGATTGCTATTTTGAAAAAGAGAGTGAATGATAAATCATGCTATCCTAGAGGAGATTCTCAGGCTTCTTTCCACAAAATTGATGAAGCTGATGATGTATGGTAGGTGATATGCATGTTATGTAACATCATGATCTCAAATTTCATATTTCTTGGAAACGACTAGGTTCAACCATGATATTTGGAATACCAGGTCAACATATATAAAAGTAATGTCACCTTTGACACTAACTTTCATCATAATTTCCACCTGTTGCTTTGTGGATTCCCTATCAATAAGAGGGATAAAGTACAAAACCAACTATTCTTCATTCTGATGTTGTTCTCACATGTTAGAACCTATAGATTTTTTGGGTTGGTTCTTATAATCTGGTCAAGTCCTAGATGTTTGTAGTAGGTATTATTTGTTATGGACATCCTAGTAGCAGGGACTCTTGAGGAAAGTAAAGTGTTCGAAATTAAGTTTGGAACCTTAATTCAAGTTTACATAGCAAGAATAGAGAAGTTTAACAAAGTTTACTAAGTTTCGAGGTACATAAGGCAATAAACGAGATTCAGGGAAAAAATGGTAATTTTGCATCCTGAAGACCCGGGATAAGTCCCAAGTGTTTTAAAATGAGTTTTTATAACTTAACTTTCAACCTTAAGCCAAACTTGAAGAATAAACAAGAATTTAATCAAGAATGACTAAGTTACAAAGATGGGGGACTTAATTGCAATAAGCTTGATACCTTGGTGACTTTGATGCTAAGTAAGGGTGGTTTAAGAAGGGAAAGAGAAGGGGGAAGCTACCATAACCACGTTTTTATCCTTCCCTCACTCATTTCTCTCTCAAATTAAGCTTGGAATCAAGTGTTCTTGGTGTCAAGAGGTGCAATTCAAGGTGTACAAGCTAAGAGAAGCTAATTTCAAGCTTTAAACCATGATTTTGAAGCTTGGAAGGGTGTTTTTCCATATCCCCTATTTTTGAGTGAGGTAATTAATGTGTTCTTGATTGAATTCATGTTATTTGCTTGGTTTGGAGCTTGGGTTTTGGTTAAAAGTGAAGTTTTGGTGATTGGTGCCTTTGTTTTTTATTCGGACTTGTGTAGAACTTTGGAGAGTTTGGTTGATTGGAAAAGAGCTTGATTCTTGCTTGTTACTTTGAGTTGAGATAAGGGAGTTATGTTTTCAAGTTCAATTAATGCTATTTGCTTGAGTTTGCTTGAAGAATTCGAGTGGTTTTAGCAATATCATTAGTTAAAGGTTTTGCTTGAATTGTGGTGGACTATGAAATTTGAGATGATTTGGATGATGTTATAGAGCATCATAGACTGGCTTGTGATAGTTGGTTATGTTCTATGCAACATGGACTATGAGTGTGTGAAATTTGGAGGCTTTATAAGCATGTTTATTATGTTTGCTAAGTGTCAAAAGTTCATAGTAGCAAAATGTGCCAAATTCTGCAGAAACCCAGATTGGCGACACGTCGCCAATTACAGGTCGAGGCTCACGACGCGTTTCCAATCCAGGTAAAAAAATTGGCCGAGCGTTACCAATTGTGGCGACACATTGCCACAATTGGCGATAGGACACCATTTCATGAAAAATGTGGCAGAACGTTACCAACTGTGGCAACACGTCGCCACAGGCAAAAATGGTAGAAATTTCACATTTTGCTAGAATTATTGAGGTGAGACCTAAGGTTGTTCTTAGAGTACCTTGGGGTTTAAGGATTCTAGGGGTACTCCGAGACTTCCAAAAGTCCCTCAAGTGGTAAGAGTTTCCTTGAGTTTTTGAGGTTTCAAGGTTGTTTGTGCAACAAGCAAGGAAACTAGGTTGCAAATGAACATAACTAAGTACCACTAGCTTAGGTGAAAGGTTTAAAACCCTTGTCGACCTATCTGTACCATAGCCACGAGGTTGCAAGGTAAAACCTTGTTCATCTAGTCTACAAGGAGGTCTTATGGCCTAGTCTACAAAGTTCCACCATAAGTCCCCTGCACAACGATCAAGGGAAGGATTATGATTGCATCAGTAAGATATGGCTTACTAGGAGTGGGTTAGTGGCCAGAACTCGCTAGGCACGGAGTGATGCCTCATGAGGAGGACTAGTTTGAGGAGATGTCTTAAAGGCCTAGTTATATGTGCATATATCAGACCTTCATATTGTCTGAGCTCGTAGCAAGTTACTTTTTTTATCATATGTAGAGTCCTAGTAATTTTCTTGCAGGTACACAGAAGACCCCTTACTGAGAATGTTGAATTCTTACTCCCCTGTTGTGTTATGCGGATACTGAAGTTGTGGGACCAGGTAATCGTTGAGGATTATCGCGGTAGTGCTCTTTTGTGTGTACAGGTACAACATTTGAGGATCCTTATGATTCTAGCCTACATGAATATGCTTGAGTGGTTTGTTGGTCAAGTAACAATTCTAACTAGTGTCTTCCTTCGGCTGCAGAGCCTAGTAGCACTTGGGCAAGGACTTTCGAGACTCGCCACTGGGATTAGGATCCAAGGTGGGAGTTAGATCAAGAAGATCTCAATATAGGCTTGTATTTATATAGTACTTTAGTTGCCTCCATAGTCTACGTTATGAAGAGTCTTAGACTCATAGGTTGCTCTTGGGTGAAGGCATTAGTCTACTTTATGTATGAATGCTCCCACGAATTGTTATGTGTAGTAAATTCACATAAAGGTTGATTTGGTATGCTTTGGCTATTTATACTTATTTTCTGTAGAAATTCTTGGCCAAGTTAACATTTATGTTTTTATTAATCCAAGTCAAAGCATGAAGAGCAAGCATATTGCATATTCTAGGATAATCAACTAGTATCATGGGATTTAATCCGTGCACATATACAACTAGCCAATTGCAACCACCATGAAACCAGCTCTCACAAGGCTTCCTAGGCAGGGGCCAAGGACGGCCGTGTCATTATTAATGTATTTCTGCTTTGTCCTTGTCTTTCAATTTCTTTTTTCTCCTTTAGGATTTCATGGACATTTAATCCACCTAAGAATATATCATGTATACTATATTCTGCCATTGTTGATTGTGGCATTAAACTAGATGAATTTAATAAGTCTTAGATGATGATAGGTACATGAAAATGGACATGTGCATCACTCCATATCCTGATGTTGAGAGCTGTGATGAGGTTGTCAGTGGGAAACTTAAGTCATTTCTTGTGAGGCTTTATGCTATTCCACCCAGAATTTCTGGGGGTAGTGCTTATGGAGTTTCTGTAAAGAAATACCAAGAGGGCAATAATATATGGAAGAAGCATGTAAGTGCTTAAAAGGAAATTAATAAACTTCTCGACTCTGGAAGGTATCGGAACATCATGGATATGAATGCTGGACTAGGAGGAGTTACTGTAGCAATTGAATCACCTAAATTATGGGTCATGAATGTAGTGCCTACAATAGCTAAGAAAAATACTTTGGGAGTCATACATGAGCAAGGATTAATTGGCATCTATCATGACTAGTATGACTTTGACCTTTTAATTTCTTCATAGTTATTGCCTGGCTGAAACATCGTGCATTATCAGTTTAAACATTTTATTCTATAAATTATGGCCAAATTTTAGTTTGGTTATTGTCTGCATTGCAGGCTGTGTAAAAATGCTTGTGCAAGAATGTATATCTTATTCATCTTTCTGCTGTTATTTCTATTGCTATGAACTTTTATACAAAAAAGAGGGATTGAATCTGTATTTTCATTTTGTATAGGCGTGAAGCCTTCTCCACTTACCCAAGGATGTGCAACCTAATTCATGCAAATTGCATTTTCAGTTTATACAAGGACAAGTACACCTTAAGATTTCATGACTGAGCACAAATTTTCCCTTCATTGCTATAGAGTTTCAGGAGCCAAACAACTGCAATGGAATTTAACCAAAACCTTCCATGATTCAAGTGAAACGATTCAAAAATTTTCAAACCTAATTTTGGTTAAGATCTCTCACCCAACTGTAGAGCCGAATCACAAAACCTGAACGGTTGACGTGTTCAAGCTTTCTATAGCATCCACATGAGCCTTTTGGGATCACCATGCTTCCACCATGTCTTGGCAAATGTGTTTCTCTTGTGCTCGCAATGCTAGCTTGCGTCCTCCAAGGAATAGCAAGAGAAGAGTGCGGCTATCTCTTTTGGGAGGCTAGGGCAAGGCTGTGAATTTCTCACTAAAAGTTGTATTTATAGTGAGACTCAACTTCCAAGCCTAATGGGTTTTAAAGCCCTAATCTAATTAAGTTTTAATTTCGGGCTTAATAATGGCTCAACTTGTGGCCCAATTATTAACACGAAATTATCATGAAATCATAACCCAAATAATTTAGCTCATGCACTCTAATAATCTAAATAGCTCTATGTGTGCGACCTAATAGCCTCTTACCACATTGGCAATGATCATAAATCATATTTATGATCATAAGCAATGAGCTGTGTCTAGCAACACATCATTGCCACCCAAGTGACAAGATTGTCAGTGATTCGACTAAACCTTTATGATCATTACCCATATATGCCATTCTCCCATTGTCCAAGATATCACGACTAGGCACGAGGCATGGAATGTGTCACTCTCGTGTAGCTCAATCTTTGGTTTCTTGATTACCAAGTAGACTAACTTAAATTGATGACATTGATATCATAAATCAACTTATCCGAGCATGGCCATGAATTTTCTAAGTCTCACTCTATCAAGGAGCTCGAAGATATTACTCCCATTACATAGGAAGGACAACTCTCGTCTTGATCATACAAATCCCTCCAAATGATATGTGACATACCCAATAACCTCCTTCAAGTTCACTCAGTTATGAGCAACAAAGGAAAGTATCAAAGTATGTGACCCACATGTAGGGAACCTTGATGACCTTAGGTCAAAGGACTACATATACCATGATCACTATAAGAATCACTTATGGCACTTGTATAAAGATCCATGTAGCATTCTCGTGGTGGGTCGGTCCAGTACACAAGTTCTCCAACTTGTACCCATATGTAGACTACATATCTCATATTAGTCTTTACATATGCTAATCATTATGTATTATTGTAACTCGCTCCACAATAATACAAGACTAGGGACATTTGAGAATATCATTATTCTAGGGTTACAATTATGTTTATTACGTTACATAGAAACAAAACAACAAACTTAGTTGTTGGATTAATGCCTTAATAAAATATCATGGCTCAATGTGCAAAAATACAATCATCTTATGATTGGCTTTTGGGCATAACACTAACAATTGATAGTGTAATGGGTGGAGGGTCAATATAGGTAATTGTGTTCTTTCCTCTTTCTTTGGGCTGAATCTAGGCCAATGATTGTTGAGCCAAAAATAATTTATTTAAGGAATGCTTAAGGTTTTTAACATGGACCCCAGTGGGTATATGGCCCCAAACCATAGTGCTCTGTTGTTCCTTATTGCAACCATCAAATGCTTTCAGATTTGAGTATTGGAGCTGCTTGTTACCTTGTAGATAACTTTGTGTGGAAAATAATTACATGCAGATGTAATCTGGAGGACATTCTTCTCAAGATGGATAGGATTTTGCATCTAGAAGGTACTGTCATCCTCAGTGACAAAGTTGATAGATTAATTGAAGTAAAGAAGATAACAGGAAGGATGAGGTGGGATACCAATTTGTTTGACCATGAAGATGGTCCTTTACTTCCTAAAAAGATATTATTAAACAATATTGGGTAGGGAATGTGACCTCCACATGCTAAATTTGGTCTGCAAAAGCTCAAAACTTGTAATCTCGGGATGTTTTAAGCTGGACTCGTACTGCTACGCACAACTTATGGCTTCCATTGATCACTTGAGGGTATGATATGGTGGCCAGAGAATTTCAGTTCGAAAGAAGGGCCACACAACTAACCGCTTGTCCATTTTTGTGCTAATTCATTCATCAAATAGTCGCCAAGCTGTACTTCTTGTTATGTGTTTTATCTGTATACTATGTTTGCACTGCGTAAAACCAAGCAAAGAGACAGTGAACTACTAGTGTCATTGTACATGAAACATAGTAGCTTTGTCTGATTAGAAGCATGGTGGGGATCGCATGGTAAGGATTAGAACATTTTGGCATGCCTAGCTGCCTGTATAATTTTGGATTTGGATGCTTGAAATGGTTGATTTTGGGTGGATAAAATGAATAAGATTGGAAACCAGAGCATTTCCACAAGAAACATAATAGGTAGATCTGCATCTTCTATTGAGGTGGTGAGAGTAGTGATGGGCGTTGGGTTAACCCAACTTGGGACTAGCCGGTCCTAAGCCTGGGTCGAGTAGAATCGGGCTCAGACTAGTCCTAGCTGGGGTGGTCCCGTGTCGAGTCAGAGGTAGGTTTAGAGGTTTTTTTATTTTTTATTAAATTAGAAACATAATTAATTGTGTTACCCACTCCGGGGTAGTCCAGTTATGGTGCCAAAATTGTGCATTTAAGACTCCCAACGTTGGTATGTTCTGTAGGTGATCAAAACAATACCCTTAGTATGCATACCCAAGTTGCCCTCTTGGGCACTTTGTAAATGCATGCATATTGGTCCAACTATTACACACATATTCACATTTTATGCACACCATGGTAGCAAGGAAGGAAAACACTAGCACAAGTCTTAATCTTGGCTACCATGCATTAGGCAATCTTGTTAAGTTTAAGTAACCAACCATTGCACCGAAAACTTCTGCCAAAAAATTGTATTAATTAAACCATGTATGGTACTTTCTTTGTTTCATTATCAAGTATAGACTTAAAAAAATCCAAGGAATTTGGTTTTACATCAATACCCCACATATGGACCAAGTTATAGATTTCTGAAGTTGGTTACAAAATTCTGACCAAATGAACATAGCCAATTTTACAACATCATAAATTTGGCTACAGGGCTCCAAATGAAGAAATTGTAAGGGCCAATTAAACCTCTAGATGTGATCTAGATGTGATCAAAATTTCATACCAAGATTCATTCTACATAGGGAGATATAGAACTTCTAGTGCAGGGTCAAAATTCTGTGCACTTTTGGACCATTATGTCCATACAAAATTTCATAAGTATGCAAACACCTCATTCACGAGGGGTAAGCCATCCAAGTCTATCCTATACATGTCCAATATACATAATAATTACATTATCTTGCATCTAGCAATTTTATGTGGCCAAAACAAAATTTACAAATATGCAGCCTATCATTCACAGTTAGACAGCTTGTGCACCACATTCACATACATAGCAAAGCAGTCTTCAAATGTTCACATACTTGTTTCAAGTTTACATGTATTACATGTACATGCATCCATGCACTACATAATGGCCTTAAGTCAGCTAAAACATGCACTCAAGTTATAGGAGAGCTTTAGACACAATGCACTCCAAAAATAGGATGTTGGACAGCTACTGTGTAGTATAATAAGCACGATCACTAAAAGTACCAAATGTGCTCCTAAAATAACAAACTTACTAGATCATAACTAGATACATGCGAGCTCAAATACCTAACATTTTAGATCAAAAATCAAACTGCAAAGGTCATTTTGAATTTGATCTTTCTGTTGGACTTGAAATGGGCAGATTTGAGGGAAGTAAGTTTCATTGTGAAACTTAGTAAGGAGAACACTTATACTTTTAAGGTAATGTAACCCATAGTATTGCCTATATCCAAAGAAACTTAAACACACGAAAACACAATTCAAATATCCAACATAGAGCATCCAAATGCAGCAACTAAACACAAAAAATAACCATATGTATGCGGCAGCAACAATATGCATTGGTTAGTCCATACAAAATGTAACAAACACAAGTAGATCACTATGGCAGCCCTCCTCAAGCATAAGCATGGTCTTAGGAGAGTTTTAACACTAGTTAGTACTAACTTTGGGCTCTAGAAACCCTTAAATTTGCTACCATCACTATTCACTTCACACTTGGTCACAAAACCTTTACTAAGTGCACTCGCTACACTAATGGTTCATCAAGCTCATGGCTCCATTCCAAGCCTAGCCCTAGCTCCATGGCTTTTTGAAAATATAGTAAACATTCCATGAGAGCAAGAGAACTCCTTACCTTGATGGGTATGTTCAAATTAGAGCTTGATCCTAGGTGCACTCAAGTCTTACCACCAAATAGCTTCCAATTGCCTTTTCTTGATTTCAAATGCTTCTAGCTTCAAGCTTGGCGGTATGGTGGCTATGAAGGAGCTATGGAGGTGAAGGTGGTTGGTGTGGGCCAAATGTTGGCGAAGCAAAGATGGAATTAGCTACTTTAAAAGGCTTATCCAAGCTTTAGTGCACTAAACACCCTTAATAGCCGTAACCATGCTTTATGTCATTTTTCTTGCTATAGGACCATGGTTTCTTAGTATTAATCTCTTGGCCCACATTTGACCATCCTTATCTTGCTTTGGCTGACTTTTGTCGAGTATGATAACTCCAACATGTCTCCACTTGACTTAAGTCAAAGACATAGACATCCAAAGGCCTACACTAGGACACTAAAGTCCTTAAAGCCCCTTATGCCCTTATTTGTCCACAATTGTCTTCCATAAGCAATTTGATACTCCAATAGCACTTTCATACTATTCATATCCTTCCCAAAACTCTCCAAAGCTCTTTTTTGATAGCTTTGCTATAACCCATTCCAGGGTAGTCCAGTTATGGTGCCAAAACTGTTCATTTAAACTCCCAGGTTTGGTGTGTCCTGTAGGTCATCAGAACAACACCCTTAGTGTACATACTCAAGTGACCCTTTTGAGTATTATATAAATACATGAATATTGGTCTAATCATAACACACATATTTACATTTATGCACACTATGGCAGCTAAGAAGTAAAACACTAGCACAAGTCATAGTTTTGGTTTCCACACATTAAGAAATCCTGTTCAGTTCTAGTGACCAGCTACTGCACCTGTAACTTTCACCAAAAAACTGTATCATTCTAGCCACATACCCCCTATTTTCCTTGCTCCATTATCAATTGGAGACTTAGAGCAAACCAAGCAATTTTTTTTTACATCAATAGCCTACCTATGGACCAAGTTATGGATTTTTTAAGTTGGTTACAAAATTCTGACCAAATGAATAGTAACTCAGCCAAATTTACAACATCATATCTTTGGCTACAGGGATCTAAATCCAGAAATTCGAAATCCCAGTTAACCCACTAGATGTCCTCTAGGTGTGGTCGAAATTTCATATCAAGATTCATTCTACACTGGGAGATATTAAACTTTTGGTCCAGAGTCAAAATTCTGGCAACTTTTGGACCATTTTGCCCATACAATTTTTCCAAACCATGCAAACACTTCATTCACAAGGGGCAAGCTCTCCAAGGCTATCCCATATATGTCCATTACACATAGGAATTACATTCCCTTTCTTTTAACAACTTGATATGGCCAAAACAAAATTTTCAAGTAAGCAGCCTATCATTCACAGTTAGGCAGCTTTGCACCACATCACTTACATAGCCAAAACATTACTCATATTTTGGCATACTTGTCTCATTTTACATACACTACATGTACATGCATACATGCACTAAAATATGGTCTTAATGTATCTAAATATGCACCCTAGGTTACAGGAGGTCTTGAGACACAATGGACTCCAAAAACAGGATGCTGGACAGCTGCTACAGAACACAATAAGTACCACAATTAAAAATACCAAATGTGCTCCTAAAATCACCAAAATTTCCAGATCATAACCAGACGTATGGAAGTTCATATACCTGAAATTTCAGACCAAAAATCAAACCAAAAAGGTTAGTTTGAAGGTGATCTTTCTGTTGGACCTGAAATGACAAAATTGAGGGGAGTAAGTTTCATTGAGAAACTTAGTAGGGGTACCACTTGGATTCAATAGGCAATGTAACCATCATTAAAACCTACATCCAAAGACACTAAAACACAAAAACCACAACGCATATATAGAAGATATAGCAACCAAATGAAGCAGCCAAACACAAACAATAAACACATGAAATGTGGCAGCAACATATACCATAGGTTAGTCCATAAAACACATAATAAACATAACCAAATCACTATGGAAGTCCTCCTCAAGCTAATGATTGGTCTTAGGAGGATTTTAACACTAGTTAGTACTAACTTTGGGCTCTAGAAACCCTCATTTCACTGCCATCTTTGTGCACTTCACACTAGGTCAGAAAACCTTCAATAAGTGCACTCCCCTCAATAAGCTTGGCTCATCAAGCTCATGGATCTCTTCCAAGCTTAGTCATAGCTCCATGGATGTTTGAAAATTTCAGAAAACAACCAATGAGAGCGAGAGAACCCTTACCAAAGTGGGTAGGCTAAAAATCAAGCTTGATCCTTGAAGTATCCAAGAAATAGCTCTAGTTTGCTTCCAATTGCTTCCTTTTGCCTTCAATTTCAATCAATTGCAAGTTTAAAGGTGTGGTGGCTATGGAGGAAGTATGGCTGTGTTCTTGGGCTGGGGTAGGACAAAAATGAGAGTGGGATAAGTGATTTGGCCACTTAAATGGCCTTAAATGAGCTTAAGGGCACAAAACACACTTAACAAGCTTAACCTTGATTTATGTCATTTTCTTTCTCACTAATTATGGTTTCTTTGTCTTAAACTCATTGGTACACATGTGCCCAACATTTTTGACTAATTATCAAGTCTTGGCTGCCTCCCCCATGGTGGGATAACCCCACAATTCCACCCTTAGACTTAACTCAAAAGCTTGAACACCTTAAGGTTTACACTAGGACATTTAGGTCGTTATTGCCTTTAGTGTCTCCTTTGTCCAAACTTGTCTTCCATGAGTAATTTGGTCCTCCAATATCACTTGTATACCATTTATATCCTTCCCTTAACTCTCCAAGTCTCTTTCTTGAGAGTTTTGCAATTGAGTACCCAAATTTCCAAAACCTTACAAAAAAGTCCACAGGTTGCTTGACAAACAAGCAATCCTTTAGGCTTTTCTTAGGGGCCAAGTTGCCAACTTAGAAAACTTTTAAGGAAGTGTTGATCATGCCTTTTACCCCCCCACATTTCAATCATTATGGTGAGAATTGCACAATATAATGGTTTTTAGCCATTATGACACACTTATAATTCTCCCATTTTGTGAGATGGTAACATTTGCAATTGAGTACCCGAATTTCCAAAACCTTTCAAAAAAGTCTATATGTTGCTTGACAAACAAGAAATCCTTAAGGTTACCAACTTGGAACACTTGAAAAAATGTGTTGATCATACTGTTTACCTCTCACACTTCAATCACTATGGTGAGAATTACACAATATATTTGTTTTTTACCATTATGCCACACTTTGTAATTCTCCCATTTTTGTGAAGTGATAACAAATTGCATATGTAATAAATATTTTTAAGAAAAAATACCACCTTTGATGTAAGTTTTATTAAGTAAAAAAGCCAAACAGAACTTACAAATAATCGGAAGAAGCTTTACATTTTGAAATGGCTAAAATGTTCCAAAAATGATAAAAAATAGGAACCTATGATCTGTGCTTAATAGCATAGTAAGAACAAATACAAACTACATGTATGATTGAAAAAAAAAATTCAAGTCTCGGTATTGAATATTACCTCGTCATGCTAACTCTTTTGGTCTTGCTGTCGGAGTGCTGTGAGCCCTAATCTCAGTTTCACATGCATACTTCCATCGCCTTGGGTGTTGATCTTGTTTGTTTCTTTTATATCACCCCGTTTTCCTACATTGAACGCTGCCTTGAATGCTACGGTGAAGACTAAAACGGTAAAAATCTCCTGTGCGATTATCGACAAGATCAGAAACCTTGATCTCTTTTGTTTCCACCACTCCAATATGGCAATGTCGCTAGGCTCGAATGATGTGTTGAGATAGTCATTGACCTCATCTAATCTTGATGCCGTCGATTGGGGGCGTTTGAGCATTTGGAGGACAGGGTTGAATTTTAATGAGATTGATCTGCTTAGAGGCTTAGTTTGAGGAGCTTCATATTTTATCTGATTCGAATGCCACTCACAATATAACTTGTACAAAGAATCCAAGTACTCGAAAGTAGTAGCAGAATAGCCAAAACATTTACATGAGACATTTCTAAATAAGTACGAAAAATTCCTTTAAGCGATGTTGTTATACTCGTTAATTTGACATATGGGTCAAGAAAAGAAGCAACTTAAAAGATAGGTGGAATGTTTTCGAAATACTGAAGTCACTTAGCCTGCATGGCTTTGATAGTCGGTTTTAATAACTTTTCATCTTTAAACTAATGTACAACATATGTAATATTCACTAAATGAAGCAAAACTTGATGAATGAATGGTTGGGTAGTAAACACCATAGATAAAATCAGTAGTCTTGTAAAAAAACTTAAGCAATTCACCAGTTTTAGATCATTTTTCCCAAACTTCAGTCATAAGAAATTCACAACCTATTAATAAGTTCATGAAATTCATTAACAAATTTGCATACGGATATGCATCTCGTAACATCAAATCTGTGAAGTTACAGCAGGTTGGGTAATCCAATGTGGACCGCTTTCAAGAAAATTCTTTTTTACTTTTAAAACAAAACCTTTTTAATTCATAAAATACAGTAGGTCTTGATTTCAAATAATTCCATGAGCTCCAAATAGGCACAATTTAATTTTGGAGAACTCTAAATCCATTTGCACATAAAGGTTCAAAATATGGCACATGCATCTAACATGAAAGAATGCACCGTTGAGAGGTGGTTTCAATGGTTGACTTAAAAGGCGAGCACAACATCATTATTTGAAGCATTATCAAATGAAATGCAAAAGATTTTATCAACACAAAAATTATCACATAAAGTTTCTAAGATGCAATTGAATATGTGATAACCAGTATGATCCATTTCAATGACCCTAAATAAAAAAATTCATTTTTGCATAATCCAATCAGAATCAATCCAATGAGAAGTAACACAATAAAATGATTGACCTACAGGTGATGTCCACATATCAGAAGTGAATGTCACACAATGTTCAAAAGTAGAAAAATAGGTTTGCAAGTCTGATTTTTTGGCTTTAAATAATCTAAAGTTTTCCTTCCTAGCGGTTTTCCTAGACACTTTTTTAAATGCAAGATTTAATTGCGATTTTATCCAAGATTATAGCTACACTTCTTCAGCTTGTGAGAAAGGTTTTTCAGTAAGCATCATCCAATTTATCATACATTCTCTATAAGATTATTGGTTAAAATGAAAAATACCTGGCCCGCCAGCATTAGTTGTAGACCCAAGTTGTGTTTGTCTTCTAGAACTAGTCGCGGCATTGGGGAGGAAATTAGGATGTTGATTTTCAATATGGTGCTTCAGCATTTCGGTGCCGGAATTCTTTTTATGCACAAACTTTGTTACCCACTCCGGGGTAGTCCAGTTATGGTGCCAAAACTGTGCATTTAGACTCTCAGGATTGGTAATGTTCTGTAGGCCATCAGAACACTACCCTTAGTGTGCATACCCAAGTGGCCCTCTTGGGCACTATGTAAATACATGCCTATTGGTCCAACCATCACACACATATTCACATTTCATGCATACCATGGCAGCAAAAAAGGAAAACACTAGCACAAGTCTTAGTTTTGGCTTCCACACATTAGACAATCTTGTTAAATTCTAGTGATCAACCACTGCACCTGTAACTTCCACTAATAAAATGTATCATTATAGCCTCATACCCCCTATTTTATTTGCTCCATTATGAATTAGAGACTTACAGAAAACCAAGGAATTTTTTTTTACACCGATAGCCCACCCATGGACCAAGTTATGGATTTTTTAAGTTGGTTACAAAATTCTGACCAAATGAACAGTAACTCACCAATTTTGCAACATCATATCTTTGGCTACAAGGATACAAATCCAGAAATTCCAAATTCCAGTTCAACCTATAGATGTTATCTAGGTGTGGTCAAAATTTCATATCAAGTTTCATTCTACACAGGGAGATATTAAACTTTAGGTACATGGTCGAAATTCTGGCAACTTCTGGACCATTTTGCCCATACAATTTTTCCAAACCATGCAAACACTTCATTCACAAGGGGAAAGCCCTCCAAGGCTATCCCATATATGTCCATTACACATAGGAATTACATTCCCTTTCTTTTAACAACTTTATGTGGGCAAAACAGAATTTACAAGTAAGCAGCCCATCATTCACACTTAGGCAGCTTTGCACCACATCACTTACATAGCCAAAACAGTACTCAAATGTTCACATACTTGTCTCATTTTACATACACTACATGTACATGCATACATGCACTACAATATGGTCTTAACTCATCTAAATACGCACCCTAGGTTACAGGAGGTCCTGAGACACAATGGACTCCAAAAACAGGATGCTGGACAGCTGCTGCACAACACAGTAAGTACCACCATTAAAAATACCAAATGTGCTCCTAAAATCACCAAAATTTCCAGATCACAACTAGACATATGGAAGTTCATGTACGTGAAATTTCAGATCAAAAATCAAACCAAAAAGGTTAGTTTGAAGGTAATCTTTCTGCTGGACCTGAAATGACAGAATTGAGGGGAGTAAGTTTCATTGAGAAACTTAGTAAGGGTAGCACTTGGATTCAATAGGCAATGTAACCATCATTAAAACCTGAATCCAGAGACACTAAAACATAAAAACCACAATGCATATATACAAGATATAGCAACCAAATGCAGCAGCCAAACACAAACAGCAAACACATGAAATGTGGCAGCAGCATATACCATAGGTTAGTCCATAAAACATGTAATAAACTTAACCAAATCACTATGGCAGCCCTCCTCAAGCTAATGCTTGGTCTTAGGAGGATTTTAACACTAGTTAGTACTAACTTTTGGGCTCTAGAAACCCAGAAATTCGCTGCCATCACTGTGCACTTCACACTAGCTCACAAAACCTTCAATAAGTGCACTCCCCTCACTAACCTTGGTTCATCAAGCACATGGCTCTCTTCCAAGCTTAGCCCTAGCTCCATGGATGTTTGAAAATTGCAGAAAACAACCCATGAGAGCAAGAGAACCCTTACCTTGATGGGTATGCTGAAATTGGAGCTTGATCCTAGGTGCACTCAAGCAATAGCACCAAATAGCTTCCAATTGTGCTTCCTTGACTTCAATTGCAAGTAGTTTTGAGTTTGAAGGTATGGTGGCTATGGAGGAAGTGTGGAGGAGAGGGCTGGCTTTCTTTTTGCTGGTGGAGGCCGAAATTTAGAGAAGCAAAGGTGGTCTTGACTACTTAAATAGTCAAAAGTACACTAAACACACTTAAGTAGTCTTAACCTTGTCTTATGTCATTTTCCTTGCTACAAGACTATGGTTTCTTAGTCTTAATCTCTTGGCCCACATTTGACCATCCTTATCTTCCTTTAGCAGCCCTCCTTATGTGGGATAACCCCACAAAACTTCCATTTGACTTAAGTCATAGACATACACATCTTAAGGCATACATTAGAACACTTAGGTCCTTTATGCCTTTTTGTGTTTTCTTTGTCCTTAGTTGTCTTCCATAAGCAATTTGATCCTCCAATAGCACTTTTATACCATTCATATCCTTTCCATAACTCTCCAAATTTCTTTTGTAAAAGTTTTGCAATTGAGTACCCGAATTTCCAAAATCTTACAAAAAAGTCCATAGGTTGCTTGACAAACAAGCAATCCTTAAGGATTTTCTTGGGGACCAAGTTGTCAACTTGGAATACTTTTAAGGAGGTGTTGATCATACCTTTTACCCTCCACACTACAATCACTATGGTGAGAATTACACAATATAACGGTTTTTTAGCCATTATGACACACTTGTAATTCTCCCATTTTGTGAGGTGGTAAGAAACTTTTTCCCCCAATGTTTGCATTTCCCGTACCTTGACTCCCCTTCGTGCATGAGCTCATAATGCTCCCAAACCCAAGTGGTTAGTCTCAAGGATTTACCTTGTTATTGGGTCTCTTCTATAGCAGATCGACGACTTGTTGGGGTCGGTTATGTTGACGGATTTGGCCGCCGTCGCATCCAACTATTTAACATCATCATCGAATAATTGATCATCAAGACCTAAATCATAATTCATCATATCGATATTGGTTTCATCGTCACGCAACTCCTTGATGAAGATCCTTTGTCCGACAGCCGAGAACGATGACGGAACAAGCCTTGGTGGCCGGTGATGCGGGAGATGAAGTCTTTGTCAACTTGCCTTTTTCTCTTGATGCCATCACTCACAAGGTAATAGTAATGATTAATGCAAAATTAGGAGGAGATTAACAATAAATTAGGCGGAGATGAGTACAAAATTTGGAAAGGATTATGAAAAAAAAACTCAAATGCTTGAGAGAATATAATAGAGGAAGAAGAGAGATTGAGTGTTGGTGTGAGGATAGAGTTGAAATGACATTTGTATTTATAGGGGAGGTCAAAAATTATTTGGACAATAAAGTCCTTGAAATTTAGTTGTTGGGAGGGGCGAAAAAGAAAATTTTGGAGCTAAAATGGAGTAGAAAACAATTAAAGGGCTTACTTTGTAATTAACCCATTTAAAAATTTCTTTTCCGTTGTAGGTTTTCGATGAGAGAGCTATTGGAGGCTCTATGCCTGGATTGGATCGAACAGTCCTAGACCGGGTCAGTTCATGGGGCAAGCTAGTTGGGTCACGGTTCACGTTGGGTTCAATCAGTAGCCTGGGGCAGTTCGATTTGCATTTCCTCTTCCCACAGGGCCATATGCGGCTAATATTTGTCTGGTTTTTTTACAGGCTGTGTTAGGGCAGGTTTGACCAGGTTGGGCACAGGTTAGACTTATAGGCCCATCCCCAATTCGGGCTAGGTTGAACCGGCCCATGTCCCACCTCTAGGTGAGAGGAAAGAATTGTTCGGTAGAATAATTCCCATAAAATGCTCCGGGTACACACTTTTGATGTAAAAGTAAATTTACAAATATATGGAGTAGTTTGTTAGATGAAAAGTTATATGTAAGTCATGTAGTTGAATTGAAGTTGGCAAAAATGTCCTGTATGAGTCAATTTTGTATGAAAAAACTTGTACTTTGCCGTTGTGTGTCTAAAAAAAATTATAAATATTTCTTTTTTAGTTGTTTGAAAAAGGCTGAGTTATTTCATTTTTAAAAAAAAATTTAAGATCAAATTTACCTTACTATATCATTTACACTCTTTTTGTATAAAATCTAAAAAATGTACAAAAAAAAAATTCTTTTTTTTCTAATCCACTATTTAAACTCAAATTATAAAATTTAAAGTAAAAATTTTTTATTTTAAATTCAGGAATAAAAAATAAAAAAAATAATATAAATTACATACATTTTAATATTCATACTCAAATCTTCAAACTCGAATAAATGCTTTATCCGAAGTGAGAGAAAATATTTTAATTGTCATCTTCATATTTATTTGTGGGGTCGGTAGCTTTCTTCAACATAAATGTTCATGTGTTCCTGTTCAATTTCCAACCCCAGATGCAATTGACGTTGTATAATTCACATCAAATGAGAGGCAAAATACGAACATGATAAGATTGCATCAAAGCGTGTTTTTGCAAATACTTTACATGTATAGAGTACTACTTTTTAGGGGTTTATAAAGTATTTTCGTCTGAAAAGTGCAACCAAGCTGTTGGAAAATTTAAGACGTGATTGAAAAAGTGCCTTTCTAGATTTGACGTGAGAAACATATATTGTTAGTATTGTGCCCAAAAAGCCAATCATGAGATGATTGTATTTTTGCACATTGAGTCATGATATTTTATTGAGGCATTAATCCAGCAATTATGTTTGTTGTTTTGTTTCTGCGTAACGTAATAAGCATAATTGTAACCCTAGAATAATGATATTCTTAAACGTCCCTAGTCTAGTATTATTGTGGAGCGGGTTGCAATAATACATAATGACTAGCATATGTGGAGACTAATATGAGATATCTAGTCTACATATGGGTACAAGTTGGAGAACTTGTGTACTGGACCGACCCACCATGAGAACACTTCATGGATCGTTATATGAGTGTCATAAGTGATTCTCATAGTGATCATGGTATATGTAGTCCTTCGACCTAAGATCATCAAGGTTCCCTACATGTGAGTCACATACTTTGATACTTTCCTTTGTTGCTCGTAACTGAGTGAACTTGAAGGAGGTCATTGGGTATGTCACATATCATGCGGAGGGATTTGTATGATCAAGATGGGATTTGTCCCTCCTATGTAACGGGAGTGATATCTTCGGGCCCCTTGATAGAGTGAGACTTAGAAAATGCATGGCCATGCTTGGATGAGTTGATATACGATATCAATGTCATCAGTTTAAGTTGGTCTACTCGGTAATCAAGAAACCAAAGATTGGGCTATACGAGAGTGACACATTCCATGTCTCGTGCTTAGTCTTGATATCTTGGACAAAGGGACAATGGCATATATCGGTGATGATCATAAAGGTTTAGTCGATTCACCGACAATCTTGTCACTTGGGTAGCAATGATGTGTTGCTAGACACCGCTCATTGCTTATGATCATAAATGTGATTTATGATCATTGCCAACATGGCAAGAGCCTATTGGGTCGCACACATAGAGCTATTTGGATCATTAGAGTGCATGGGCTAATTATTTGGGTTATGGTTTCACTTTAATTTCGTATTAATAATGGGCCCAAGAGTTGAGCCATTATTAAGCCTGAAATTAAATCCTAATTGGATTAGGGCTTTGAAACCCATTAGGCCTGGAAGTTGAGTTTCACTATAAATACAACTTTTAAGTGAGAAATTCGCAGGTCTCCTTGCCCTAGCCTCCAAAAAGGACAGCCACACTCTTCTCTTGCAATTCCTTGGAGGACGCAAGCTAGCACTGCGAGCGCAAGAGAAACGCATCTGCCGGGACGTGGTGGAAGCGTGGTGATCCCGAGAGGCTCGTGTGGATACCATAGAGAGCCTGAACACGTCAACTGTTCAGGTTTTGTGATTCAACTCTACAGTTGAGTGAGAGATCTCAACCGAAAATTAGGTATGAAAATTTTTGAACACCCGGTTTACCCCGTTTCACTTGGATCCTGGAGGGTTTCGGTTAAATTCCGCTGCGCTGTTTGGCTCCCGAAACCCAACAGTGGTATCAGAGCTACTGGTGAAACCCTAAATCGGGATTGAGTGTTGAATCGCATGATGTTATGTGTTCGGTTGCTTTTCGGCCATGATTAATTAGATTGATTCATGATGCATGAAACCGGAACTCGTAATGAACATATGACATATATGAAGAAACGACACAAATTGGTTAATGAGATTAACCCGAAATTGATAGGTATGAGATACCTATATGGATTAGGATTCTTGCAATAGTTGCAAAAACCCTAGCTTTGTTCGGATTCGGCCTATTCGGGCACCGAAAGTAAGGTATTTTTGGTGGCTCGAATGGAGGAGTCTCGGGTGCCTACTTGCTCGAAATAGAAGATTTCGGGCTAAGCAATTGTAAGACAATTTTTTGCGCCGGGGGGCGCTGCCCCCCACACCCCCCGCAAGGGCGGCTCCCCTTGACCCCCGCTGACCGGTCAGCGGAACCACCGCCCACTGACCGGCGCGGCCAGCGACCCCACCACTGACCGATCGCCACCGCCCGCTGACCGGCCAGCAGGACCGCCGTATGTGAAGCGCCACATAAATAAAAACTGGTTAATCAACACGCGAAAATTGGCATGCATCTTTGTTGAATGAGATTTGACATGATATGCTGATTGGTGTTTGAAGCATGGTGCATGGTTATAGCCCTTGATTGGTTGTACTTGTAAATACGGCCTGCGAGTCGTGCCTTTTCTTATCACTCTCATTGTACATTCTCTTCTCACCTTACTCCCCTCGAATGTAACTCGAGGTTTCTATTATTGATGTAATGGTACATTATGGGATCATCCAAGGTTGTATGTCTAAGGATCATCCAAGGTGGTATGTCCAAGGAGGTGACAACAAAAGGGCAACCAAGAAAGGAAGAGAAGGAGCTTGTGAAGACTCTTTTCTTTTCTTAGGCTTTTATGATATTCTCATTGGCTTGAGAATATCGCATAGTTTGGGCTATAACCATGTCACGTTTACTTTCTTGTAAGCATGAGATGCATGTTTTATATTTGTATGTGATGCATGTATAAGACAACCGGAGATAACAAATTGGTGAGATCAAAAGAAAAAATCCCTCAAACAAATATTAAGTCATTAAATGTGATGCCTTCCAAATGTTGGCACTCGTCAAGACTTTGATCAACATTAGGTGGGTTTGCCAAAGCAAAGCACCTATGTTCATCTTGGTAAGGCGCGATGGGATAATAGTGATATCCAAACTGCTAACTTTGGGTTCGACTTAACTAAGTCATCCTAATAGGATTAGGGACTTAGAGGCATAGAGTTGGGCTTAAGTTCATGAGATGAGCTTGGACAAGTGTTGTTCACCCAACTATCCAAGAGTTGCATAAGATGCAATTGGCAAAGAGTTGCCTACCTAAATAGCTGTAACTTGAGAGAAAAGCCAAAGCTGACTCAGGTTGTGGTCAAATATGGATCTTGGCCCACTAGAATACCTTAGCGCCGAGGTGTTCCGAAATAATATCGAGGGTTATTATTTTGAGGAAAATAGTGGGAGTATCGTTTAATAAAAGTCCTTATTAAATGAATTAAAATACATGACTCTTACACTGCATATTTACTGTTGTAGATAACCATGGCACAAAACACATCGACACTTTCGTTGCGATCGATCCTTGAGAAGGAAAAACTGAATGGGACCAACTTTCTCAAATGGTACCGAAACTTGAGGATAGTCCTCAAGCAAGAGAGAAAGGCTTATGTCCTAGAGCAGCCCATTCCGAATGAGCCTGCTGCCACTGCTCCAAGAGCTGAAAGGGATGCTCACAAGAGGCATTCTGATGATGCTTTGGATGTTGCATGCCTCATGCTTATTACCATGGAATCTGAGCTTCAGAAGCAACATGAGAACATGGGGGCGTTCGATATGATCGAACATCTCAAAATGCTTTTCCAAGAGCAAGCTAGGCATGAGAGGTTTGAGACCTCTAAGGCATTGTTTCAGTGCAAGATGTCTGAGGGAAGTCCCGTGGGTCCTCATGTGCTCAAGATGATTGGGTACATTGAGAATCTTGAGAATTTGGGATTTGCTCTTCAGAAAGAGTTGGCTATTGATGTAGTCTTGCAATCGTTGCCTGAAAGCTACAGTCAGTTCGTCATGAACTATAACATGAACGACCTTGACAAGTCCCTTCCTGAATTACTCAACATGTTGAGAACTGCTGAGCAAAACCTTAAGAAGGCTAAGCCCATTTTTATGGTTCAAAAGGGCAAGGGAAAGGGAAAAGCCAACAAGAAGAAGGATAAAAGTTAATGGAAAGTCCAATGCTAGTTCTTCTTCAGCTGCACTGAAACGAAAGGGTGGTGTGGCAAAGGAAGGGGAGTGCTTCCATTGTAAGCAACCTGGACACTGGAAGCGCAATTGCAAGCTCTATCTTGAAGAACTTGCTAAGGAAAAGGGAAGTAAGACTTCCACTTCAGGTATTTTTGTTATAGAGGCTAACTTTTCTACTTCCTCATCTTGGGTATTGGATACTGGATGTGGATCTCACATTTGTGCAAATGTGCAGGATCTAAGTAGAAGTAGAAGTAGAAGATTGGCCCGAGGTGAAGTGGACCTACGTGTTGGAAATGGAGCAAGGGTTGCTGCCTTAGCCGTAGGGACTTATGTTCTCACTTTACCTAGTGGATTAGTTTTAGAATTAGACAACTGCTACTTTGTGCCTACTATTAGTAGAAATTTGATTTCTGTTTCTTGTTTGGACAAGAAAGGTTTTTCATTTATAATAAAGGACAAATGTTGTTCTATTTATTTGAATGAAATCTTTTATGGTAGTGCTCAACTTAGCAATGGGTTGTATGTTCTAGACCTCGAAGATCCAATCTATAATGTGAATACCAAGAAGGTCAGATTAAATGATTCAAACCCGACCTATCTCTGGCACTGTCGCTTGGGCCATATAAATGAGACCCGCATATCCAAGCTCCATAAGGATGGACTCTTGGACTCATTTGATTTTGAATCATATGAGACATGTGAGTCATGTTTGTTGGGCAAGATGACCAAAGCCCCATTCACAGGGCAAAGTGAAAGGGCTAATGACTTACTAGGACTCATACATAGTGATGTATGTGGCCCTATGTCTACACAAGCTAGAGGAGGTTTCCAATACTTCATTACTTTCACTGATGACTTCAGCAGATATGGCTATGTGTATCTTATGAGACACAAGTCAGAATCCTTTGAAAAGTTCAAAGAATTCAAGAATGAAGTAGAGAATCAACTCGGGAAGAGTATCAAAGTGCTTCGATCAGATCGAGGTGGAGAGTACTTGGATCGAGAATTCCTTGACTATCTGAAGGAGTGTGGTATAGTATCACAACTCACTCCACCAGGTACACCTCAATGGAATGGTGTATCTGAAAGGAGAAATCGAACTCTGTTAGACATGGTTCGCTCCATGATGAGTCAAGCTGACCTTCCAAACTCCTTTTGGGGACATGCTCTAGAGACAGCCGCTTTTACACTAAACCGAGTTCCATCTAAATCGGTTCAAAAGACACCATATGAGATATGGAGTGGGAGGCGTCCCAATTTGTCTTTTATGAAGATTTGGGGCTGTGACGCTTATGTGAAACGTCAATCCTCTGACAAACTAGGGCCCAAATCTCAAAAATGCCTTTTTGTTGGGTATCCCAAAGAAACAAAGGGTTACTATTTCTACAATCCTTCTGAGCAAAAAGTGTTTGTTGCTCGAACTGGTGTCTTTTTGGAGAAAGAGTTTATCTCTAAAGGAACTAGTGGGAGGAAAGTAGAACTTGAAGAAATTCAAGAACAACAAGGAGACATCGAACCTGAAATGGAACCTGAACAGACACCACAAGATGTTGTGGTTCAAGAGTCTGTTCCTGTAGCACAGAGCCCACGTAGGTCTGGTAGGATTCGGCGTGAGCCCGAGAGATATGGATTTCTTGTGACTCACACCAGGTGATGTGATGCTCATGGATCAGGATGAGCCCACAACCTACCAACAAGCTATGTCGGGGCCTGACTCTGAGAAGTGGCTAGTGGCCATGAAATCCGAGATGGAATCCATGTATGAAAACCAAGTATGGACTTTGGTTGACCCACCTGAAGGGGTAAAACCCATAGGGTGCAAATGGGTTTTCAAGAAGAAAACTGACATGGATGGTAATGTGATTACCTTTAAGGGACGATTGGTTGCAAAAGGTTTCAAGCAAATTCATGGTATTGACTATGATGAAACTTTTTCACCAGTTGCTATGCTTAAATCCATCCGAATTTTGTTTGCTATTGCTGCACACTATGATTATGAGATATGGCAAATGGATGTCAAAACTGCATTCCTAAATGGAAAGCTACTTGAGGATGTGTACATGACACAACCTGAGGGTTTTGTCACTCCTGAGAATGCCAATAAAGTGTGCAAGTTGCAAAGGTCCATTTATGGACTGAAGCAAGCTTCTTGAAGTTGGAATCTTTGTTTTGATGAAGCAATCAAAGAGTTTGGTTTTATCAAAAATGAAGATGAACCTTGTGTCTACAAGAAGGTTAGTGGGAGCGCTATTGTCTTCTTGGTGTTGTATGTAGATGACATACTACTCATCGGGAATGACATTCCTGAGCTACAGTCTGTGAAGACTTGGCTAGGGAAATGTTTCTCTATGAAGGACTTGGGTGAAGCAGCCTATGTGTTAGGCATCAGGATCTATAGAGATAGATCTAGAAAGCTTCTTGGCCTAAGTCAAAGTACATATATTGACAAGGTGCTAAAGAGGTTTAGCATGCAAGATTCCAAGAAAGGATTCTTGCCCATGTCACATGGTATCACTCTTTCTAGATCTCAGTGTCCGAGTACACCCGAGGAGAGAGAGCGCATGAGTAAGATTCCATATGCCTCAGCAATTGGATCTATCATGTATGCCATGATATGTACTCGTCCCGATGTCTCATATGCTTTGAGCATGACGAGTAGGTACCAATCGAACCCCGGTGAGAGTCACTGGACAGCTGTTAAGAACATCCTTAAGTACTTACGAAGGACTAAGGATGCATTCTTGGTCTTTGGAGGTGAAGATGAGCTCGTTGTAAGGGGTTACACCGATGCAAGCTTCCAATCCGATAAGGATGATTTTAGATCGCAATCTGGTTATGTGTTTTGTATTGGTGGTGGTGCTGTGAGCTGGAAGAGTTCAAAGCAAGAGACAGTAGCTGACTCTACAACAGAATCTGAGTACATTGCCGCCTCTGATGCTGCGAAGGAGGCAGTTTGGATCAAGAAGTTCATCACTGAACTTGGAGTGGTTCCAAGCATTGTCGACCCGATAGAGCTCTATTGTGACAACAATGGAGCAATCGCACAGGCTAAGGAACCTCGATCTCACCAGCGATCCAAACACATACTCCGACGCTATCATCTCATCAGGGAGATCATCGAGAGGGGTGATGTAAGGATATGCAGGACTTCGACAGACAGCAACATTGCTGATCCACTGACAAAGCCCCTTACGCAGCAGAAGCATGATAGCCATTCTAGGTCCATCGGTATTAGATACATGGATGATTGGCTTTTAGTGCAAGTGGGAGATTGTTAGTATTGTGCCCAAAAAGCCAATCATGAGATGATTGTATTTTTGCACATTGAGTCATGATATTTTATTGAGGCATTAATCCAGCAATTATGTTTGTTGTTTTGTTTCTGCGTAACGTAATAAGCATAATTGTAACCCTAGAATAATGATATTCTTAAACGTCCCTAGTCTAGTATTATTGTGGAGCGGGTTGCAATAATACATAATGACTAGCATATGTGGAGACTAATATGAGATATCTAGTCTACATATGGGTACAAGTTGGAGAACTTGTGTACTGGACCGACCCACCATGAGAACACTTCATGGATCGTTATATGAGTGTCATAAGTGATTCTCATAGTGATCATGGTATATGTAGTCCTTCGACCTAAGATCATCAAGGTTCCCTACATGTGAGTCACATACTTTGATACTTTCCTTTGTTGCTCGTAACTGAGTGAACTTGAAGGAGGTCATTGGGTATGTCACATATCATGCGGAGGGATTTGTATGATCAAGATGGGATTTGTCCCTCCTATGTAACGGGAGTGATATCTTCGGGCCCCTTGATAGAGTAAGACTAAGAAAAATGCATGGCCATGCTCGGATGAGTTGATATTCGATATCAATGTCATCAGTTTAAGTTGGTCTACTCGATAATTAAGAAACCAAAGATTGGGCTATACGAGAGTGACACATTCCATGTCTCGTGCTTAGTCTTGATATCTTGGACAAAGGGACAATGGCATATATCGGTGATGATCATAAAGGTTTAGTCGAATCACCGACAATCTTGTCACTTGGGTAGCAATGATGTGTTGCTAGACACCGCTCATTGCTTATGATCATAAATGTGATTTATGATCATTGCCAACGTGGTAAGAGCCTATTGGGTCGCACACATAGAGCTATTTGGATCATTAGAGTGCATGGGCTAATTATTTGGGTTATGGTTTCACTTTAATTTCATATTAATAATGGGCCCAAGAGTTGAGCCATTATTAAGCCCAAAATTAAAGCCTAATTGGATTAGGGCTTTGAAACCCATTAGGCCTGGAAGTTGAGTCTCACTATAAATACAACTTTTAGTGAGAAATTCGCAGGTCTCCTTGCCCTAGCCTCCCAAAAGGACAGCCGCACTCTTCTCTTGCAATTCCTTGGAGGACGCAAGCTAGCACTGCGAGCGCAAGAGAAACGCATCTGCCGGGACGTGGTGGAAGCGTGGTGATCCCGAGAGGCTCGTGTGGATACCATAGAGAGCTTGAACACGTCAACTGTTCAGGTTTTGTGATTCGACTCTACAGTTGAGTGAGAGATCTCAACCGAAAATTAGGTATGAAATTTTCGAACACCCGGTTTACCCCGTTTCACTTGGATCCTGGAGGGTTTCGGTTAAATTCCGCTGCGCTGTTTGGCTCCCGAAACCCAACATATATATATATATATATATATATATGCATGTATGTATGGATGTATATATATATATGTATGTATGTATGTATGTATGTATATATATATATGTATATTGACATTTAAGGCAATTACTTTGAATTATATACAGCAGAATTTTTTTTTTCTATATTACCACGAGGCATCTTAGTTCAGTAGATCAGCTAATCCTTGTTCTTCTGCTGGCTGCGGACTGAGCAGCCTATTTATCTTGGGAGGTTACAGGTTGAGCTTGTGAGACAACAACTAAAATTTTACACTGACTGAATTTTTATTCCTAGTTTCGGAAACAGCAATTTCACACATAAAATTGTGCCTAATCTCAGTTGTTTTTCTTCTTTATAACCACTTAAACTTTTTTAAAATTGTGTTGAACTGGCCTAAAAATTAAACATGATTGAATTCTTGTGTTCAAACGTAAACTTTAAACAATTACATTGGAAAAAAATATTATACCGTAAGATGAGTGATGCCCGGCGGCATCCTCGTTGTGTGACATGGTGCAGCTACAAACAGGACTTCCCGTATGAAGGAAAGAGACCTCCGGTGTGAAGATGCCTTGGAGAGGGGCTTCCGGCAAGAAGGTGGCTGCAAGACTCAGTAAAACAAAGGTTAGAGACTCCCCGGAGTGTGATTCCGGGGGAGGAGCCTCCGACGCTCAAGTCAGTATATTAGAGAATGAAGGTAAGAAAGAGGTAACGGAGAGCAGAAGATAGCTAGAGTTTTCCCTCTCTCTTGTGTCCTTACCAAGGTTCTCCACAGGTATTTATAGGAGGTCATGAGGAGAAGGCCTCTGACTACAACAAGTCTCAGATTACGACACGTGGTTGGCCGAATTTGATCCATACGTTCGGGAACAGGCGCTCCCAGCTGGCTGTAGCCGTTCTGACCGGAGGTCAGGGCCGTGTGGGAGGGCTGTGTGTCAGAGGCTCTTAACCATCTTTGTCTTATTTGGGTGAGAACTCCTTTAGTGAAGGGCCCTCTTCGAGGAGTAAGGCCCCTTCGGCAGATAGGTCTCCTTCAGTCCGATTTTTGATTTCGAGGGCCGTAGGGAGAGGCTCCTCGGTAGGGTGGAGGACCTTTGGGGAATGCTCTATTCTGCCGAGGATGGGAGATGGCTCCCGAGGTTGCCATATCACTTGACCGAGGGTGGCGCGGTATGTCCCTCTGGTAGTGTCAGCAGTCAAGGGAGGTGACTACTTGCAGAGGGTGGTAAGGATCCATCTTCCGAGGTTGGTCAGATGTACCTCCAAGGGTGGTACTCGTCAGTCATCCTCAGAAGCTATCCAAGTGTAAGCCATTCGGCTATCACATGCACCCCTAGAAAAGCCGTAGTTGTAACTTCGGTGAGTTGAGTCTTTGAGAGCATTTTGTGGAGCTCATTGTGGAAACTAGCAGTCACCAAAGATGTAACTTACTGGCCTTCTTAGGCAGCGGATACTTCATTCTCCGAGGGTGTGTCTTTTCAGCCGAGGTAGCTTATAAGTATCACTCCTCATTTCTTGGCTTGCCCCTTGGTATTTCCGAAGTGTGTATTCCCCTTTTAATTTTCTACTGCAGGTCAGTCAATCATCACATCTCATAATCTAACAGACGCGTCACTTCGGATAAGCTTGCCTAGGCCTTCATGCTGTCAAGAGGCATGCCCTCGTTTCCTGCGTGGAGCAACACGTGTCACGTGGTATTGGGTGGACAGTCGCATTGGTCACGTCAACCACGTCTCTTCGTGTTTGAGGGGTGATTATGGTGACAATTCACCTATCCCTTTCGGCCTATATAAACCTTCCTCTCCTTAGAGTTCTCCTCACATGCTTTTTTTTGCTTCCGTTTTGCTCTCAAGCTTTTCTCTCTTTTCTGCGGCGGAGCAATTTCCGGTTAGTTTTTGCAACAGCGTTCACAAATCCCGATTCGGCAAGAGTTTTGGTGGGTCCTCCTTTCTGAAGTCCTTCATTTTTCTGTGTTTCTACTATTTTCTACTTTTCCAAAGTCCTCTCCTTTTTCCGAAGTCCTGCGGTTTTATTTTCCGAAGTCGTTTCCTTCTTCGGAACATGTCTTCTCCGGTCCCACTCATGACTGTTCATCCCATTCCCGAGAGTTGGGTTCCTCTCGACTCTCACCCGTGTTGTACCACTTCGAAGAAAATGGAGAAGTAGTCAGCTAGGTTTTATCGTCCCTCTTACGCCATTACCGGCTGCCAACTCCAGGCCTGGTTGGTTGCATGTACGATTCTGATGAGGTTACTGTCTTTCGGGCCCAACTAAAGGCCGGATTTTGGTACCCTCC
Source organism: Aquilaria sinensis (assembly GCA_005392925.1). Classification (NCBI taxonomy): domain Eukaryota; kingdom Viridiplantae; phylum Streptophyta; class Magnoliopsida; order Malvales; family Thymelaeaceae; genus Aquilaria; species Aquilaria sinensis. The sequence goes on along the minus strand of SMDT01002869.1, from coordinate 1,257 downwards.
CCTGAAGATGGTTTACAAGTTCTGCCAATTTCATGGCATAGCCGTGAACCAACTTCCACTGAATGCCTATTCTTACTCCAATGCCTTCCTTTGCATGTGTGGGGTATTCGAGATAGAACCCCACTTTATCATCTTCATGCAGTACTATAAACTCTTCCTAGTTTCGAAGGGTGGCTTCTATTTTTTTGCTACCTCGGGGATATGGGAGCAAAAAGTAGACATTCACCTTCGGGACCAAGGACAACTGGCGAGAGTGGCAAAAGAAGTTTTTCTTCATGAAGGTGAACAAGGCATGGAAATATATGCCAACCAGGTGGGCATTGAGGATGCTGGAGACGAATGTCATTGATCCTAAGAAGTTGCTAACTCCTGAGTTATAAGCGAAATTTGAGGAGTTCGACAGCCGCATCTGAGCTATCGCGGATTGGGACCCCGAGGTCCCTCCAAGCTCCTTGTACCCCTTTCCCATCAACTGGAATCTCATGACCGAAGAGGTCCTTTAGGAGCTGGGGTTAATCAAGGAGCACAAAACTGGCCTCAACATGCCAAAGCTTGCTTTTGACGGGAAGAAGGCATGGTTGGTGATGCTCCTTCGGGAAGAGCTTACATACGAAGCCCCTGTTGAGAGTAAGTCATCTTCCAAATTTTGTTATATGTACTCCTCTGGACTTACACTGATGTCTTTCCTTTTTCAGAGATGGGCAACCAATCTGCTACATTTTACAACTCCCTCTTCCATGGTCAGGCCAAGAAGGGGGAGCAGCAAAGGAAGAAAGCTGCCCCGAAGATGAAGAAGACATCGGGGGGAGGGCCATCTTCGGTGAGGAAGTTGAAGAAGACCAAAGAGGACTTTCTTCCTCGCCCTCTAGAAGGCGACGTGGAGATGCAGGACCAGTCCTCAGTTCGTGCCGACCCACCTTCAGATCCAGCCATCAGCTCTACTCCACGAAGCCCCACCACTGCGGCGGATACCTTAGGAACTTTAGTAGGGGGCCTTTCCACTGAAGAGCTCGAGGAGTGCCAAAGAAGGAAAGGAAAGCAGGTCCATACCGATGTACAAGAGGTTAGTGACTCCGAGGAGAATGTCGCCGAGGTTTCACCAGGTTTGCCCCTTAGCCATTTTTCTATGAGTTTGGGAATTTTCAGCATTTTAGATCTTATAGACGAATGGCTAAGGGATAATGTGTTGACAGAACTTCGACGTGATTTTCCAGAGGAGCAAGCGTTTGCTACGTGGATGGTGGAGCACGCTCGGAA